>JANAVB010033217.1:19154033-19551533 GCA_029216955.1 Iris pallida
TTGATTCTTGACACGAGAATACACGGACTAGTATACATTGGATCTCGTCATGAGATGTTATTCCTGGTTTACCTGGTATATAAGTACATTATTCGATCTTATTTCATGTACTTGTATAGACACAGATTTGGGAGTGGGTTGGCCCCCTGCTCTTTAAATCCCGTGTCATGACGTGTCATGGTTGGATCCATTATACTACTCGGGGATGGGAAGTTATTAGAGGTTATGTGATCATTACCCCCACTTGTTTACTACTTGTGCATAGCTCCACCCTCACCACACGTAGGGTGTAGCCTGACCTGATACTACTTGTGCATATCTTTCCATTTTGGTCGGCCTGATCCCTATACTTGTTTATTACTTGTGCATAGCCGGTCAAATAGAACAGCCTGATCTTGACCCAAGCCGATCACATAACGCTCTAATATCTCAAGGCACTTTTTATGTTTACATCGTACCTCAGATTACTTTCACCGTTTATATTCTAGTTTTACCTTATATCTCACCCATGATATGTTTCAGTTCTCTTGTACAGTTTTACTTCCAGTTTTGACATTTTATCATGTATTTCATTATAATTGTCTCTTATAGTATTTGTCAATTCATATGGAACTGCTGTTAGTTTATGTACTCGTTCCTTTTCTGACTGGATCTTTGATATAGGTGTGGATGACGTATTTCCTACTCTTGTGCTAAGGGCCATACGGGGGGGAGATAAAGACTCGAAGGCCAAAACCTAGATATTAGATAGATGTTGTATCATTTTCAATAATTGTAAGAACCTTGTATTTTTTTTAAAATATAAATTTTGTAAATGTTGTAATAAATTTATAAATATGAATGAACAGTAAACTTTATTTTGAGCATATGTTTATTTCGGGCTTGACATCGTACTACCATCGACACTGCAGCGTAGGCTGGCTTGGACACGCACTCGTATCCCGAAAAACGGGTGCGGGTCGTAACACCTTGTTCTAGAAGAACATCGTAAATTATCGTTCTAGAAGAACGTCATGAATCATCATTCCAAAATAACGTCGTAAATTATTATTCCAGAAAAACGTTGTGAATCATCATGGTTTACTTCCATTTTATCTAATCTTGACTAAATTAGGAGAAATTATCCCTCGTATTTCATTACAAATAAATTATTAGATGCATACTCGATGACTTTAATAATACTGCATAAATAGTTATACATACCAACTATAATGAACCTTTAGAATAAAAGTAAATATCAAAAGAATCAGATAAAGGCAACAAATGAATAAGTTATACAGTAAAAAGGTGTAAGACCTAAAGGTTCTTGTAGGTCCTAAAAATCAAGTTGCACCCATCAAAAAAGCAATAAAAATCAAATTGCGCACCCTTCAAATGAACTGCGCAGGAGACAGACTGCGCAACAAATCAATTGCGCGAGGCCGAACCGCACTAACATCCAGGCACGCTATGCTGACGTGTCAACGTCATCATTACCTGACAAAAATCCGATCTTCTGACAGCTGACAGTCCGATAAACGAGGAGTCCTTTCGTTTCTTGTACAGCACAGCGCTCGAGGACAGCTGTACAGCCAGCACAATCTGCCGGCCCAACCGAAGCGCAGTCGGCTAGATCCTCTTCAGCGTAGTTCGATCCCAGCGCAGTCTGAAGCTAGCGCAGTTCAAGTGGCACAATCCATCAAGATAACTGACATTTTATACGTGGCCTACATGCCATCAATTGCTCACTACGTGGCAACCGTCTGTACACGACCATGCGCATTTCAATCAAACAATGCCACGCGTCTAATACAGTTGAGCCACGATCGAGTAACTGCCAGCACAGTTCGCTGTTTGCGCAATCCAATGCCTGCACAATCCAGCCTACGCAATCCAGAAATAACTACTAATTAGTTATTTTCTAGAACTCTATAAATAGAGTTTCAAGTCCTTCATTATCAAGATCAGATCATTATTATCATCAGAGAGATCAGGAGTTCTTGCCCAAGTGCTGCTGCATTCTTCAGAGGCTATCGTCTTCAAAGTTCACATCGTCCAAGGGATAAAGCGATCGTCTTCAGATCGGATTCCTATAGTTGTACTTTCCCATAATTCAATTGTAATCTTCTTACAAAGTTTGTGAAATAAAAAGAACTTTTTGTTTTTTTGCAAACAAAATGGCGACTCTGCTGGAGACGACTTTCTCCTCCGACGAGGAAGTGACAACTCAATGTGACGTTGCGTCTATCGGAAAGACGCAGAAGACGCTGGTTGTGAAGGTCAACCAGACTGCCTACGAGGCGATGATCAACTCCGGGGCTACTCGTCGTACTGCAACCTCTGCCAAGAGCAAGGTTCGTTCAGTATGGATTCCAAAGTCCTCTGCGCAGTCCTCTGCACAATCATCTGCGCAACCTGCTGCCTCTGCTGCTAAGGAGCCACTGGCCACTTCTGCTCCTGCGCAAAACACCACCCGCGCTACCAAAGCACAAGCCAGAGCTCCTGCGCAGTGTACTGCTCCTCTTGCTGCCGCGCAGGCCACTTTCTATGCTGCTATGGCAAAGTGCAAGACTCCTCTCCCCCTGGCGCAGTTGGTGACCTCTTTTCCTCCTGCACAATCCACTGAAGCCAGAACTCCTGCTGCGTAAACTACAGTTTATGTGGCCGAAAGGCCATCTGTCAAAGCTTCTCAAGCGCAATCAGCCAATGCGCATATTGTCACTTCAACCTCTGTGCAAGTTGTTCCAGCGCAGTCTAATAGGGATAACCCTTTGGCTAATCTCCCTTCTTCTCACAGCAAGGGAAAAAACTCTGCTCCTCTTCCCAAGCACCTTGTTGCTCCAGCGCAATCCACTAGGGCTAGTCTGTTGACTGTTCCTCCTCCTCCTCAGAACAAAGGAAAAGGCCCGTTAGTCTTTTCTCAAACTTCCTCGTTCCACGACTTGGAAGACAACAGAGGGAAACGCTCTTTAGCCAATCCTTCTTCACAAAATAAGGAAAAAGGTCCTTTGATCTTTTCTCAGTCTTCTCCGGTTTTTACCGTAGAAGATCAATCTGAACGTGCCTCGGCACCAATCAGTACAAGAACTCTCTCAAACAAGATTTCTTCTCTCCCTGCCAAAGGAAATATACTGATCAAAGAGGTATTCTACCTACTCCGGTAGCGGAACTCCAAGATCTCCCAACTCTCCGGATATCCCGCTCACAGCAAGAAAAATTACTGGTATCTCAGACAGAAACTCCTGGGGGTGAGTTTGCTGATCTACGAGATTATCTCAATAGACCTCGGTCTACATTAACTTCGGCGAAACGCAAGAAGCCAATACCGAAGATGAACTTGCATCAGAGGCGAACTTCCAAGATGAAAAATCCTGACACCTATGCTAACGAAGTGAGTACTTCTCTGTATACTGACGGGACAAAACATCTGAAGAACCGGAACCATGTTCCGAATGCTGTCAAAGAACATATCCCTCAGACTTCTTCTCGTCCCGTCATTGTTCCTGACCTCCGAGAGCACCTCAGGCAAAAATGGGACGATATCTCAACACCTTCAGTTCAGCCACTTGGACACCATTGTAATCACAAGGTTGTCATCAAGTATTGTTGCCAGTCAACAAAACGATCTATTTTCGATCGTCTGAATTTTGCAACTTCGGAACCAATGTCAGAAGATAAAGACGAAGTGTTGTATGCTTTCGTCAACATGGCTTCTCGAGACACTGGAGGTAGAAAGTGCTCCAAACACGGCAAGCCCCGTAAGCCTAGTCAACGATATCTAGATTTACTCCAAGGATCTTCTGAAGGAGTATTTCAACACACCAGATCCCGAAGCCGAGACACAATCGGTCAAAGGAATTTTCTCCAATATCCTTCTGGTCATCTTCCTACTTCTCATTCAGGAGATGATTCCTTCTCTGATTATGATGCATACAGTGAAAGCTTTGAACAGACAGTGTCTTCTACTGTACCTAGAGAAGTGACAGCATACGTTGTCACTGAAGACCCAGATACTTCTAGTTCGGCAAATCAAGAACAACGAATAGCTGCACTGGAGGATAAGCTGAAGATCATGGCTGAAATGGTCGCAAGTATGCATTCTATCATCGTGGCCCAACATACAGTACCACCGACTGCACCTGCTGCAAATCCAAAAATTATAGCATCGTCGGTGTCTGTCAATACAGGGATGGGGGTAGTATCTTCTCAAATATCCCCTGTACAAATTCAACCTACACCCAGTCAGTCAGGAGCCGGGGGTAGTACTTATCACGTTGTTCCTCCCCCTAACACTATAATTCAGCCTGCTCCTTTTTCATTATCAGAAGATGCTAATGAAGCTGTCAAACTCTTGCGCACTCAATTCGAGGCTTTTAAAGAGAAGGACAATTTACAAAGATTGGGGATCAAACAACCCTATCCGGTTGAATGGAAGGAAGTCCCATTCCCTCCAAAGTACAAGATTCCCACAATTTTGCTGTTTGACAGCAGCACTTCTCCGAGTCAGTTCATTAACCACTTGGAGATAATAACTGTTCAACTTCAGCCAAATGATGCTCTTCTTACCAGGGTATTCGTCGGCTGTTTAGCCGGTGTAGCATACGATTGGTATAGAAGCTTGACTGATGGCTGTATCACTTCTTTCTCGGGTCTTAAACAAATCTTTTTGGAACGATTCTATGAAGGAATCAACGACATGACCATGTCGGCCCTCAACAAGATCAAACAAAGACATAATAAAATCGCTGAGAGTTTCATTGAAAGATTTTGCCGAGAAGCATTAAAGATGCTTCCTGGAACTCCGGCCGCTGTTACTATATATACCTGCAAGGCAAATCTTTTGCCTATTATCAGCATGTGGACAGGGTCAACCCAATTTCAAGACTGGCCATCATTCATTGTCAATACTAAAGCAGCTGAAGTTAGCGCTGACAAGTTCAAGCAGTTGGGGGTACATATGTCTAACCCCGACCGCGATGAACACCCTACATCTAGTAGCGGTAATCGCCAGAACAATCGCAAGGGTAAAGAGACTCTGAACATCAATTTGAAGAACAAAGAATCTCTGGCTGTCAACGTGGCTCCACTTACATCTACTTCTACTCCTTCTGCCCCTCCACCAAGGGAACCTCGTCCGAAAGTAGAGTACTCCTTTGACGAGAATGACACCGTGAGCATCTTTGATTGCTTGATCAAAAGCAATAAGCTCCAACTCCCAGACCCGAAGAAGCCCGACGAGGTCGGTAAGACTGAACATCCCAAATATTGTGTTTATCACAGGTTCATTGGACATCCCACTCGAGCATGTTACGTGCTCAAAGGTAAAATTCAAGAGTTAGTCAACGCTGGTGTTGTCACTCTTCAACAAGATGAGAAGACTGTTACCGCGAACATGGTCTCAGTACAGTTCGGTAACTTCTCTCCACAGATGGTACAGCATGGTGTCATCTCTATCCCCAAGGCCACTCTTGAGATCGAGAATCTCCCTCCTCCACGAAGTGAAGGTCTCGTTCCCTTATCCCTTGATAATGGTAAGATTTTGAGGATTCATCCTGATCTTGTTTCTGACTTCGAGGCTCCTTCTAAGCAAAAAAGACCGCTCCAAGGGCAGAACAAAGATCTGCAATATGGTGTCTTTTGACCCCATAGTTGAAGAGAAAATCCTATTGGGTACCAGATCAGGAAAAGCCTATCTACGGGAGTATCCTGAAACTCAAAAAAACCCTGCTTCTTCTTCTGAGTCAGCTCCAGTGCAACCAGTCTCTACAGAGGGTATCCCTTCTACATCCCCACCGGTTGTAAAACCCATTTCTCCCAAACCGACAGCAGCTGACAAAGGCAAACAACAAGTCCGCTTCGACAAACCTTTGAAGAAGTCATCTCCTTATGGACTTGAAAAGCCATACAACTTTGATATTTTGGCCCAACTAGCCAATACACCGGCCAGGTTGTCAATATTCGAGCTCTTGTGCCTCTCCAAAGAGACTCGAGAAACTCTGAGTGAAGCTTTAATGTAGGCAGAAACTTGCCTAACCCTTCTAAAGAAGCCGAAAGCAGAGCCTGTCTCTTGCCTCCATTGTCACAGTGTGTTGGAATTAATTCCAAACATTACCTTCACACAGGATGATATGCTGATGGAAGACAATAGGCATGACCGTCCTCTATACTATACAGGATATGTCAATTCGATGAAAGTCGATCGTATTCTGATAGATCCAGGGTCAGCACTCAGCATCATGCCGAAGACAATACTAGATGCACTGAAGATCCCAGTACATAGTCTTTTTAGTACAATCACCACCATCCTGGGGTTCAACCAAGGAAGAAGTGAGCCTCTGGGCAAGATTCGCCTAAAACTCCAAATAGGCAATCTTCGCACAAAGGTGACCTTCTATATTATAGACAACCATGGTTGCTCTTACAATGCTCTTTTGGGGAGACCATTCCTTCACGAACACAACATTGTTCCTTCAACTCTCCATCAATGTTTCAAATACGTTGATGATAATGGAGAGGTTCAAAAAGAGGTTGCGGATCTCTACCCTTTCAAAGGCGTTGAAGCATATTGTAACGATGCTCGCATGTATAAAGATGAGTTCATGAAGGTAGTACTGGCTCTGGACACTGAAGAAGAATAAGAGGCACGATCCAATGACACTCTCATCATACCTGTCAAAGGGCGTGTTTCTCGTCCTCAATCCTCTAAACCACTGGCTATTCACTTGCCAGTCCAGAAGCAACCAACTGATGGTGGTCAAAATCAAAGGGAGCTCACCTCTTCTGAGCCACTTGTTATCGACCTACGTCGTAACAAGGATAAAAGGCAGCTCACCTCTTCTGAGCCACTTGTTATTGATTTATCTCATAACAAGGATAAAAGGGAGCTCACCTCCGCTGAGCTACTTGTTATTGACCTTCGTCGTAGCAAGCCTCCTTCACGTTCTTTTTCTCTCCCTTTTGTAATCAATCTGACCAAGCCTGCTAAGGCTAAAGGTCTTATTGTAAATACAGATGTACAAATCAATAAAAAAGCATCTCCTTTCCAGTATACTGATATCATTTATCATGCTAAGTGCTATTTGGATATGTTAAATAGCTTTCAGTTATTTACAATGGCAGTTGTACAGTCTTTTCAGACAGAGGTCTTACTCGAACATCCAGATGATTCATACTTTGTTGTCCCTTCTCGAAAGAGAGGCGAGAGTCCAATACTTTTTAGTAAAGGACCAGAACAAAAATTTAGCTATACGGATGATAGCAAAAATAACGATACAGGACGTCTCCAACTTCGTCGTTATAGTGAACAATCAAAGGACATCATCCGAAAGATGGGTTATGACTTCAAGAATGGCCTCAACTACGGTAAGGGTAGAAGAACTCCTATATGTACGGTTGTTCCGAAAGAAAAATCAGAGATGTACTACAGCAGGACAAAAAAAGGTCTTGGATATGCTTCACCTCCAGTCTTATCTCCAGCAGTCTCCGAGTCCGATAGTGAGGAGCGCTCTAACTCTTCTGATTCCAGATCATGGGACTCTGACACTAGCATTGGTCAGGTTCATCGGCTGATAAATCGTATCTTCTAACATGGTCTCTGCCGAACTTCCAGAAGACTATGACGAAGATATCGAAGAAAGTCCTGAAACAGATCCTTGGGCTCAACGAATAGATACCCAATGGAAACTCCGATTCGAACAACGGGAACCTCCTACCGAAGATCAATTGGTTCAAATTGACGTAGGAGAAAGCTGGTCGCCTCGTCCAATATTCATCAGCAAGAACCTTCCAGAGGCAGATAAACAAGAATTAATTCTTCTTATTCGAAAATATATTGATGTCTTTTCTTGGAGTTATGAAGACATGCCAGGTTTAGATCCCAAAATTGCTACTCATAAATTGAATATCTTGCCTAATGCAAAGCCAGTCAAACAACATCAAAGGCGATTCAAGCCAGAAATGATGGACGCTATTGATAATGAAGTCAAAAAGCTTATAGCTTGTGGATTTATTCGAGAAGAACAACATCCAGATTGGGTAGCCAGTGTTGTCCCAGTCTTGAAGAAAATTGGGGAGTTTGCATCGACTTCCGAGATCTTAATGAAGCCTGTCCAAAAGATGAGTTTCCTCTCCCTATCACAGATGTCATGATCGACAATACTTGTGGGTTCGAGCGAATATCCTTCATGGATGGATTCTCTGGATATAATCAGATTCGGATGAACCCTGAAGATGAAAAACACACTTCTTTCCGTACTCTTCGCGGAGTCTACTGCTATACCGTGATGCCATTTGGTCTCAAGAATGCGGGTGCAACTTACCAACGAGCTATGAGTACCATCTTTCGAGATCATCTTCGTAAGACTATTGAATGTTATGTCGACGATATTGCCGTCAAGAGTCGTCTAAAGGAAGATCACATCCAAGACTTAAGAACAATCTTCAATCTGATGCGCCAACATCAACTCAAAATGAATCCCACCAAGTCATTCTTGGGTGTCTCTAGTGGCAAATTTCTTGGCTTCGTTATTACCTTTAAAGGTATACACGTGGATCCCGAGAAGATCAAAGCCATTCAAGAGATGCGTCCTCCACGCAACCTAAAAGAGCTACGAGGATTCCAAGGTCGACTTGCGTACATCAGGAGGTTCATTTCGAATCTGTCTGGACGCTGCAGACCATTTACTCAGCTAATGAAGAAGGGTGTATCTTTCATTTGGACTGAAGAATGTCAACAAGCATTCGATGACATAAAACGATATATCATGAACCCACCAGTCTTGGTGCCACCGATCTCGGGCATACCATTCTTAATGTATGTCCGTGCTATAGATCATTCGTTGGGTGCTTTACTTGCCCAAAAGAACAAAAAAGGTCATGAAAAGGCTATCTATTATCTCAGTCGTACTATGATTGGTGCCGAACACCGTTATAGTCCGATCGAAAAAGAATGCTTAGCTCTTATGTTTGTTGTTCAAAAGATAAGGCATTACATCATTGGACAAACTATTTATGTCATATCCCGAGTTAATCCTCTTCGAGTATTAATAAAGAAACCCAGCACACTCAATTCTCGGTTAGCTACATGGGCCATTCTGCTAGCCCAATATGACATGGTTTATGTTCCACAAAAGTTTGTCAAAGGTCAAGCACTGGCTGACTTTTTAGCTGCTCATCCTATACCGGAGACATCCAAACTCTATGTTGAAATTTCAGATGAGACATTGGAATCAAATATGATCTCTGAAGAATTTCCTACTTGGCGTATGTTCTTCGACGGTGTATCCAGGATCGGACCAAATGGTACCATTATCGCAGGAGTTAGGGATGTTCTTGTTTCTCCAGACGGGTCAACTATCCAAAGAGCCTACTCCCTGGATGAACCTTGCTCTAACAACGTAGCAGAATACAATGATCTACTAATTGGACTTCAGTTAGCTAAACAACTGGACGTCGAATATCTTGAAGTTTATGGTGACTCCAAGCTGGTTGTTAACCAGGTTAGAGGAACCTATGAAGTTCGTCATCAAGATCTAGTGCATTATCATGAAGCGACAATCAGCATGGCTACATCATTTAAAGTCTTCTTCATCGAATATGTCCGTCGGGCTTGCAATACTGAGGCAGATGCTTTGGCCAATCTTGCAGCAGTCTTAGCCATCCCTATCAAAAGACAACAGGTGGTGGTTGTCTCTAATCGGAAATTGTTCTGCATCGAAAACAATCGTAATATTGAGTTCAGTAATCTTATTGAAGCCAATGTTATCAGTGAAGGTTGGAGAGCTCCCTTCATCGATTTTGTGGTCCATGATATACTTCCTGAAGACCCCAAGGAGGCTACGAGTATTCGTCGATGATCTCTCCGGTTCTACTATAATCAGACCACCAAGACTCTCTATCGACGGACTTATGACGGTCTTCTTTTACGCTGTCTTGCTGGTGATGAAGCGAAGCAAGTATTGCGTGAAGCTCATGATGGTGTTTGCGAAGCACATCAACCCGGCCCTAAGCTACAAGATCGTATCTGATGCATGGGCTACTACTGGCCCTCCATGGTATCTGATGCCATCGAATATACAAGAAAGTGTTGAGCCTGTCAAATCCATGCAGATTTTATCCATCAACCATCAGAATTCCTTCATCCGACTGCTGCTTCCTGGCCTTTTGAAGCTTAGGACATGGATATTATAGGTCCCATCAATCCTCTTTCTTCTAAGGGACATCGGTTTATACTCGCCATAACGGATTATTTCTCCAAGTGGGTCGAAGCTATACCCTTGACAGAAGTCAAAACCAGCAGCGTCATCAACTTTGTCAAACATCATGTCATTTATAGATTTGGTGTACCTCGACGAATCATTCATGACAACGGACCTCAGTTCATCAGTCAGAAGTTTACAAGATTCTGCGATGATCACCGGATTGACAATGTCGCTTCGACAGCCTACAATCCTGCTGCTAATGGCTTGGCTGAAGCCTTCAACAAAACTATCATCAAGCTCCTTAAGAAGTTTGTGTCTACTAATAAACGAAACTGGAGTGAAAAGCTTGGAGAATGTCTTTGGGCCTATCGTGCTACGATCCGTAATCCCACAGGCTGTACACATTTCTCTTTAGTGTATGGCTGTGAAGCAGTTCTACCCCTGGAACTTCAAATTCCGTCCTTAAGGATTGCCATCGCTAATGAGCTGACAACGGAGAACAACGATATTCTTCGACTTCAGGAATTGGAGGCGCTTGACGAGAAGCGGCTATTGGCTCAACAGCATATTGAGTTATACCAAGCCCGCATCTCGAAGACTTTCAACCGCAAAGTTAAAGTCAAAGCCTTTCAGAAAGGAGAGCTCATTCTAACAGTCAGACGTCCCATGACTATGACTCACATGAGCAAAGACAAGTTCGATGCAAAATGGGAAGGGCCTTACATTGTGAGCAAAGTCTTTTCAAATGGAGCCTATCAACTCTCAGAGTTGGACGGTCGAGTTGCTATGATGCCTATCAATGGCAAATTCCTTAAGAAATACTATGTATGAATGTAACAAGGATTTCATGTAAATACAACAAGACCGTGCATAAATAAAGTTTGATTTTATTTCATCATGAATGACGTTACATAATATCAAGGACGAGAATTACTATCGTCCTTTTTATAGACAGGACGAGGACCACTGTCGTCCTTCCCAAAAATAAAGTCAACAAAAGAGCCGAGAACATCCTTGCCCGATTTCACCAGAAACGCGCAAGCGGCCATCCTCATGGCCTCCTCTTCTTCAGTCTTCCCTGGTTCAACCAGGAAGTCCAGGATATCTCGCGGTGGCTGGGGTGCAGACGAACCTTCGTCTACCTCCGTCTGCTTTGGTTGTGTCGGTTCGGCAGGACGTTCTTCGGTGCCCGCTTCAACCTTCGGGACGAACTCAGCCTTCTTGGATGCATCTCCAGACGACATCTTTATGTTAAAAAATGAAAGTGATCATTCCATCTAATTTTCTGTTCTATTTATAGACAGAGATTCATGAAACAACGGAGCGACACATTCATTCGACGGTTCGCCCGTTCATTACATTCATCCGACGGTTCGCCCGTTCATTATATTCTTCGCAATGGTTCGCCCGTTCATTACATTCATCCGACGGTTCGCCCGTTCACTACATTCATCCGACGGTTCGCTCGTTCATTACATTCATCCGACGGTTCGCCCGTTCATTACATTCATTCGACGGTTCGCCCGTTCATTACATTCATCCGACGGTTCGCCCGTTCATTACATTCATCCGACGGTTCACCCGTTCATCCATTCATCCGACGGTTCACCCGTTCATCCATTCATCCGACGGCCGTTCATTCAATTCCTCTGACAGTTCATCCGTTCATTCCAACGATTCATTTTATTCATGCATTTTGACGATTCATTCGTTCATTCATATCAGCAACTTGTTATGTATTTGTTACCTTTGATTAAGTTGTCTACTGAAATAATGATATTCAACAAATTATATTCTACCATGTCCACATTACCTCTGAGCAGATATAATGAATATAATTATTTTCTAAATCAAGAAATGTATCATGTCCCGGACCTCTGAATATATTTTCTATTGCTATTATTTATATCCGAGTGAGATATGCAATAAATAATAGAGCCACAAAGAGAATGTCTTTTTATTGATCAAAATTAAAAGGCATTACAAAAAGACATGTCACAAAACAGAAGATACAAAAAATCTTCCTATTCAGCTGGTGGGGTCATCAAACTAGCCATCTGCTGCTTTAAAGTTTGAAGTCGCTCCTCACGAGAATCTATCACCCGCCTTCTAGCTTCCTCCATTCCAGATTTATCATCAAAAGTCGGCAAGGTTACTAATCGGCGGGAGATTTCAGCTTGATGAGTCCTGACATACTCATTTCTTTCGTGGGTCAGAATGTCCAATTGCTAGACTGCAGCTTGATGTTCAGTGGTCTCTTCTTCCAGAGCAAGTTGAACAATTCTCAACTCTTCTTGAAGTCGATCGAACTCTGCTTTCAGCTCGGCAACTTTCTTTTCCTTCTCCCCGGCAGCAGATGCTATTATTTTCATCTGGGAGTTATACTCTGAAGACTTGGTAGCGAAAGTGTCCAAGAAAACCTGGAAATCAGCTCTCGTAACTGCAGCCTCTCGAGACATCCTCTCAAATTCAGCATGTACCAAGGGCTCTACCTCCCCCCGATTAAGATCTTTGTAGATCTTAACTGATTCCTCCAGCTCATTCAGTATATGTTCAAGATAAGCAGCTTGAGCTTCATCACCCTGACTTCGGATGGCACCGATCAGATAAGAGGTTGGACCTCTAACAGTGATGAAACCAACATCTTCTTTTTCCATTACCCTTTCTACTAAGGGTCCTAATGAATTGAAGAAGAGGTTGGTGAAGGAACCAATTATAAATCTGTTAGTAGCTATGGCACCGGGTGTAGCAGCTACTCCCATGGACGTTGAAGTAGCAGGTGCCTGCACAGGCGGAAGTTCAGCAGCATGAACTGTAGTCTCTTTGGACAAGGGAGCCATGATAGAGCTGGTTGTTCCTCCCAGATGTTCCTCTGAAAAATCAAATAAACCCTATCAGTTTGCTGTCATTAGCAACTATCGAAAAGGATCAAAAGTAATGGCAATCTTACCATTGCTGGGTCCAGTGACAAGTTTGTCATCTGCTGATATGGGTTGTAGCCTCGCAGAAGTAGCTTCAGACATTACTGCCTGGCTACTACCCGCTTCAGAGCCGCCTGATAAATGACGGCTACTGCTGGCTATCGCCTTTATTTGTACTATATCAGTGCATATTGGAGGAATCGGAGAAAGTTGAATTTCTGCATGGCTAAAAATTAAGATGTCAGCCATTTAATCCATAAAAGAAGGGTATTAATATCAGTCAATACCAATACCTCCTTGATGGGTGACAGTAGCTTCCTCTAGTGCTACTTCTCTAATCGCATTCTTCTCTGGGGATGCATGTACATCAGCATCCTCTTCTGGATTCAGAGTGTCATCAACAGCCTCTGCTGATGTATCTTCATCACTTGCACTCTCTTCTCGTGCTTCTTCACTATCAGTTGCGGCAACTGGATCTACATCATCGTGGAAGCCAAAGTCACAATCTTCCAGTGCCTCAATCATTAACTGATCTTCTTCGGCACGTAGTGATCGAAGAGAAGCTAGAAGGTGGGCGGTTTCTGTTGCAAGTATTGGAGGTTGCAGTGCTTCGGGAGATGTTTCTGGCTCATTTGGCTTTGCAGCCTTATCTGCTGTCTCCGCGATTTCCTTCCTGGTCTCTACAACCTCGTCCCTCTTCTCTGGACTGAAAGCTTCCTGCCTGGGTTCAAGGGCAGGTGTAGGAGACGACATCATGACTCCGGCGATAGCACTGGTTACGACCGATGATAGGATAGGTCTTGGAGGAGTGGCCACTTTCCTCCTGAAAACTATTTTCTTTCTGCGTAAAGGTCTCTCCGGACTCTCTACATCTACAACATCTACTTGCCTTTGAAGAGAGGTCGGAGTCGTCGTCTCTTCTCTCCGAGTCGACTCAGCATGCTGCCGAGATTGCGACCGGGTAGTGACCCTTTCTGAAGATTCTAAGACAATCTTCCTCTTATAAACTGGAGAAAAAGGTTCTTCCGCCTTCCTTTTCTTCCTCTCCTTGATTGGAGATCTGACGACCTTCAAAGAGACGCGCAGCGGCTCATCGACTTCTTCAGGGAAGTTGGCTTCCCTCGAAGCTTCCAACGGTGCATCAACTGGCTCATCCTCTTCATCATTACCAGGAGCCAACACAACAGATGATCCCTTCTTTAATCGTATTGCTGTCACCAAGCTATCTGCTAAGTTGAAATTCTCAGCAAAGGTATTCGCTGATGTGTAGAAGAGCGAATAAGTATATAGCATGCGAGGACCATGATCGCTCTTTAGCGGCATCGAGAACGTCGTCCTCGTGTCCCGAGCATTATAGTAAGCCCAAGCCCGGGCTCCATCGATCAGATAACCTTTTCCCTGTAGGCACGTTATGGCGTTGCCTACATGGAATTGGTTATAGCCGAATTGGCGTACAAAACGGCTAGGGAGATAAGGCTCCAGATAGCATTCATCTTCAAACCGGTACACCAAGTGAGATGGCCGAATCATCTTCAACCAGTCAAAAATTGTGTGGTCAAGAGGCTGTGCCCTCCCAGAGTCGACAAGGTTGGTAGACATATGCTCGTAGCCAGCTGGAGGGGGAACACAATAGAAGTTCCATCCTTTTTTGAGATTCAGAGCGCGCCTGCAATCTCTTAAAGTGGTATATATCCACTTGCTTTTGGAGAATCTCCTCAAGAAGCTGTCGCTCACCGCCCCCATGTCGGGGTTCATCAGTAAAGGATAGTACAGAAGCAGCCATCCGAACAGATATATGTATGGTAGCTCCAGCCGAGGAAAGCTTTCTTTTTCGTCCATTCCTCGAAGCATTTGATCGACAAAAAGGCGGAGGCCAGCATTCACTCTGCAAGTCATCGCTGACAATAGATCCATCCGGTAGCCGAAGACTAAGCGGACAGCAACAAATAGTACGCCTCGATAAAAGCGATCGATGGCGCTGGCTCCAGGAACGACGTATCGTCGAAGCCAATAAGTGAGAAAACCCGCCAGCTGGGCTTCCTTCGACATGGGCCTGTAGTCCAGCCTCATGTAGCTTTCAATAATGTCTCCTTCCTTGAAAGAAGGACATTGGAGATTATCCTTGATCTTGATATCCATATCTTTGTTCTCTTTCATCAACCCTATCACTTCGCTGTTGCTAAGTGGTCTGAAGAAAGTGGGTTTGCAGTTATCGTGCTCCTTGGTCTTCTTCTCAATGATATGGTTGACAAAGAGATATGGCAACCATTTGGTTGAGTAGTAGGTGCCGGATGTACCACTATTGTAGTACAAGGAACAGGTCTTATAGTGGCATAGCAGCTCTTCAAAGACAGCCACCATGTCAGCATTCTCTTGGCGTAATTTGTCCAACTCATCATTTGTCGGAACAAATTCTTCATAGGGGATATCACCCATTGGCAGACTGGAGATGTACTTCATTTCGTGTAATGCCAATCCGATCTCTCCGTATGGTGTCATAAAAGTCCCTGTTCTGTAGTTGTATCTTTCCGCCAATGCAGGGAATAGATACGGATTAGGCGGAAAACCATAAACGGTGGCATACACCGCTTGATACAGCTCAATCTCCTTAAGCCGGTCTTCAAATTGAGCTAATATCCAATTGGCTATACAGATCCATCTCTTGTTATCCGGATTCACAAGACCTGTCAATCGAATATCTTGGTCTAGATACCTTCCCTCAACCTTCCAAACTCATTTGCGAATATCGGAGTTCTGAATGGTAGCAGCAGGGAAGAGTTTTTCGGTGGGATGCAACCGGGTTTCAGTCCTCTGAGTAGGGAGCTGTGACGCTCAGAGGAACTGTAGAACATGTCTTTGCTGTTCGGCCCCTTCTTCACACAGATATTCCCCGTTCGAGCTTGCTGAAGTGGAGTTATATCCCATTCTATCCTTCTGGGATAGCTCGCAAAAGCATAGCGAGACAGGGGAAGGCATCTGGAAATCTCCGGTAGAAGTATCATCTTCTCGTCTCTTTAAAAAAGTCTCTGTTCCATGCGAGGTCTAGGCTGAGAGTTCTTGTCAAAAGCCTTACCGAACAGGAACAATGGCTTCTTATGAGTAACTGTATCTGCAGTTTGGAGTGGCTGCCCGTTCATCAAACACAGCAGAGTTTCATTATCTTGTGCCATCAGGATGGCTTGCCGAGATGACGGCAAGGCATATTGAGGATATGTCACATGGGAAAGATCCTCCTTGAACTCAGGCTCAGCCAAAGATCCTACAAAGACCTCATAATTGGAATCTTCTCTGAGGTTAACTGCATCAAATAAAGAGATAAAGATCAGTACATGCAAAATCACAAAGTTTCTTTAAAAAGAGTTCATCAAATTGCGCTATGTGCAAAGCATCAGATTACGCCAATGCAGCCCACATGCGCAAAGTATCCAATTGTGCCAACACATCTACTTGCGCAAGACATCAGGTTGCGCTAACCCACTTGCGCAAGGCATCAGTTTGCGCTGGCTCAACCGACTTGCGCAAATCGATGGATTGCGCCGAACATCTGCCAGCACTTTCCAACCGATTGCGTAAGAATATAGTTTTCATAAAAATGAAAACTATTGTGTGTGCAACCAAAACCCTAAACAGGTCGGCGTAATACCATCAATCTCTAAAAAGAGAGAGGTATGAAGGTTCGAAAATGTCAAGAACCCTAAAAAGGGTTTCGATCGAGTTTGTCATCTACCTTGCAGCGCTGGGTGGCCAATCTCATGGCGAGATATCCGTGGCGCAACACGAGTCGAGGGTTCGACCGGAGCCTTGCCCTTCTCGGTGGCAGTTCGCTTAGGAGCTATTAACGTCGATGGCGAGAGAAATGAGAAGTAGTCAGAGTAGGAGGGAAGCTTCTATCTCTTTAGAAAATCAAAAGCAAGTAAAGGTTGACAAAATGAGAATGGAAACTATTTATAGTTTTTAGAAGTGTAACAGTCACCTCAGATTGTGCCACAAAAGTCAGAGCTGATTCCTCCAAACGCGCAGTCAAATCGCCACTTGCGCAACTTGATTTTAAATTTGAAATTCAAAGTATTTCGAAACTTTGAATATTTTCAAATTTCGAAAACTTTGAAGGGGGTCTTGTAGGTCCTAAAAATCAAGTTGCACCCATCAAAAAAGTAATAAAAATAAAATTGTGCACCCTTCAAATGAACTGCACAGGAGACAGACTGTACAACAAATCAATTGTGCGAGGCCGAACTGCGCTATCATCCAGGCGCGCTATGCTGACGTGGCAACGTCATCATTACCTGACAAAAATCTGATCTTCTGACAGCTGACAGCCCGATAAATGAGGGGTCCTTTCGTTTCTTGTGCAGCACAGCGCTCGAGGACAGCTGTACAGCCAGCGCAATCTGCCAGCCCAACCGAAGCGCAGTCGGCTAGATCCTCTTCAGCGCAGTTCGATCCCAGCGCAGTCTGAAGCTAGCGCAGTTCAAGTGGCACAATCCATCAAGATAACTGACATTTTATACGTGGCCTACATGCCATCAATTGCTCACCACGTGGCAACCGTCTGTACACGACCATGCGCATTTCAATCAAACAATGCCACGCGTCTAATACAGTTGAGCTACGATCGAGTAACTGCCAGCGCAGTTCGCTGTTTGCGCAATCCAATGCCTGCGCAATCCAGAAATAACTACTAATTAGTTATTTTCCAGAACTCTATAAATAGAGTTTCAAGTCCTTCATTATCAAGATCAGATCATTATTATCATCAGAGAGATCAGGAGTTCTTGCCCAAGTGCTGCTGCATTCTTCAGAGGCTATCGTCTTCAAAGTTCACATCGTACAAGGGATAAAGCGATCGTCTTCAGATCGGATTCCTATAGTTGTACTTTCCCAGAATTCAATTGTAATCTTCTTACAAAGTTTGTGAAATAAAAAGAACTTTTTTGTTTTTTGCAAACAGTTCTAAAGATTCAGCTCTCTTGAAGAAGAGACTAAATAATATCACACCCTAAATACTTTTGAAGAAGCAGCTGATGAAGAAGCATCTCCAGTAGGGAAAAGTTCATGACGATCTGGAAGATGTCATCAACCAAAGGTCAAATTTCTCAAAGTATATCGCTCCGGTCGAGAATATGCCTCATATCTCAGAAGAGATTTAAAAGAGGTACCGGCATCCAAAAAATGTTTTATACATATTCAAGAGAAATTTGTAATCAAGAAGAATTTGTATAGATGAAATTATCAAATGAGAATAAAAATGACGATGAAATAAAGGATAACACTAAATCATGAATAATCCTTGAATGTTTAAAATGATAAAAATGGTCAAATATAAAAAGATGTGATACCCCTTGCAAAACGTGGAGTGTTCAATCTTATAGTACAAATTAAACCCAAAAGGAATAACCCCGGTAGGTTTAAATGGGTGTTTGTAAGAAATGAAGAGATCCATATATATAGAGCAATATTAGTCGCTCAAGGATTCTCGAAATTACATAAATAGAATATAAACAAACATATCCTCTGGTCATGATAACCTAGACGATAAGATATACATGGAATCATCTAAGGATTTAAATTCTCATATATATTTTCGAAGGATTTAAAATTACCAGGATATCCTCGAAAAATTTACAAAATCAGCCATATATGAACTAAAACCATTAAGTATGTGATATTATAGGGTCTTGAGTATCTATCTAGGAAATGATAGAATGATGATACTAAATATCTAGACATATTCTAATGTACAAAAAAAAAATCTATGAAAGGATTCGTCAAACCGGCCTCGTCTATATACATGACAGTATATGCTGAAGAGATTTGAAATACCTCCTCAAGAGAAGATAGATTTCTTGAAGAGATAAGTCTTCTAAAAGATAATATCTAGAATAAATAATCGCCCGAAAAGATAATCTTTTGAAGAGATAAGTTTTGAGAAGAGGTAAATATCCTGAAAAAGAGAATCTCCAGAAGAAAAACTATCCTATCTCCTGAATAGAGAGATAAAGAGATCTAATATGAACAACTGTCATCCACTCAATAGAAATAATCTCCCAAAGAGATAAATCTTCTCAAAAGATAATCTCCCAAAGAGATAAATCTCCTGGAGAAGAAAAAAAATCTCTATAAGGGATCTACTGAAGAGAAAATATCCTATCTTCTGAAGAGAATATCTCCTAAAGAGATTTCATATGAACAACTGTCATTTACTCAGTACACCTGGAGTGGTCTGGTAAATATGACCTATTTTGGCCACCATATTTAAATTAAATAAGTACAATTTTTTATTGTCATTAACTCAACAAAATATTATTTTGTGAACCTGCCGATATGCATCAACACTGAAATGACATCTACACAGAGACAATGAAATGACATAAATGATATTTTTAAATATATTAAATGAATCATTCTTGATTTAATTCATATTGATGTGTTGATTATGGGATATTCAGATGCAAATTATTGATCCCCTTAAGGGGATATCATAAACAATTAAGATATTCAATGTTATAGGTAGTTCGGAGATCAATCAAGCAAATCACTGCGTCAACCTCATTATTTCACTTAATGAAGCAAACAAAGAATGTGTATGACTATGGTTTAAATAGTTCAACATATCAGGGATAATTGCGAGCTTTCAGGAATCATAAATAAGCCTACAACTCTGTATGAATGTATAAGCAAATTAAGTAGTGTGTTGAAATGTAATATTCAAATGTAAATGTATTTTTTTTGTGGGGAGCTAGATGCTAGCATCCTCAAGATACTAATAAAGACATCTGAAAGTATGTCTGCATGATACTCGATGAGATTTTTTTTTTCTAATGAACCTTTGAAAGATTTTTAACGAGGTTTTTTTTTACTATGATTTTTTTTTCTTAAAAAAAGTTTTAATAAGGCAATAGATAAAGTGGGCATACAATGGAGAATATTGTGATTTATGGATAATACTAAATAATGGATGTCCTTATTTCTATCTACAACTGCCCATAGTTTATCCCCTCTCTCTATATTCTTAAAAAAGAAGCACAAGAGCTATTATATTCGGCCATAATATTTTCCTTCTCATATATATAGGCTTTTTCTATAGGCACTCCACATTGTACTCTAGGACAGCCCATTACTTCAGGACAATCCGGTTTGGTACAACTTTTACTCAAGGCAGGCCCAAGTTTTCTTTGGGGTTGCCAAACCCCAGTATACTTTAGGACTGTCAGCAAAACTGACAGTCCTAACCTCTAAGGACTGTCACTCTTTTGACAGTCCTACCGTCGTTCTTTCCCGTGCTCCCCCCTGCCGTCGCACGCCCCCGCATGCGACCCGGAGTGGCGTACGGCCGACTTGTCAACCACCTCGGCCAGAAAAAAAGAAAAGAAAAAGAAAACCCTAACTCCACTATCCCTTGATGATGTCGACGACGATCCCTAGGGTTTCGTCCCTCGACGACGCCAAGGACCCTACCCACATACCCATACCCCTTCCGTTCCGTCTCCTCCAGACCCTCTTCGTCTTCCTCGTCCTCGGCCGCTCCCTCTCCCTCCTCGCCACGCGGAGCCGACCTCGGATGGGTCACGACGAGCAGCTGGTGAAGCTCTTGATAGGACTGCCCACAAAGTTGGCAGTCCTACTTTATGTTATGAATGTCAACTTTGTTGACAGTCCAAATCCAAACTCTCTGTTTGGACATAGTATTGTCAACAAAGTTGGCAGTTCTTACATAAAAGTAGGACTGCAAACAGTCCTACTTTATATATACAAGGTGCCGATAGAAATTATATAAACATGTAATTGTGTTACAGACTCCTGGCCCGAAGGGCTACTTGTATCTCACCGCAATCGGTTCGCACTCACATTTATTCCTCCACATGGAATTAAATGTGCTTCTTCCGTTGCTCGAACCTGCAACCTCTTGGGAGGATGTGCCTCACTCTAACCACTTGAGCTAGAGGTCATTGGCTTTTGCATATATATATATATATATATATATATATATATATATTATATATATATATATATATATATATATATTGTTTTTTTTTTTGTTTTTTGTTTATATATATATATATATATATATATATATATATATAGATGTATATATATATATATATATCAAAAATAGTGATAATTTTTTTATACTAATCGAATATTTTCAAAATTATTTATTTGTTTACCAAATATAGGACTATTTAATTCTAAAAAAAATAATTGTGACAATTTTTTTGGGCTAATTAGCGTTTGGACCCTGGATTTTATATCAGATTAGTGTTTAGGCCTTGACTTGTCCAATTGGAAAGTTTGGACTCTAGATTTTTTTTTCTTTCTTTCTTCCGATTATGCCCTTCCCAGATTAGTGTTTATGGCATCTTTAGAATCTTGAGGATGGCAGCAACAATTGTTGTAGTTTAGTAGTTGTTTTCTTCTGCTTGTAAAATAGCTTATATGTCTTTCATAATCTTGCTCTTCTATCTTCTTTTTATGTTTTATAACATGTCTCTTTTGGAAATAAGATATAAATAAATTCCTTCAGAAGCCATTGCAGCTATGTTGCACAGATACAAATACAACATGACACAAAATTGATACGTGACACAGATGTGGTACCACCATTTTGGCATGTCCTATTGTATTTCGGAGTGTGTCTAGTGTCTAGTACGTGTCCGACACAGACATGGTAATCATTTTGAAGTGGTGAAAAGAAGAAACTAATATTTGAACCTTCTACATATCGAACTTGCTTTTCTAGGATGACTAGTTGCTATCAGCACACTTAGATCCTTAAATCCCTCTTCCACACCATTGAACTTCCAACACATCTAGATTATTCCATATTCAATATTAAGCTGCTATTACCAAAATCTGAGACTTACCTGGAACTGAGCCACATGTACATCCATAAACCCTATAACCTTAAGGTCATGACAATTCAAATTATTAGAAGCCTTTTCCTATATATAACTCAAGAAAGCAACAATAAAACTTCATTAAAATCACTATGCAGTCAAACCTAGTATACATTTTTTTTCTATAAAGTATTTACTGAACATAGTAGGATTAGCAGAAAGAAAAAAAAGTAAAAGAACAAGCATCGTGATTATTCCTTAAAAAAATTTCGTACTGTGGGAAGAAGTATAGAAAATTTGCAGAGAAGAGAAGGAAGTTTGGAGAATTTGCAAAACAGGAGATAAGACGCCATTGAAGTTGTTGGCATATGGGACTAGGAGCCAAGGGAAATGGCGCTCGGAGGGATTGGTGGGGTGCCAATTCCTTTGGCACCTAGGAGCTGGACGCCAACTCTTTTGACGCTCCTCTAATTAAAAAAAAGGACTATAGTATCTAGCTGATGCCATCCTCAACAGGGCATAATCGGAAGAAAGAAAGAAAAAATAACAGAAAATTTTCAAAAAGATAACAAAAGATTGTAAAATAATAGATAAGATAATCAGTTGATTTTTTTTTTGAAAAATGTAATGTGTTGTCAAAGGAGTTGGCGACATAGGTGCATGCACTTGACGACATGAATGTAATTTCGTTTTTTTTTCCCTCATTTCTCAGATTTCTTGCAGATGTTGGGAGGGATAAAATAAATATATTTGGACTTTGGCAACATACAAACTTGTAGCTAAATTGCCGGAACATGTGTTTAATAAATATATGAACTTTTTTTCGAATAAAATAAATAAAAGGAGCCACCAGACCGCCAGAAGAACTGGCGACCTTGGAGCATAATTTTGTTATAAAAAAATGAAAAACATATCATGGGATCAAGTCGCCACTCCCACTGACGACATAAACACAATTTTGTTATATAAAAAAAGCATCCAAGTCCCCTATAGGAGTGGCAATTTGGCTTTTGAATTAATGTTTAATAAAATCTTACTATCTAAGGACATTGTCATGTAACTGCAGTAGCAATTAATGTTGTACATTAGTGGTCTAATTATTAAAATCATGTATGGCTAATGCATTTCCAAATAAATGTTGATGTTGACGACCTTTTATGTTGCCAATAAGAGTGACGACTTAATGCCATGCTCGCCATTCCTATTTTTTGAAAAAAAAAAATTACAACCATATTGGCGATATGAGTGCGTGCACTCATATCGCCAAGTTAGTTGGCGACCTATTACTTTATTCAAAATTTCTCAAACTTATTATCGTATCTACTATTTTACACTATTTTGTTATCCTTTTGAAAATTTTCTAAAAAAATAAATTCAGGGTCCAAACTTTTTATTTGGACAAGTCAAAACCTAAACACTAAACTGGGATAAAATCTAGGGTCCAAATGCTAATTAGCGTTTTTTTTGGCAAATTATATGGGCACATCAAAAATTATCATGGCTAGCCCATTTTGAAGTTTGGTTTATCTACAAGTTTGCCATTGAAGAAAGTGATCATGGCTATCCCACTTTCTAGTATAAAAGTCAAAAAGAAAAATTTCCCCTTTTGTCTTCTTCTTCTCCAAAGTTCCATTTCCACTTTTCCAAGAACCCTAGAATATTTTTCTTGTCCCCCACTCAATCTTCTTGTCTTGAAACGTAGAATAATTATCAACGAATATTCCTAGTACTCGGTATGTTTTTGACTACTAGATGGCAATATTTGTTTAAAAAATTATTCATTCCAAATTATTGAATGTTTTATCATAATGTAGGAAATATGGAAGAAATAGGAACATCAAATCTAGCAATCGATCAGTCTGGTCCTTCCGAAGAACACAACATTCTCTCCGAAGAACTCTCGGTAGCTCCCCGACCTACCTACGTACAACAATTCGTAGTCGACATTTGGACTGCCACACACTCAGGCAGTCCCATGTACTTGGTGGACTGCCAGAGAGTGCGGCAGTCCAGAAGTTAATCATCTGCTCCATGGACTGCCACACTTCCTGGCAGTCCATAAAGTAATATAGACTGCCAGAAAGTGTGGCAGTCCAGTTGAAAAGTGTATGAACAACTGGACTGCCACACTTCCTAGCAGTCCATAAAGTACTATGGACTGCCAGAAAGTGTGGCAATCCATTGAATAGCGTATGAACAACTTGACTGCCACACTTTTTGACAGTCCATCAAGCACTTAGGACTGTCAGAATTCGTGGCAGTCTAGTTTAACTGCAATGTGAGTCCTGAATTGAATATTGTCTTTGGTTTTGTCGTTGATTTAGTTATAAAAAATTCGAAAATTTATTGTAGGGCACCCCATCTCCTACGTGCATTGATTTGAGGAATATATTCTCGACGGATATGGTTTTTGAATCTTACGACGAAGCACTAGAATAGTGCAGAGAAGTTGGAAGGCGATCGAACACAATCCTTGTCATTTCAAGGTCGTTACAGCACCGGCCGAATCGAAAAACTGTAGATCTTGGTTGTGAAAGAGGTAGGCAGTATAGGGATCATCGTAAAAAAGATGAACTTCTCCTAATAAAATCTCAGAAGAAAGCGGCAGGGACAAGAAAATGTGGTTGTCCATTCAAGTTAGTGTTGGGGTACAAAAATAACGAGAAGTGGACAGTTGTGATGAGGAATGGGATGCACAATCATCCTGTGTTGGACACGCTTGTTGTTCATCCCTACGCTGGAAGATTGAACGACGATGAGAAAAAGTTAGTTAAAGAATTGTCAACTTCCGGAGTTGCTCCTAAACAAATTTATTCCGTGCTGCGTGAGAAGAATGATAAGAACAAGTCCAGTTTGAGGACAATATACAATGCACTAGCTAGGTCGAGAACAAATACTCTAAAAGGAAGAATGGCGATGCAGCAAGTGTTGAAGGTACTTGCCGAAAATCATTACGTGGAATACCATAGAAGACTTCCGCAGAGCAATGAAGTCATTTCTATGTTTTAGTCCCATCCGGATTGCACACAATTGGCACGGTCCTTCGTCGATGTCTTGGTTGTTGATTACACGTACAAGACTAATAAATTCAAGATGCCTCTTTTTCATATTGTTGGGTTCACTTCTACCGGTAAAACATTTTCAGTTGCTTTTTGTTTCTTGAAGAATGAAACAGTAGAGGACTATACATGGGCATTGGAAAAATTGAAGTCACTTTACACTGGACAGAGAGAGCCATCTGTTTTTGTCACCGACCAGGAATATGCATTGATGAATGCTATTGATATCGTATTTCCTCATGCTCGTAGATTATTATGCAATTGGCATGTAAATCGAAATATTCAAGCACAATGCAAGATAAAGTTCGAGAAAGTAGATGGCAAAGTCGACATGGAACGCTTCGAAGAATTCTACAGAGATTGGACCCTTGTATGGCGAGCAAGTACTAAGGAAACCTTCGACGCAGCATGGTACATCTTCAAAGAGCAGTAGGAAAAGAGCAACCCGGCATGTATATCTTATATCAAAGACACATGGCTTGATCCACATAAAGAAAATTTTGTCTTGGCATGGACGAATACGGTGAAACATTACGGCACGACCACTACCAACCGTGTCGAAGGATCATATTCAAGACTTAAAAAACATCTGCGTTCATCGGTCGGAGGTTTTGTGTCAGTTTGGGAAGCAATCAATCAAATGACCAATTCGACCGTGAACGAGATAAAGGCTTCATTTGAGATGAGCCTCAATATTGTGATGCACCAACATAAGAAAGAACATCTCTTGTCTGATTTAATCCATGTAGTGTCCCACTCTGTATTGAATTTACTACTTCCTGAGATTGGTCGTGCGAATTCAGTCGGGTTCGATACTGTCACGCTCCAGAACCAGAATACTGGAGAGCGGGGGAATGACTCATCCAGCTACGTATTACGGGTAGATGAATACCGTATAATACGATCAATGCTGTCTAAAAAGACAAGGGGGTGCATACTACATGAAAGTCTCACTATGGTCACTTCACATCTATTGTCTCAATCATTTAAACAAGAAACAGTAATAGAGAACATGTAAGATAAAGCAGTAAGGCGTCCCAAACGCTCAGTCAAAATGTTTTTGACATCTGGCTTTACAAAACATAGCCAGATGATGTAGTAAAGTCTACACAATTGTTATCAGCTGCAGCTTGACTTAGTTACAATTATGTAAAAGTAAGCACAAGACGATCCGACTAACATGTCGGTGCCAAACGGCAAAGTGTAAAGTAAGTAACAAAACGAGCGGGAAAGTAAGGAACCCACTCGAGTTTAGGAGATGGAAGTAAGCTGAGTCCTCGGGAACCGGCTCTAAATCTGGCCATGCAAAACCAGAGAGGTTAGACCTCTAATAGCAAGTACCGCATGGAAGCACGATATGAGGAAATAGAACCAGTAGTAAGAGAATATGATATATAGATCTCTGCTTGCTACTGGAATTCATATAACATCGCGACACTTCGAACCAACTTCCCAACCAAACAAGGACAAAAGTTAACCCGTCATGTCTTGACATTCTGATCATCTCAGTTAGTTAACAGAGTAGGTACAGTACACAAACAAGTCAACTTGAACGGCCATGCAACTACTACGGCTTGCTACTGTGAGTTCCAAGTTACCCTGAAAATATACAATAAGGATTCCTCAGTTCTTACTATGTACAAGCAAGGCTAGTCTACCCAATCAATCAATTACGCCAATCATGAATTAGACGAGTCCCAGCGGGACGCCCGTCATCAATATACAATAAATAATATAAGCAGATACCGCTCCCTGCCCATGTGGCAGATTTACAGTATCTGTGGAAACCAGCCGGTATGTCGGGCACTTAATAGTCCCAAAGATGGCTGCCATGTAAGAACTCGGGAATCCATTCTCTCCATGCAATCATTATTTTATTTAACTTAGTAGCCTCTACGTTAAGTGAACTCCCATGCCGTGGATCATGGTCCTTCAGAATGAGTACTTTCGTACAAAGTACGATATGCACAACTCTATAACGATGCCCGTGCGGTTAGGTTGTAGGTCTTACATAGCGTAATGCAACAATCAAAAACTAGCCACAGAATAATCATGCCTTGACCATAAAGTACACATGCTGCTTTGTAGAAAAATAAACTGAAGCTTGCACATGCCTATATGCCAATATTCGGGATCGGTCAATCGATTGCAATAGTTCATAGTTAATATGAACGTGTGACATTCATTCAATTCGATAAGACGACTAGCCAGTCTATTAGTTCCAACTAGGAACGCATGATCAATTATTGGTCAAGGTCACAATCAATGTCAATCAATGTCAATTCGGGACAAGAATCAGCAAAAAGACATTATGGGCTAGGGTCTCATGCGGCTGAGAAATATGTGCTCATGTGGCGGAAAAAGATATGCTCATGCGGCTGAAAAGATATGCGCTCATGCGGCTGGAAAGATACGCACTCATGCGACTGGAACCAACCCAGCCATGCGGCTGAGAAAAAGTAAAGTTATGCGGCTGAGAAACTAAGTTCATGTGGCTGGAAAGATCGAGTCTATGCGGATAGGGGTTCTAGGCCCTATGTGGCTCATGTCTCAAAACTCATGCGGCTGAATATGCGATATGCGGCAAGCAAAGCTCATGCGGCTGAATATGCAATATTCGGCAAGCAAAGCTCATGCGGCTGAGAATGACAAGCCTATATGCGGCTGAGAATGATTTATCTCATGCGGCTGAGAATGATTTATCTCATGCGGCTGGGAATTCATGCAGTCAGAAACTAACAAGTCATGCGGCCAGGATTAGCAAAGCCTTATGCGGCTGAAAAGTTGCCAAGGTCTTTATGCGGCAATGATTTAAGCGAGCTCATACGGCAGTATCGCCATGCGGCTGATATTGCCTTGCGGCTGGAAGACTTGCCGCATGAAATTCCATACGGTCAAATACTGCCATGCGGCTAAGAAGTTCATGCGGCTGGGCCGTGCAAGCCATGCGGCTCAACACTGTTCTTCTTCTCCACTTCCGAGAACAGAACTATGGAAGCCATTGCTTCCAAGCTCTCTAAATCCTTCATTCCAAGCCTAAATCTGGACTTCCATAGGTCAAAATAGGGTAGAACGAAATTCTCTACAACATGGAACCATCAAAACTTGAGAATAACAAGGTTAGCTAAATCAAAATCCAAAATCTGAAAATATAACAAGTTTAGATCTACACGAAATAAGCCATGGAAATTGAAAATGCTAAGTACTAAAGTATCTAAGAATCTTGTGAGGAAGACAATGGAACAACGAAAGTGGAGATCCATCAAGAAGCAAGTTGTACTTTTCTAGCTCTCCTATGTTGGTGGGGGAGTTATGAGGAAGAAGAAGAGTAATGAGAAGAAGTAATGAAGAGAGAGAAAAGGAATGGGGCTTAAATGGGGGTGGTGGTAGGTGGGTTCATGTTGAACCACCCAAGGCCAAAAAATAAACTAACTCAGGCCGAATCCAAAAGCAAAGTAAAAGCAGAAAGTAAAATACAGAAAAATTAATCAGCGTGAAATTTAAAGGAATTTTAAATACAGAACAATACATGATAAATATTAAATAAATACTTTTAAGCAGTACATGTATAAAAATACGTATTCTGGGAACGGGAAGTGACAGATACCGAAGTATGTGGTTGTACATATAGACATTCTCTCGGCCTCCCTTGTGCACACGAGATCAACGAATATCGACATCAATGTAGACCTATTCCAATAGTGGTCGTTGATCAACGTTGGAGACAGCTGTCGATCATGCCTATAGTGGACATTCATGATGATTTCTTTTCCATGCCACAGATGAAACTTCTTCATGCAAGATGGTGTGCCGCTCTAGAACCTGAGAGAAGGTCTATTGAGATTAAAATCCAAGAACTTGCCAATCCGGCAAGTAGTCGTCTACATGAGCCATCTATTGTCATTGCTCCGAAGGATGGACCGCCAAAAAGAACACATAAGAAGAAGCTCCAGGATACTAAGCAAGAACCCTCACTCTTTGAGCATATTGAAAGAAGCGTGGAAAGTGTAGTCATTCCGAAGAGGATGAACAAGCTCCCTACTCACAGAAAGAAGCAGAAAAAGAGTGTTGTTACAGCGCTTGATGTGTACATTGGTGCTTTTTTGCCCGCCATACGGGAATATATTTGGTCTATAGTTGATGTGCCGAAAGACGGACATTGTAGAATTCACGTGCTTGCACGACATCTAGGCTACCCCCCAAAGACGGATGGAGACAAGTCAGAGCAGAGCTATATTCTGAGTTGGTGTCTCGTCTTTTATTCTACAGCCAAATACTTGGCCAAGAAGACGTTGGAGGATTATTGACAAGCATTCCGTACGATACCCAGACTATTGGACCAGAACATTACTTGGACGTACCTTCTATTGCATATCTATTCGCTAATAAGTACAAGATACCAATTATCGTTCTTTTCCAGAACATCAATAATACATTCTTTCCAATGTGCGCTCCTCCGACGGACTACAGTATATCCAATCTACATACCATTGGACTCGACAAAAATTACTTCGTTATCCTGCGGTTGATCGGTCGCTCTCATATTCCTCCCCTGCGTCAGTTTGGTATAAATATGCTCCGGAAGAATCGATCGCTTGGATAGCACCATACACCGATGCTATAAATGCTTACAAGAAGATCACGAATTACGTGGAACCTATACCAAGGCCGGAGGGACACTACGATGTATTAATTAGCTGATGTATAGAAGAATGGAAGCAATATATCACATTTTATAACATTTCGCATAGAAGAATGGAAGAATTATATCACATTTTGTAACATTTTGCATAGAAGAATGAAATAAATATATGACTGAGTATCTCTTATTGAGTATCTCTTATTGTTACTTGAGTATCACATTTTGAGTATCTCTTATGATTGTGCAATGTAAGAATGAAAGAAATATATGAGTGTGCAATATATGACTGTGCAATATATCACATTTTGTCACTTGAGTATCACATAGTTAGTATCATAATTGACTGAGTATCAACATGGATTGTCAAGTTCCTGGGCAGTCCAACTCACTGCAAGTATTGATGTAGACTGCCCAGTTTTCTGGCAGTCCACATCAATATGTGGACTGCCAGGAAACCGGGTATTCCAACTCAATACTTGCTGTGAGCATGGTTTGCCCAGTTTCCTGGCAGTCCAACTCACAGCAAGTTCTGAGTTGGACTGTCCAGTTTCCAGGCAGTCCACATTAATATGTAGACTGTCAGGAAACTGGACAGTCCAACTCAGAACTTGATGTGAGTTGGACTGCCAGGAAACTGGGCAGTCTATGCTGTTACTCAATCAATAATGATACACAGTCAATAATGATACACAGTCAATATGGTACACAATAAGAGATAGTCAGTCAGTCAAGTGATTATAGAGTATTCAGATACGCAGGCCACTTGAGGCTCAATAAGTCACATAGTCAGTCAAGTGATCACATAATATTCAGATACAAATCACATAGTCAGTCAAGTGTAATAAATCACAGAGTCATTCTTGGTCATGACGTATCTTCGTGCGTCGCTCATCTTCGAAAAATGGATAAACATCTGTGATATTTTGCATCTGGAGGCCAACATCTTTGTAATTCTTGCCCTTGCACATGATCAAACTTTTTTCTAATTTCTTAACTTTCGAAGCCTGCATGCATGAATAAAAATTATAAATTTAGGTACCGACACTTTACTTAGAAAACTGGGTTACCGACACTTACCATCTTCTGTAGTGCATCATATAGTACTGACTTGGATGGTAGAGGGGCTGCTACCGGCACTTTAGCACTTCGCTTATCTGGATTCAACATCACACCATGTCCGGCATCCACGTAATACTCCATATAATCCTCACTACAATCCCACATCTCCACCGCCGGAGTTCCTATGGTTTCACCGACAACATGACGTTGCCACTCAGTAAAAAAATACAAACCCCATAGGTAGTACGGCGGGACATAAGTCCTAGAATTCTTCCCTTTTGCGGCAGTCCTCAATTTTAAAGAGCTAGGGATAGTCTGTACGTAACCAAACTGACGAAGCACTCGGTCTGGGATATGAGGCTCCTCAGTTTCATGACAAAATATCGGGCCTCTAAAAAGTGCAACTGGTTGCACAACACGAGTAATATTTCGCTTATCCCGATATGGATCCCAAATAATCTACAATATGTATTCATTAGTTAAGGATTATTAATTAATGTGAAAAACTAGAGTAGTAAGTAAATGCTACTTTAATTTAATATTGTTTCACCTCCTTTGCCTTCATATCTTCTAGAGCGACACGTAGGGTAGCCAATGTATGTGGATGTCTGGTATCTATCTTAGCTGGCTTCCACTTACACATCCTAGGCATCTGCTCATCATAGTCTCTATTAAGAGTAGCCCTCTTCAACGTCAGAAAATGCTCGTATATCCACGCCTGTAAATGTAAAATATTCATAATGTCATCGTTATCGACAAAATTTTATATTGCCTATAAACACTATACGGTATTATTTGCTTACAAGGAGCAGAGTTTGGCAACCAGCTATTGTCTTCGACTCGACTCGAGATGCAGCACCAAGTTCGCGGTAGAGATGTGCTAGGATACCACTTTCGAATGATACTTGATCCACAGTGTTCAAGTCAGTAAGATTGTTTAGATATTTGGCATGTATCGCGGTCCCGGACTTGTCGGTAATGCCGACGGCCCCTAGGATAAACTGCATGTATGCCCGAGCCACGGAGTCGTCATTAGTATCGTCGTCGTCGTCGTCGGAACAGAATGTATTCCTCAAAAAACTTAAAGGAACTCCATACGACTTCTTAAATTCGGGGAGGGTGACAAAAGTCTCCGTCTCAACCCCAAGAGAATTGGCGACCAATCCCACCAGCTCATCATACATCTCGAAGTCACCCTCAGAATAATCCATCGCTATTTGACGACCGTCAACTCTAAGCCCAAAATGTGGTGGACATCATCAAGGGTGATTGTTAACTCTCCGTCTGCGAGATGGAAACTGTTGGTTTCTGGATGCCAACGCTCCACAAACGCAGATATCATTGCGTGGTCCAATATCTGATACGAGTATTTTGCCAAATTTTGCAATCCGGTAGGGGTGATTTTCGCCTTCACACTCTCTTTCAACTTGTCAAATCCCCACGTACTGTACATCTTCGTATGGTTTATTACCCGCAAAAGGCGTAAGCTTTTCTGCAAATAAAAAAATAAAAACAAACTTCCGATATTAAATACAACTATTTTTTTGAATAATTATTCTATATTTAAGGTAATCAACTAACCGGATCCTTCTAAATCTGATAAGAAATGTGGTTCTCGATTGACGTCAATATCGAGCAACCAATTGGGCCAGAATCTTCTGTTTCCTTGGCTATATGAGAAGGACCAGATCCATCGTCACCTCTCTTTCGAGCAACGGGTACATCATCATCATCAGAGGAATCATCACGAAGATTCACCGACTTCTTCGAACGACTTGCAATATGTTTCGTTCCACGGGTTCTTATCTGTGAGACTGGTTCTGGTTCTCTGATTGTTATCGCTTTTTCGAGAACTCTACCAGCTTCACGCGCCTTGCGATCTGATGCTGTAGAACATTTTCTTTCAGGCCCGGCCTCAACGTCCTTCTCCTTTCTCTTCTTCTCATGACTAATATTTAATCTTAATTAGATATTGAAATGTATAACTATGGACTGCCTAACAATCTGCCAGTCTTACCTGTATGTTGGACTGCCAGAAGAATGGGCAGTCCAACTCACAACATGTGTAGCTTTGGACTGCCCAACTCTCTGGCAGTCCAGTATGTATTTTGGACTGCCAGAAGAATGGGCAGTCCAACTCACAGCATTGTGTAGCTTTGGACTGCCCAACTCTTTGGCAGTCCAGTCTGTATGTTGGACTGCCAGAAGAATGGGCAGTCCAAGTCACAGCAGGTTTAGGTTTGGACTGCCCAACTCTCTGGCAGTCCAGTCTGTATGTTGGACTGTCAGAAGAATGGACAGTCCAAGTCACAACATGTGTAACTTTGGACTTCCCATTCTTCTGGCAGTCCACGATACAGATTGGACTGCCAGATGGTCGGGCAGTCCATGTAGACACAGACATTCTCAATTCGTGAGTGCTATTTCGATTTAAAAGACTTTAATTCCAATTAAAATACTTGCAATTAAAACAATGAATGAAACGTAATGCACACGAGATCAATTCTAGGGTTTTGGATGGGGAAAATTTTAGAAATAATAGGTACCTTATTTGCGAGGAAGCTTTCGGTGCCATCGATCTTCTTCGAAAGAGGAGGAGGGCGGGGGAGAAGACGACGACTACCGACGGAGGAGAAGATGAAGACTTGAGTGGAAATAATGAGTGAGGGGGGTGAGGGTTTTGGAAGAGAGAGAAGGGATTTTGCAAATGAAGTGGAAATAATGGGTTTGGGGGGGGGAGGAAAATTTAGGATAGCCAAGATCAAAAAATTGGACGAGCCTTGTGAAAAACAAAAAATTTTGGGCTAGCCACAATCCGGGCTAGCCATGATAAGTTTTTGATGTGCCCATATAATTTGTCTTTTTTTGGCTATTTATAAGGGCACATAAGAATTTGATCAGGGCTAGCCAGGATTAGGGCTAGCCAATATTTGAGGAGATTTTACTCGGGCTATCCAAATATTCCACTCAGGGGGCTGTCCAAATCCCACACCCCCCAAACCCCAAAAATCAATCTCATTTCAAAATTTTACTCTCTTTCTTCACAAACCCTATTTTCCCTCTTCTTCTTCTTCTTCTTCTTCTTCTTCTTCTTCTATCCATCTTCTTCTCCACCATTTCCATTCTGTAACCCCGCTTTTCCGAATTATTAAATTTTGTATTTTCTGGGATTTTATAATTTAGTCATATTTTATTTTATGGTTGTTTATGGAATATTAATTTCGATTAAGTATAAGGACGAGGTTTAAAACATTTTTTGCTGTTAAGTTATTATAGTTGGTTTCTTATTAAAACAATTTTTTTAATGATTTTAAATGAAGCAATTCAAATTTTGTACAAATTTAGTTTTTCCTCCATTTGTAACAACCCATAACAACTTGTAACCAATTTTTCTAACTGAAGTTTTGTATTTCTTGCAATTTAAGAAAGGGGAGGGACTTTTGTGTAAATTTCCAATTCAGTGGAAGGGCTTATGTGAAAAATCCTATTTTTTAGTCACTCTATTTAAATTTTTCTTCTCTCTCTCTCTCTCTCTCTCTCTCTCTCTCTCTCTCTCTCCTCATACTTCCATTCTCCTGTTAAAAATCAATAGGAGCAGAGCTCCTTTTCTCCCCAATTAGCTGAACCCTAACCCTAGATTTTCGAATTCGATGAAGGCTGGACGTGTCCGATTATTCGGGAGCGGGTCGTGACATGTTTTTAGTGGTGGCCCATGCAGGTCTTGTAAGCCCCTGATTTTCAAATTTCATTTTTAATTAGTGTTAATTATTTTTTTTGTGACAAATTAGCCTTAAAATAATTATTTAGATTTTTAGGAATTTTTTTAGAATTTTTAAATGATTTTAAATAAGTTTTATATATTAAAAATATTAATTTGTAATTTATTTAAATATTTTAATATCAAATTGCAATTATTAGAATTGTTTTAATACTGTTTTGTAATTATTAGATTTGTTAATATATTGATTTGCAAATATTATTTTGCATTCTATTGCTAATAATTCTATTTTGCAAAATCCTATTTCCTAAGGGCTTTTGTGCTAAACTACCTAACCCCTCCCGTCACTCTCTCTCTCCTCACCCACTCTCGTTGACTCACCGCGACGACCGACGAGTGCCCCGACCGACCCACGCCGCTGCCCCCGCCTTTCCCGGCTGCCCCCACCGCCATCAAACTCCTATAAAAGATCCCCTCACCCCCCTCGACCAGACCCTAACCCTAAACACTCCCCCCGACCACCGACGGACCCCCTTCTTCCCCAAAATACTTCGCCGGAACCCTAACTCCGACGAAGCTCGATCTCGCCATTCCTATACCCTCATCCACCACCACCACCACCCACAGCTTCGCCTCGACAAGCCGCGTCCAGCGCCACCCAAGCGCCTTGACCACGACGCCCCCAGCCGCCGTTCGCCCCCTCGACTTCCACCCCTCAGCCGGACACGAAGGTAACAAATCCTTTCTCTGTGTCGTGTGTGTCCCAAACTGAGACACGAGACTCGCCTAGATACAGGGGACATGACTGTGGTGCTGGACACGTGTTAGCCGAGTCGTACGTGTCGTGCTGGGCACGGACACGTCGACTCTGTGTCAGATTTCAACTTCTCGTGTCCTGGACTGTATGGACACGAGACGAACTGTAAACTAGACTAACGGGTTTGGGCTTTGCTTAACGGGTAAAAACCCATTTAATTTCTGTGCTAAATAAATGTAAACCTAACCCTAACTCTAACAAACCCACCGAGCTGGCCCACTGGCCAGCGCGCAGAGTCTAAACCCCCCCCCCCCCCCCCCCCGCCCCCCGCTGGCTCAGGTTCGAGCCCCCCTTTCCTTGTTTCTTTTCCTTTTTCTTTTTCTTTTCCTTTTTCCTTTTTCTTTTCTGTTTTTATTTATATATATATATATATATGTATATATATATATATATTAGTATATATATATGTATATACTGTTTTAACAGTATTTTATATATATGTATATATACTTTATAAGTTAGTAAATTTTATGTATATATATATATATATATTAGTATATATATATGTATATACTGTTTTAACAGTATTTTATATATATGTATATATACTTTATAAGTTAGTAAATTTTATGTATATATGTTTGTATATATATATATATATATATATATATATATATATATATATATATATATATATATATATATATATTTATGAGTATATATATATTACGTATATATATATATACATTTTATAAATAAGAATTTTCTTGTATATATCTATATATATATTAGTATATATATATAGATACTTTACAATTAAGTATTTTTCCTTATATATCTATATATACTTTTAGCATAAGTATGTAAATATTCTTTTTACAAATTTGCCTTATTAAAATAATAATATTTGTTTTGTACTTTTTACCAAATTATATTTTAGTGTATTTAAATTACTGCAACCATTTGGTGTCCAAGCCTAGCATGGGTATTTGGGCTCAAATGTGTTTTCACACATTCAAGACATGTACAAGTCATATTGGACTTGATTCATGGCCTTGGGTCCTGTATTTGAACTTTGGTTCAAATTATATACATGGACAAAATACGCAGATAATTAATTATTGTGTGCATTGCTGTTTTTGATTTTCTAAAAATACTTAAGATATTGCTAAAATTATGGAAAAATAGTTTTTAGATACTTTGTTAAGTTAGCTAATTTAGTATAATTTTTGTAGTATTTAATTTACTGTTTTGCCACTAGTTTGGCATATGAAACCAAAACTCATTTTCTGTATACTTAGGAAAACTGATTTTTATAAAATATTTGTACTGGTTAATAAATTCCAGAAAAATTATAATAAATTTCTATGATTAATAAGGATCACTTTAGTACTTTACTTTAAGAAAAACTAGGCTTTTTGTCTACTTTAAAAATTGTTAGAACACAATGATCTTTTGATTTATTTATTGATTAATTACGACTTGTAGCTTTTTGTGTTATTTGGAGTTTTAGTCGTGTTGAACCCCATCCCTCACTAGTGTAAAGACCCTAGAAAGTTAGTTAACGTAGTGTGTCACCCCACATTGGTCTCCTATGCCAAGTCATCATTTTGGCTAGGTGCCCAGTCACAAGTCGTGTCGCACCAATTAGTGTCCTAGTGTTTTAGCTTAGTGTAAAACTAAGTTGTTATATTTACTTCTACAGTGACGAGTTACCAGACATCCATAGCACTTTTATCGCAGCTTGTTTTGCTAGAGGCAAGTACATCTACATACTCGTTTACTGTCTTTTAATGCTAGAACATGTATTAACCCTGTTAAAAGACTGATCCTTGAGGTAGCAAGTTATGTCTTCACATGTTGTATCACTTTCAGTACCGGCCATGTTTAGTACAGCTCTTATATCTTCACATGCTTCTTACGGGTTCTCAGTACAAGTTTCACTATGCCTTAGACTGCTCTGAGTATTCATATGTTTTATACTGCTCCCAGTACCTGTCATGCTTATACTGCTCCCAGTATCTCTCACATGTTTTTACTGCTCTCGTATCTCCCACATGTTAAATAACGGGTTAAGGGAAAACTGCTAGTAGTGTACGTGAACATGACCCCCTTCTCCGTATGTACTTACCGTGCTCGGGGACATTCTATATGCGACCTTGCCGTATGTTTCTGAATCTCGCGTTTGTGTATGGATATACACCGATGCCGTTCGTGCACGTGTGGGCACACCAGAAAAACTTGATATGTACCACAGTACATCCTGAATCACCTATTGACCGATTCACGTACATGCTACGGTTTTAAACTTTTAAACTATATGTGGTCATTTGTAGAAATGACCAATTAAACCATGATATGCCATGTTCCCTATGTTACTATGATACTATGATCCCAGTTGTACCATGAGGCAATGTTTCCAGTCTTTCCTGTTTATAGACTTATCATACCATGTTTCTTGTTGTACATCTCTTTCATGATATGTTCAGTACTTTAGTTGTAGAGGTTGTACTTGCTCCCGTCCTGACAGGATAACGTTGTAGGTATACTTACTGAGGAGGAGTTGCTCTGTGATTCGTATTATGGAGTCACTGCCGAGGACCCGGTTTTGCCATACGAGGATGTTCCTGCGGGGAGACTCGTCTAGTTTGCTTAGCTGCTTGGGATACTTAGTGTAGTCATGTATTAGACTATACCATTTTGTAACTGGACATGTATCCAGTTTTACATTTCAGTTTACTTGTACTTGGATATTTCACTATATACGACGACTTTTGTGTTTGGAGCAATTATGATTCTTCTTCACTTATAGAACTGTTAGCACATTTAGTCTTGTCTTGTTATCTCTAGAACAGCTTACTGCGCTTTATCTTAAGCGTAGGCTGGACATGGCTCGGCCCGGCCCAACAATTTGGGTAACGGGTCGTGACATGTTTTTTTTGGTGGCCCATGCAGGTCCTGACTAAACTGTTTGGTTACGTTATTGTACCAAGCATGCCTGCAATTAGGAACTTAAGGTAATTAGACAACATTAGGAAAGACGCTTAGAACACTTAGAGGAATGCTAGGATTGTAACATAGGAAATACATCACATGTTTGCTATTATAATTAGAATTTCTTGCATATGATTGCTTACTTTAAATAAAGTCCTTATAAGTCTTTTATGTGTAATTTAGATGGTGCTTACTCGCTCGTCCCAGTATGTTACCCCCGAGAATGGGGCCCTCCATGTCCAGTCAGCTGACCGGTTGACTGATACACCTCCACCTACCACATTCCCCCACTCCACAGATCCACAGACCCAGATACCACCTTCCACATCCCAGTCCCAGCAGGCCCCGATACTTCCACCACCCCCTATCACTATACCCACCCAGGCTTCCGTCACTCTCGACGGGACCCAGCTGCTCACACTGATCCAGGGGTTCCTAACAACCCATCAGGAGCAGACTACCCTACTCCGCCAGAGCATAGAGCGTTCTGAGGGACGTCCCGTGGTCCCACCACCTGTAGAGCCACGGCAGAGAGCGGGGACGGTCAAGGACTTCATGGGTCTGAATCCCAAGGAGTTCTCAGGGACTGAGGGCATAGTAGTAGCTGATGACTGGCTAGATTCTGTAGAGAGGAAGCTTCTGGGAGTTAGGATGCCGGATGACCTTCAGGTCGAGGCAGCAGGATTTCTGCTGATAGACTTAGCCGAAGTCTGGTTCAGGAATGAGCCGTTGTTCGCGAGAGGTAGAGCCACCTGGGACCAGTTTAAGACCCAGTTCAAGAAGAAATTCTTCTCGACCACTGCTAGAGTAGCCATGGGGCTACGATTCCAGAACATCCAGCAGGGAAACCGTTCTGTTGACGACTATGCGGGAGAGTTCAGTCGCTTGAGCCGTTTTGCTCCTAGTCTGGTTGCTGATCCAGAGGAGATGACCCGTAGGTTTTGCCATGGTCTAGTTCCAGACATTGGCATTCTTATAGTGGCGAACGGTACGACTGACTACTACCAGAGCCTAGAGTTAGCTCGGAGCATTGAGGAGCGTCTTCTGTCTAGCAAGAGACCGGCTTCTGTACACCATGAGGGACCGTCCAAGCGTCAGGCTTTCCAGCAGAGAGCGCCGACGCCACCCCAGCAGACTTACCATCCCCCTACACCACATCATCAGACCCCGCCAGTTAGAGCCCCGGGACCCCGACAGCAGCAGCAGAAGGGAGCTTTTTGTGTATACTGCAAGAGGCAAGGCCATGACTCTCTCGTCTGTAGGAAGAGGTTGGGTCAGTGTTTAGCTTGTGGGTCTGCCATCCATCAGATTCGGGACTGCCCAGTAGCCAAGGGACCCCAGGAGAAGACTTATAGCCTAGTCCTTGAGCCGGAGCCGGAACAGGTTTCGGGAGGTTAGTTTTGACCGTAGTCTTAGTCATTTGTTGCATTGCTTGCTATGTTAGAAATTTGTCGGGTCTTCAATCCTTGTGAATTTCGAGGACGAAATTTTTCAAGGAGGGAAGACTTGTAAGCCCCTGATTTTCAAAATTCATTTTTAATTAGTGTTAATTATTTTTTTTGTGACAAATTAGCCTTAAAATAATTATTTAGATTTTTAGGAATTTTTCTAGAATTTTTAAATGATTTTAAATAAGTTTTATATATTAAAAATATTAATTTGTAATTTATTTAAATGTTTTAATATCAAATTACAATTATTAGAATTGTTTTAATACTGTTTTGTAATTATTAGATTTGTTAATATATTGATTTGCAAATATTATTTTGCATTCTATTGCTAATAATTCTATTTTGCAAAATCCTATTTCCTAAGGGCTTTTGTGCTAAACTACCTAACCCCCCCCCGTCACTCTCTCTCTCCTCACCCACTCTCGTTGACTCACCGCGACGACCGACGAGTGCCCCGACCGACCCACGCCGCTGCCCCCGCCTTTCCCGGCTGCCCCCACCGCCATCAAACTCCTATAAAAGATCCCCTCACCCCCCTCGACTAGACCCTAACCCTAAACACTCCCCCCGACCACCGACGGACCCCCTTCTTCCCCAAAATACTTCGCCGGAACCCTAACTCCGACGAAGCTCGATCTCGCCATCCCGACACCCTCATCCACCACCACCACCACCCACAGCTTCGCCTCGACAAGCCGCGTCCAGCGCCACCCAAGCGCCTTGACCACGACGCCCCCAGCCGCCGTTCGCCCCCTCGACTTCCACCCCTCAGCCGGACACGAAGGTAACAAATCCTTTCTCTGTGTCGTGCGTGTCCCAAACTGAGACACGAGACTCGCCTAGATACAGGGGACATGACTGTGGTGCTGGACACGTGTTAGCCGAGTCGTACGTGTCGTGCTGGGCACGGACACGTCGACTCTGTGTCAGATTTCAACTTCTCGTGTCCTGGACTGTATGGACACGAGACGAACTGTAAACTAGACTAACGGATTTGGGCTTTGCTTAACGGGTAAAAACCCATTTAATTTCTGTGCTAAATAAATGTAAACCTAACCCTAACTCTAACAAACCCACCGAGTTGGCCCACTGGCCAGCGCGCAGAGTCTAAACCCCCCCCCCCCCCCCCCCCCGCCCCCCGCTGGCTCAGGTTCGAGCCCCCCTTTCCTTGTTTCTTTTCCTTTTTCTTTTTCTTTTCCTTTTTCCTTTTTCTTTTCTGTTTTTATTTTATATATATATATATGTATATATATATATATATTAGTATATATATATGTATATACTGTTTTAACAGTATTTTATATATATGTATATATACTTTATAAGTTAGTAAATTTTATGTATATATATATATATATATATATATATATATATATATATTAGTATATATATATGTATATACTGTTTTAACAGTATTTTATATATATGTATATATACTTTATAAGTTAGTAAATTTTATGTATATATGTTTGTATATATATATATATATATTTTTATGAGTATATATATATTACGTATATATATATACATTTTATAAATAAGAATTTTCTTGTATATATCTATATATATATTGGTATATATATATAGATACTTTACAATTAAGTATTTTTCCTTATATATCTATATATACTTTTAGCATAAGTATGTAAATATTCTTTTTACAAATTTGCCTTATTAAAATAATAATATTTGTTTTGTACTTTTTACCAAATTATATTTTAGTGTATTTAAATTACTGCAACCATTTGGTGTCCAAGCCTAGCATGGGTATTTGGGCTCAAATGTGTTTTCATACATTCAAGACCTGTACAAGTCATATTGGACTTGATTCATGGCCTTGGGTCCTGTATTTGAACTTTGGTTCAAATTATATACATGGACAAAATACGCAGATAATTAATTATTGTGTGCATTGCTGTTTTTGATTTTCTAAAAATACTTAAGATATTGCTAAAATTATGAAAAAATAGTTTTTAGATACTTTGTTAAGTTAGCTAATTTAGTATAATTTTTGTAGTATTTAATTTACTGTTTTGCCACTAGTTTGGCATATGAAACCAAAACTCATTTTCTGTATACTTAGGAAAACTGATTTTTATAAAATATTTGTACTGGTTAATAAAGTCCAGAAAAATTATAATAAATTTCTATGATTAATAAGGATCACTTTAGTACTTTACTTTAAGAAAAACTAGGCTTTTTGTCTACTTTAAAAATTGTTAGAACACAATGATCTTTTGATTTATTTATTGATTAATTACGACTTGTAGCTTTTTGTGTTATTTGGAGTTTTAGTCGTGTTGAACCCCATCCCTCACTAGTGTAAAGACCCTAGAAAGTTAGTTAAAGTAGTGTGTCACCCCACATTGGTCTCCTATGCCAAGTCATCATTTTGGCTAGGTGCCCAGTCACAAGTCGTGTCGCACCAATTAGTGTCCTAGTATTTTAGCTTAGTATAAAACTAAGTTGTTATATTTACTTCTACAGTGACGAGTTACCAGACATCCATAGCACTTTTATCGCAGCTTGTTTTGCTAGAGGCAAGTACATCTACATACTCGTTTACTGTCTTTTAATGCTAGAACATGTATTAATCCTGTTAAAAGACTGATCCTTGAGGTAGCAAGTTATGTCTTCACATGTTGTATCACTTTCAGTACCGGCCATGTTTAGTACAGCTCTTATATCTTCACATGCTTCTTACGGGTTCTCAGTACAAGTTTCACTATGCCTTAGACTGCTCTGAGTATTCACATGTTTTATACTGCTCCCAGTACCTGTCATGCTTATACTGCTCCCAGTATCTCTCACATGTTTTTACTGCTCTCGTATCTCCCATATGTTAAATAACGGGTTAAGGGAAAACTGCTAGTAGTGTACGTGAACATGACCCCCTTCTCCGTATGTACTTACCGCGCTCGGGGACATTCTATATGCGACCTTGCCGTATGTTTCTGAATCTCGCGTTTGTGTATGGATATACACCGATGCCGTTCGTGCACGTGTGGGCACACCAGAAAAACTTGATATGTACCACAGTACATCCTGAATCACCTATTGACCGATTCACGTACATGCTACGGTTTTAAACTTTTAAACTATATGTGGTCATTTGTAGAAATGACCAATTAAACCATGATATGCCATGTTCCCTATGTTACTATGATACTATGATCCCAGTTGTACCATGAGGCCATGTTTCCAGTCTTTCCTGTTTATAGACTTATCACACCATGTTTCTTGTTGTACATCTCTTTCATGATATGTTCAGTACTTTAGTTGTAGAGGTTGTACTTGCTCCCGTCCTGACAGGATAACATTGTAGGTATACTTACTGAGGAGGAGTTGCTCTGTGATTCGTATTATGGAGTCACTGCCGAGGACCCGGTTTTGCCATACGAGGATGTTCCTGCGGGGAGACTCGTCTAGTTTGCTTAGCTGCTTGGGATACTTAGTGTAGTCATGTATTAGACTATACCATTTTGTAACTGGACATGTATCCAGTTTTACATTTCAGTTTACTTGTACTTGGATATTTCACTATATACGACGACTTTTGTGTTTGGAGCAATTATGATTCTTCTTCACTTATAGAATTGTTAGCACATTTAGTCTTGTCTTGTTATCTCTAGAACAGCTTACTGCGCTTTATCTTAAGCGTAGGCTGGACATGGCTCGGCCCGGCCCAACAATTTGGGTAACGGGTCGTGACAGGTCTGTCCTAATGGTACTTAGGCCATAGAGTGCTATTGGGGAACCTGTTAGACTAAGGAAAACTCATCACGGCATAGATCCGTGGGAAATAGTTATAGTTATTGAATATAGAGATTGATTATACTCAATATATTCTAGGAGGTTGACTATTTTTCTACGACTTAGCAATCAACGAGTTTTCTTTCTATTTCAGGATGGTTACCACCAGGAAGACCGCAAATCAGCCCGAAGCTACAGGAGCTTCGGATCAGACCGCAGTTGATGTACCAGTGGGGCAGCTTCCACCACCACCACCCCCTCAGTTTCCTCCGCTGCCCCCGACGATGATGTTCGATGGCACCCAGGTGATGGCCATGTTCCAACAGTTCCTGGAAGCACAAAACCATCAGGCTGTGCAGTTTCGAGCGACGATTGTGGATGCCCTCAGGACCCAAGAGCCAGCTCCACCAGCACCAGTAGCTCCTCCAGCACCAGCAGCACCGAGACCGGGGACGGCCAGAGACTACCAAAATCTCTGTCTGATAGATTTTTGGGGCCATAAAGGGATAGTGTATGCTGATGAGTGGTTGGAAAATACGGAAAGGACGCTGAAGATGACGAGGATCCCGGATGACTTGAAGGTGGAAGTGGCGAGCATGCGACTCTTTGACCTCGCCAAAGCTTAGTACCGGGAGGAGCCCCAGTTAGCTGAGCCCTAGGTTTCTTGGATAGATTTCAAAACTCTGTTCAAGGATAAGTTTTTCCCCGATGTGGAGCGAGATGAGCTTTGAATGCAGTTTGAGGCGTTGCAGCAGGGGACCATGACAGTGGCGGAGTACACGTCAGAGTTCACCCGACTCAGCAGGTTCGCAGAGAACCTAGTCCGTGCACCAGAGAAGAGGGCTTGTAGGTTCAAGAAAGGTCTCACCGGAGAGTTGCGACACGCAGTGGCAATCAGCCAGACGACTACTTACTCGAGCATCCTCAGGATCGCTCAGGCAATTGAGAAGGAGATGGACCCGAGGCCCAAGAGGGATAGGGACATCGGCAGCAGCAGTTAGCAGGCACCGACGAAGAGGGTGCAGATGTAGACTCAGACGAGGCCAGTTCAGCAGGCAGCAGTTCAGCACCGTCCAGCCAGAGTTCATGCAGATCCTCCACAGAGGCAGCAGTTGGCAGTCACTTGCAACTACTGTCACCGCCCAGGACATCATTACGATGAATGTCGCAAGAGGCTGAGGCTTTGCTTGTTCTGTGTATCACCTGCTCACCAGGTCAGAGATTGTCCAGAAGCCACTGAGGGACGAGCACGAGGAGCACCGGGACCCCAGCAGGAGGACTTACCTCTTCATGTCTAGCAGCCGCAGGGAGATCAGACAGAGGGGCGAGTCTACCTTATGACAGCTGAGGAAGTGGAGACCATCCCGATCCCGGACGAGTACTGATGACCGGGGGCACTTGTGGATCACTATCTTTCTTTGATGTTCTTATAGCATTTTCTTATTGTATCTCCATTCGAGACTTGTTTCTACAGTTTTTCTATCTTACTGTTGTTTCATAGTACCTAGTAACTACTTGTGACTGTTGATTATCGCTTGGTATCCAATAAATTTGTTTCTAAGAATAGATACTACTCCTCTCTATCATGATTTAAATTTTCACAAAACTCCCTTAAAACTTCTGGATAAGGTTGAGAAAATATTTGACAACCTACTATGACCTGGATTATGGAGGCCGTGAGTCCATTGCAGCTAGTTGTACACTGGCGAGACAGGGGCTCTAAGTCAAAGTAATTACGGGTATTCTCAGGTTCTCAGATATTATTGAAGCCAAGTCCTAAATTTATTTCATATCAGATAAAGTCGACAAAATATTGCGGTAATCTAGTACTATCGAGATCATGGAACCGAAAGTTCACTGCAGCCAGATGCATACTGGCGGGGCAGGAACTGTAGGGAAAGTGATTTTAGATATGAAGATTGTCGGGCATTATGGAGACTATTATCCATTGATTTTATTTTCGTGACTATTTCTTTGAACCACTTTAAAATTTTGCCAACTTCAAAATTTTGTACTTGATTATCTTGATCATGTCTAGTCGTGCCATTTTGAAATTTCGAGAACGAACTTTTTCTAAGAGGGTAGATTTGTAACCCCGCTTTTCTGAATTATTAAATTTTGTATTTTCTGGGATTTTATAATTTAATCATATTTTATTTTATGGTTGTTTATGGAATATTAATTTCGATTAAGTATCATGACGAGGTTTAAAACATTTTTTGCTGTTAAGTTATTATAGTTGGTTTCTTATTAAAACAAATTTTCTTAATGATTTTAAATGGAGCAATTCAAATTTTGTACAAATTTAGTTTTTCCTCCATTTGTAACAACCCATAATAACTTGTAACCAATTTTTCTAACTGAACTTTTGTATTTCTTGCAATTTAAGAAAGGGGAGGGACTTTTGTGTAAATTTCCAATTCAGTGGAAGGGCTTATGTGAAAAATCCCATTTTTTTGGTCACTCTATTTAAATTCTTCTTCTCCTTCTCTCTCTCTCTCTCTCTCCTCTCACACTTCCATTCTCCTGTTAAAAATCAATAGGAGCATAGCTCATTTTCTACCCAATTAGCTGAACCCTAACCCTAGATTTTTGAATTCGACGAAGGCTGGGCGTGTCCGATTATTCGGGAGCGGGTCGTGACACATTCTCACATCTCCATTAAAATCCTAGTTTTCTTCTCATCTTCTTTTCTTATTTTCCACCATTTTTATCATCACCATCTCCATCAAAACCCTAGTTTCTTTCTCATTCCCAATTTCGATGGCACCCAAAAAATTAAATAAACCCTAAAATGCATGGAAATAAAGCTTAAATACTTCTTTCCTAACAAAGAATGCATGAAAATAAACCCTAAAATGCATATTTCACTCTATTGAAATAAACTGTAACATATTTTTTTTATTCGAGAATTTCGACTTTAGGACTGCCAGAAATTGTGGCAGTCTTGAAAGAAAATTGCTGTACAGCAAGTCCCTTTCGGGACTGCCACAATTTCTGGCAGTTCTCAATATGTCTAGGACTGCTAGAAATTATGGCGGTCCTGCTGTAAAGCATGTCCCTTTCAGGACTGCCACAATTTCTGGCAGTCCTTAGTACTTCTAGGACCTCAATACTTCTAGGACTGTCAGAAATTGTGGCAGTCCTGATATGAACCCAATTCTTCTACAACTAGGGTTTCATCCATAGTTTTCTTCTACAACTAGAATTTTATGCATAATTCTTCTATTAATAAAAAAAATTTGGTTAATAGACTAATAGATTAATAGATTTGATAGATTTGATAACCCAATTTCTTCTACAAATAGGATTTCATCCATAATGCCCAAACAAGAAGAAGAAAAATAAACTAGGATTTGGAGAAATAGATCTGAGAAATTAGAAGAGAGCAAAAAATTAAAATAAACTAGGTTTGGAAAAATTGATGTTCATGTTCTTGTTGTTCTTGTCCTTATTCTTTTTTCTTCTTTTTTCTTCTTCTTGTGAGGAAAGAGATGAGAGCAAAAAAAAAAAAAAAATTGACTTATATACTCACATGTTGGCTAGTCCTGAATAATTTTTTCAATGACAAACTTGTAAATAAATTAAAATTTGCTTTTGGCTAGCACTGATCAATAGGGATGTGCATCGGTCGGTGGTCTGATGTGCCCTTATAATTTGGCTTTTTTTTTTTTTTTCTAGAATTTTCGATATTACTTCGCGTAGCAAAGGCAAACCTAAAGTTCTCTTCTCGTGTGACAAACTCCCGTGTGAAATTTCCTTCTCCTTTTTTTTCTTACAAATTTCGCAGTCGAAACCCTAGAAATCAATCGAAGCAATGGCGAAGCGGGAGCTCTCCACGACGCTCAGAAACTTGAAGGCGAGCCCCCCAAATCGAACTCCGCTACCAATCCACAGTCTCTTTCTCTCTTGCAACAACGTGAATTCTGAGGTTTTCTTTTCAGTGTCGTCCAGTTCATGCAGAGGTCTTGTCCCAAGGAGGAACCTAAATCCCCCACCAAGCGAGAAGAAGAAGAAGAACATCAGCAGCAGCAGCAGCAGGAGAGCTTAGGAGCCTCGACCGGTGACCCCAAGAAAAGATGGTATACTTCCCGTCTTTTTCCCCCCCTTGAAATCGCGAATTTTGTGATTTTTATTAGTTGATTATGTGTGATTTTGGCTTCCGGATCTTGGTTAAGTTTGGAAGTCCACTTTTTGAAGTGATTTATTCCGAGTTTTAGGAAAAAACTTGATTTATTAGCAGCACAGAGTTGGGGATGGTAGCAATTTTATTATTCAATTTAGAAGGATACCAGGCAATGTTTCAATAGCTTCCAATAAGTTTAGAAGGACATTTTCATGGTTGTCAATTGGATTCAAGGAATCAGATGGCTTTGCGTTATTATGGTTTGGGTTTTAGTATTCGGATTGTTGCTACTTGGTTACTGGTGGAATCATGGTCCTTGTTCAGAGTAGAAGTTAACCTGCAGAATGCACCACCACCACCACAGCTTTTCGACCTAAAATTTCGTGTACAGCTATTTGAATCCTTTTCTACTATTCAGCTCGTTTAACGGTCACGACCTTTCTAACATCAACAAGAACGGTATCTTTTCTTTGAACCTCAATCCAAGTTCGTTCGGGTCTGCGTGTAGTTCTAGCAGCTTCTTTGTCTAATATCTTTTCATTCCTACCTGATGGATCTATTTGTCTAATTGTCGGCCCAAACCACTTGAGCCAATTTTCTCAATTGTCTCTCATGTTATCCTCAAATCTCTCCACCTCCAAAATATTCCAAATCCTTACCAAATGACGAATACATTTTCTGTTTCCTTCCCTTTAGGACTCTTGTGAACATAGGTAGAATGAATCAAGATAAGTTGGACGACTTTTCTAGGAAATTGGTCACTATGTTGCATGAACATGTGTATGACATGACGTGGTAAGGATAACGACGAAATGGACACGACACCTATTTAGGTGTGTCCTGCAGTATTTTGTAGTGTCCTTGGTGTATCTAATACGTGCCTGATACACGTCCAACACAACACGGCCCATATTTTTGGAGTGTCCGTGCTTCTTAGATTGGTCATGTTATGTTCATTTTGTTCAAGCTCGAAAGCGCAAATGCTCCACAATCAGTATCGTTTTCATTTCGTATCTATGTCGAACATGATATAGGAAGGCATACAACGATGTACACCGTTATACCAAAATAAGTGCCATATCTCTGTTGTCGTGTGCCAATCTTTTTGTTGTGTCTTTGCCCTTTGGTTCCATGTGACTTCAATTTTGGTTTTCCAAATTTGAATCATCAGTACACACATGGTTGTGGAAGCATGTTAGCATAGTTCAAAGGCGGAAATGTTTTTATGCGCCAACGGCCTTTGAGGCCCAGACACAAAGCGTAAAAGCAAGGTGCGCACTTGACCAAAGCAACGCACATGCATAATTAGAAGAAAAATAGAGGCCCTTAACCTCAAAACTATTGTGTTGCTATGTTCTAGTTTGCACTTGTACAAGGAAGCTTCAACGGCAATTGAACCACAGATGGACAAGGTCGATGATGCTATTGGGTGCTTGTTTGGGGTCATAATTGTTCACAACAAAAGCAAGGCGCATGCCTAGCTGAAGCGAGGCGCCAACTCTCTTGGTTTGCTTTTAATAACAGCATGTTACTCATCAAGTCTAGATACAAATCATGGTCGCACTTTTCTGATTTTTCTCCCCATTATTGTCTTCTTTGGTAGATGGATAAGTTTGGGAGTCCGCTTCAATGAAAAAGTTGACTGGCTTTTGCTTACACTTTTAAGATTGAAGGTATTACATGGTTGGTTTTCATGAAACCTGAATGATTACATTGGAGTGGCGGTAGAGTTGTGGTAATCGTTCCATCTAGAAGATACCCCTGCCAAATGATGTCAAATTTTGGGGGTCTTTTCTTATGACATTACAACAACTTTGAGACCAGCTAGCAAGCTTCTGTTCAGATAGGTGTTGTTTAATACTTTTTCAAGATGTCAAATGAACCATTTGATTTTGGCTTGGATTTTAGTAAAATAGAACTTATTGAGCACTAGAATGGTGGTGGAATCATGATAGTTTTTCAATCATACCCCTAACATGTGATGGTATCATTTTTATTGACTTGTTTCCTGAAGGTCTGTTTTTGTCACATCTGTAGACTGGATTTAGGATTGATTGGGAAGGTCATGTTCTTGAACATGGTAAATTGCAACTTTGTTTAATTACTTAATATCAAGAAGCATCATTTTTTCTCTGACTTTGGATTCGGTGTATTAGTATAATTTGACTATTTGAGCACTAGAATGATGGTGGAATCATGGTAGTTAAATGTAAAAGACATCCCTACATAATAATAGCATTAACTTTTTCCTCTTTTTCGCATTTATGTCTCTTCTTGTCATTGGTAGTCTGATCATGGAAGATATCTTGAAGTGATATGGTACTTGTTTAATTACCATGGAATGCTTTTTTGCGACTTAGTTTCGGCTTTTAATATAACCTTATTTGTTTGAGAGACTAGGCCAATGGTGAAATCAAGATAGTTAATTCAATCTCAAAGATTTGCCTACCAAAAAAAATATGTTTTCCAGTTCAGGCTTCTTCTTGGCATCATTGGTAGAATAACTCAGGTCATTTTGAAGGCTATTTTCCCAAAATAGGTTAAATAAATTTTGGAGTATATGAACTGTAATTTCAACAAAAGTCAAAGAGAAATAAGGGGGAGTCCATATAGATGGATAAGAGATACCTAAGAGTGATAGATTTGGTATTTGGGATCAGTCGTTTAACATAATGGAGAAATTTAGAAGGATGTTATGCATTGATCAAAACATGATGGTCGAAATGGAGAAGTACTTTCAGATTACTTGTGATCGCAATCACAAGATACCTCTGAGTTGAAAGAAAAATTCTAAAAAAATGCTAAAGACCAACCATCCTTTATGGATCAATGTTGGACAAAAATATGTCCAGAAAGTAAGTGTAACTGAAATAAGAATGCTAAGATGAATAAGTGGCAATATATTAAAATATATGATAATAAATGCGTGTATTCGTGAGAAGTCAGGGGTGGGGCCTATGATGACAAGATGAGAAAAATCATGTTAAGGTGGTTTAGACATGTGCAACACAGACCAATTTATGCTCCTGTAAGGAGGAACGATAATGTAGTAGTTAATAGAGTTGCTAAAACTAGGGATAGGCCTATACAACATGCTTTGAAGTTTGAAAGAAGGCTATTATTTTTGTTACCGTTACATTATCATTACATAGGACATAACCCTTAATAGAGAAATGGAAGAAATGCTTCAAACAACCGAACCCAAAAATTTGGAAGAACGACTTTTTTTTTTGTTTTTTTTTATAGATAAGACCAATCATTAACGACTGTCCCTGTCCTTGACTACTAGCACCATAACTCCCTCCCATTTAGTTAAATTTTTGCCATGGCTGGAATTCAAACTCACTTCTCACTCCTACCCTCCCTTACCGGTTCTACCACTGGACCACCCTTTCGGTGGTGGAATAGGGGATTTGTTGTTGTTATATCTTAAGGCTCTGCTTGACAATTGTTGGGGTAACGATTATGAGGTATTTAAAATACAAGTTATGAGCGATTATGAGGGATCTGGTTTTGGGTGGTTTTAAGTAGCGACTTTTAAACTAGTCCAACCCATACTTGGTAATTCATTAGTGAGTGTTCCTGAAAGTTTTTTTAAAAGAATAAAATTATATATATGTCCATATAAGCCCTCCGAAAGCATGATTATATCATTGCCTATTGTCAGGTCGCATAATATATATGGATCACTAATTACAGAATGTAAGATAAACGGTCGTCGGTTGGAGGAAGGAGTATTGTTGACGAGCTAAGCAAAGACGAAAAAGAAGAAATAATGTACCAGACCATTTTAGGTAGTAGTTGTAATTATGTTTTTGACAAGGGTATTAATGGAAGAAAATAATATAAACCGTCAAAATGCAACGATTTGTGGTGTTTATAAAGACAACCAAAACTACACTACACTGATTTTGGGGGTTTTTTGAGCCAACCAAAACCAGTCTAAAAAATACCCTAAATTAATTTTGTGTATAATCATGGTGTGACTTTTTTGCAGGATATTGTGAAATTTGAATGATTAGTACCAGTCATGGTGGCAATCCTATCTTAAAAGTTAAAAGCACATATAGAAAAGGTGTAATCTTTCCATCAATAATGAAGTGGACTTGGATTAGGTTTGCAGTGCCATACCTTAAATTGTTTAATTGGTTTTGTCTGATTTCAAGAAATCTTATGAATTGTGACTTCAGTTTGGTTTATCTTTTCGCCATAACTTGAGTTTTTGATCACTAGGGCTAGGATGATGGTGGAATTATGATAATTATTGGATATCTTAGACTCATTTGTCTTTTATTCCTTTTATGGTCTGAATCAGTGTTTTAAAAAACCACGAGTTTGTGAACCTGTGTGCACCCGACCTGCGGGGCACAATGGTGGGCCTCAGTTCAATGAGGCACAACCCACTTACATAGGCGCACTTGAGGTCCATGAGGCAATCACCTCGCGCCTACATGTGAGGCTTCCCCTGGTGATGCCTATACCAATCCAGACCCGGCCATAACCTATACAAGATGCGACCTAAACCTAATACAATTCCTAAGTCCTAACACTAACCTAGTTTCTTCTCTCTGTTGATCTCCATCCTCCTCTACTGCAGCTTGCCCCTGCCCTCTGACCACCTCCAGCTGACGTCCGACCTCTCTCGGCCTTTGTCATATGTTGCACAAACACGTATAAGAACACTGCGATGCAGCGACACCTTATTTGTTGTTTCTGATACTTGTCCGGCCCGGCATGGGCACAACCAAGATTTTTTGGAGTGGATGTGCTTCCTAGCCATTCTGAATTTTGTGTCTTTTGATGATGGTTAACTGTTACTTGTAATATTTATGACTTTATCTACTCCACCTTTTACTACTTCAATGGTGTTATGAATTGATTAGATATAACATAAGTTTGGTTATCTAAAACCATATTATTTGCATAATCTCCTAAAACTGTGCGCCTCGTTGCGTGCCTCACGCATAGGTGCCAAAGGATCTTGTGCCTCGAGTATGTCTTACACCTTATAAACGATGATCTGAATGGTTGGGAAAGGCTAGCCCTTTGAATGGTTAGGGTTTTCTTTAAGTTTAGGAAGTCAATTATATTATATCACTTTGGCCAGGTTACTACAAAAACTCTGAATATTGAATATAAAGTTCCAAATAGTGGATGACAGCCACATAGTGGTTCATGGGTTCCGTAGACAATAGAGGATACCAGGCATTATATATATATATATATATATATATATAATGCCTGGTATCCTCTATATATATATATATATATATATATATATATATATATATATATATATCATAAGTTCTTGAAAAAACATCTATATGATATACAATGGACTTACAATATCTAATACGTATGATAAATTTTCTTCCATATTGCTTCAAGTTGACTTCGTTATGTGATTTTGAACATATTGTTTTTTTATTGGTTAGGACTCAAAAAGAGTCCCTCTCCTCTAGAGGTTGTCACTAAGTCCCTCATGCAAGTTTGACACAGGGAGAAGTGCCTTGTTTATATGGCTTATTTATAGTTGTATTTGATTTGTTTTGAACCTGCATATCATATTAACATTTGATTGGCTTGGACTTGCTATAGTTCCAGATGCAGGAATGACATTTCATACTATCTTTATCCTTATATATGTTAGCCTTTTTTTAACTGTTCTACTGTGCATTGATTAGAGCTACATAGAGCAGTTAGGTTGTTTGTTGTTTACAATGTTTTAGAAAGTTCGTAAGGCACGCACCTGGGGATCGAGGCTCACCCTTGTGCCTCATTTTCTATGAGACGAGGCTCATTCACCTAGGCGCACCTGAGGCACGTGCCTCACACCTAATTTTCAGACGTGCGTCTCATGTGCCTCACGACTACTTTTTACGCACACCTGGCACATAAGGCTCATTATCCTAGTGTTTTTCTCCTTTTTATTTCTGTATTTTTTTCAGTAGATATGTTTTAGTATTTGAATGTTTATATACTAATTCAAATGATCTTTCTATTGGAATTAATTAGTTTTCTACAATGACTTTTGATGTTATCAAATTAACTCAATCAAGAAAAGATCCTTGTTGAAAATATTCTCACCAAACCTGATCGTAAGATATAAACTGTATCAGGTACGTCAACTATTGTAATTCATAGATTTTATGTTGAAGGATGACGATGACGATGAAAAAGGATACGAATTCGTTGGTAGTGTTGGTGATGGAGAGAATTATATGGAATATGATGATTTTTAGGGTTTTGTTGATTTCCTATTATTACGAATTTGTGATATTTGTTTCAAGTTTTGGCGATGGTTAAATGTTAGTTGTTATCTGTATGATTTTATGTACCCAGCATTTACTATTTAATGGTGAGATGAATTGATTTAGATATAATATGATTTTGTTTATTTGAAAGTAATATTATTTAAAAATTCTAAAAATGTGCTCCTCACTTCATTGAAGCCCACTCCTTGCCTGGCAACTCGAGTATGCCTCACGCCTTTTAAAACACTGGTTGCTACTAGTCCTGATTTAGAAATTAGAATGATTGCTATTTATCCCCGTCTTTCTTCCATTTTTAATTTCTAGTATTTCTATCTGGCTTCATTTACAAACCAGTATGCACATGAATAAAATTATCATTAAGCCTAGTTATTATATCTTCTTTATGCTTATGCCTCTTTCAGCTCTTTACAAGAAGTTTTAAGTTTCCTTTATTTTTCTACAATGCAATAGTTAGTGGTCTGTAGCATTAGAACCCAATTAAATTATAAGCTATAATATAATGCAATTTGGTTTCTATTTCACTCCCAAAACATTTGATCCATTTTCTCTTCTTTTCACTTTTCTTTTGCAGTGTAGTGATAATGGAGGGGAATCCTCACCCAGGAGCTCTAAAAGGCCGGATGTCATTTCGGAGCTTCAATCCTTCTATTGATGTGAGTTGGGAATTGCTAAACTTCGTTGATTTCAAACTTACTGCATATCTATGCCCCTTTTGCTCCTTTCTGCTCTCTACCTGACATAAGCCTCCTTATAGAAATTGCATCAAGAGGCTGCCAATATGTATCAAACTCCAGCAGCAAATACTAACCACCAAAGCAGTGGTCCAGAGAGGTCAGTTGGTCAATCTTTTGTGCATCTCAATATATTTCAGCTACTATTTCTTCGTGTTTACTGTTTAGCAAAATCTTCTAAGTCTTAGATTTATTATTTAAATAAATCAATATACACCACAGGAAGAAATTTGCATAATTATGTTGCGATTACTGTAACGGTGAAAGTATCAATCATGCAACATGCAATGTGTCAAAATTGCTGGTAGCTTGAGTCTATGCGAAGGTTCGAAATATCGGAATCGGTTTCAGACGGAATTAGTTGCAGACGCTTCCTATGAGTATCAGTATTAGCGGTTTCCGCAGTTATGGATCTGAGTATCGGATTCTTCGTTATGGAAAGACAAAAAGATAAAAAGTCTTTGAAAAGCTAAAACAGTATTTGATACATTTAGATTAATTTTATATATTATATGTTGTTTCTCGTTAGTTTTAGGTGGCATAATATTTACTTGTAATAGATACTTTGTTATTTGTCTTTGTACATTGTGCAACCGTATTAAATAGTTTTGAATAAAATAATGTTGATATAGATAAATGTTGTGAATTGGTAGACATACAATTTCAATAAATGGGAATGGTTAGAGTTCACAATAAGAAATCATATAGTTAATCAATAACATTTCAAGTCTTTGGCACAACGTCGGCCAACTGAATCACTGTGTTGATACTATTTTTTCATTCTCCTATCTTTTTCGTTCAATTTTTCTTTTCCAAATTGACTGGGAAAGAGGCCCCCAACATCCGTATCAGTTAGTATTAGTAGCGCTCAGTATCGAATCCGACATGCGGAAATCGTATTGATCTCGGCCATATCTTTATCAGCTTGTAGGGCAAGGGACCCATTCTCTCTTTTGTATCACATGGGACAAACCCAACTATCTTTGTTCGGGCTATCTTCTACCCATATGCTTTTCATTTTGTTTTCAGTAAAGGGCCAAAGCTCCCACCAACTAGGTGGTTTTAAAAATTAGGAAACAAAAAGGTATTGGCCAATACTTGAACTATGATACGTGCATCATGAAAACCTGAAAAGGGGTCATGTTCTTGCACATTACATGAATATTTATATTCCTTCTTAACGAATCATGTACACTATCCAGCCAATGGAATGTTCTTAATCACCCTTTATTCGGTGTGCCAGCTGACAATACGTATAGGGCCTATAGGCTACTCTTCCTACTTTCCTAATGCTACTGTTTCTACTTTCCTAAGTCTCATTAAGTAGATGAACCAATCCCCTTGAAGAATCTTTTCTTGCTGCTATGCAGCATAAACATTTTTGAAGTTGTTTGTTTGTGTTCGACCTTGGGGAACTTTTAAGGCATGCCGAGTACTACTACTCAGGCATGATAGAGAATCTATAGGCATCAGTCCAGTTTCCTTCATGACTTTGACATCTTCATTGTATTTGTGATATTCATCAAGCTGGTCGTATAATTTGATAATATCCTTATCTACAGTAGAATGAGGGAGAGCATATTGTATATTTGAGACATGTAAATATTGCATGCAAACAAGTTGTGTCTAAATATTAAGTGTAATTTCCCACCAAACTCCTCATATTCTTGGGCTTCGTGGTGAGTGCTGATGGGTCTGGGGATGAAGGGTCAATGCTAGGTGTAAAGAGTCGCCTCCACCAAAAACTGTCCGAGGTGAGGAGTTTCCATGTCTTGCCATTTTATCAGCTAGTGGGATATATTAGGGGAATGGTGGTTTTGGGAGGATATGATGGGCTGCCCATATATACATATATAGGCTTCCTATATTGAAGAGGGAAGCATATGATGCTAAGGTCTATTTCATATATAAATTCATCCAAACATATAGGTAAGTCTTTGCTTATTACCGGCAGCCATTATAGTTTGAACAAATTATCAAACAATGTCTTCTATGTGATATCAAAGTTCATATCATACAGTGTTTTTTCTCTGTTTGCATGCGGGTCTTCCTCCATGTTTCACAGGACGACTGTTCTGGATTTCATCCTTAATAGGCTGTCAGAGATTGCTCGGGGCTTGGAGCAATAAAGAACACCATGAGACATTGTTTTTGTTTTATGGGTTTCGTGATGCTGGGAAAGATATACTTTTCCTTTAGGCTGGGACTTCTGTATTCCACTTTTGTTTTGTAGATGACTACAGCCCTATATATCTTGCTCATACCGTTGAATTTAAAGTGAGCATGTCATAATCTAAAGGTTAAGTTTTGACGTTACAATTTTAGAAGGTTCAGATGTTTAAAGTAGGTTGTAGGGTATTTGAGGTTTTCAGTGATGTAAGACCAAATTTTGGATGAGTGCAAGGTGTCATACTTTTAAGCTGGTGGAAAGGAGGAAATGGTTCGCATTTGAAGAATGAAACTTTAATTATGATATAATAAGTCTATTTAATGTTCTGGGATGGTAAAGTCACACCAAGAAAACAGATATGCTGTGTCTCAGAACTTGTCAGAAGAAAAGGACGAAGCAAAAGAAAATTGGAGAAAAGGGAGAAAGAAATCAGTTCTAACTGAAGTCCGTTAACTCCTTTTTTATATATACATTCATCTCTGATCTGTGCGCAAATCAATCATTTGTCAAAAAATAAGAAGACAGGGAAGTTGAGGAAAGGTAAAACAGTTTCTGAAGCCTTTGGAGGTCTTATCAGCTCATTTCCAATCTTACTTTATCAAACAACTTTAAAAAATTGGGTTTGGTACTTGCCAAATGATGGCACCAGGGAAGCCCATTAGCGGCTAGACGAAGTCGATACCTGTAACCCACTCTGTTCGGGCTTAACAATGCCTCATGGTCCTTCCTTCGGGCGCCTTGATTTGTTCGGGCTTAAGGGCTTAATAACGCCTCGCGGTCCTTCCTTTGGGCATCTTGATTTGCTGTTCAAGACATCGATCAATGCATGGCTCCACCATCAACGGACGTGGATTTGGATACAAATACTACAAGGATTCGAAATACATATTTTAAAAAATTTAGAATGTGGATACAACATGGATAGAATTACATACACATGAAAGCGTATCTATATACTATATACATATTTTATATATTAGATCTTAATATATCTATATTTATGCACGGTTCGATGGTAGCTATTTTCAAGAAAGTTCTAAAACAGATCCTCTACAAAGAAATATTTTCTCATACATCAATCATGTTTTGCTCATCAGAACTACCAAAAACCATTTCCAAGTTCAACCACGATTTGGATCCTTTGGAGACTAGATATAGTGAGCCATAGGAAGCACATTCACCAAACTTTTTAAGGCGGCATGAGGCAAGAGAACAAATCCCTGAAAGGCTTAAGCAGGACCTCAAGACTAAAATTTTGCGGTGTGCAGGTAAAATGTAGGTTTTAATTAGGGTAGACCAAGTTTTTTAAGGCAACGCTAGGTACGAAGGACTAAAAGGCCGAGGCATGGGTAGTGTTCTCAAATGTATTAAAAAGCGGTGCTTGGACGCTATGCGGCTGCCTACCACCAAAATTTCAATATATTGTGCATTCTAGACAGTAGATGATATTATAAGGGGGAAGCAATATTATGCGGGAAAAACAATATTATGCGGCTAAAGAAGAAAACATTACCTAGATTTTGGTCTAGTTATTCTTTGTCAATTTTTTGTTTAAAAATTATTTTTTGGCTCGATCACTTTGAAGGCAAATCTAGAGGGGGTGAATAGAGTACAACAGAAACAATCCAATAAAAACTAAGATACATTACCAACTAAATTTAAGCAAGCAAGTATAAGAAAGTATTCAGAGTAAAGAAGTCACAAACACAAACGTCGCGATGTAGTGTCCTTCGTGGAAGGCAATCCAGTCCCGGAGACTCTTGTCCGGTATTAATCCAGTATTTGTGAAATAGTAGTACTCTACGTGCTTTGATCCGAAGGGCACACCGACTTCTTACAACTACGTGCTTTGATCCGAAGAGCATGTCGACTTCAACACTTGAAATGAAAATTGAACTTGGATTTCCAAGCTTTTACAACCCTTCGACGACTTCTAACCGAGATCACACTTGACTCTAAAAGGCTTAGGAGTTGTTCTTGAGGATTGAAAGATTGTAGAGCTCAAGAAGACAGAATAGAAAGTGAATTGGTGAGTTGAAATGGAAAAATTCACAGCTATTTATAAGGTTTACTGGGGGCCGAGTTCGAGCAGAGTTAGGTCCCTAAACATTGAAAAAATTGAACGTTTGGCTCCCTTTTCTCTTGGACGTACGAGTCAAATCAGGAGATGTTGAATACTGGGTCACAGGGACTGAGTTTGATTTGTTTAGGTCGGTTTGGTTCTGGACATAATTTGTGTGGGTTTAGTATTTGGGTCTAGTTTGAAGTGGACTAGGTTTGGATTTGGTGGACCTTTATATTTGTCATTAGACTCGATGTACAGGAGTCCTAGACACAATAAAGATAAAAAATACATAACAAAGAAATAAAGACATCAACCAATTTTAGCATCCTTTGTCAGATGATGGCATGGCTTGACTTGTTTTCTTGCTTTGTACGATGATGACTTTTTTCCTTGACGACAATTGTCCAAAGATAACATGATTTCTTCATCGCATATGTCTATGTTTGATCTTGCTTACTGTTTTCTGTAGATACATGTTAGACGAACAAAGCAATAGTAAGTCTGATAAAATTTAATGCATATTAGGACAATGCTATGTTTAGGTTAGAACATTATAATTGAATTCATGATTAATAGTGATATTATAATGTTAAACTTAATCGATTAGCCATATTCAAAAACTTAATCATTGGGCTAGCACTCTTTTATTTTCAAGGTCACTTTTTGGCATAGATTAAAAATGTTCATATTGACCTTTTATTTTCATATTATATTATTTTTGGTAAATTATAATTTATAATTCTATTTGTTTAATACTTGTATTGTAGTATTTGGTCCATTTGAGTGTTAATGTTTTTTATAATGTAATCCGTAATTTATGTATACATATAAATACCTAGTTTTGTATTACTTTCAATTGACTAGAAAATTCTAAGTTTTTTGATAGTAATTTTTTTTTCCTCATAAATCTGTTTAGATGGCCGTTAGCCGCCTGGGCACTAGGCGTTGTTTTGCCACATAACGTCCGACTAGCACTTTCTATAACATTGGGTGGGGCCCTCAATGCTAAAATTGAGGGTGTGTAGTATCTAATAATTTAAGAGAAGCAGTTGCTTTATGCCTTAATGTGTTGTGGTTTCCTTCTAATTGATATAATAAACATATAACTAAGAAATTATAACTATCCCGTTCAAATCTTTTTGTGTATACAAAATACACAAGTGTAATACTTTAACATCAACTACATGAAGTTTTCAATCAAAAAAATTTCAATAAAAATCGATTCCTAAGAATACAAGTAATTTGGATAGAGAGAGGAGAAAAACAATGAGAGCTAAATATAAAGAGTGGCTGAGAGAGAATTACATGTTACCACATGGCAATGGACATCATAGTCAGAGATTGATGTTGATTTGTTAGGGCATACACAAAAGGAGAAGGAAAGAAGTAGGAAAAGGGAAAATATATTGTACCAACGGAGGTTGGCAGCATAGGCGGCAGGCGGACGCCTAGACGGAGCAATACATAACAAAATATTTTTGGCCAAAAAGATTTTGTAAGCATTATGGGCCTATGGTTCACTTTTAGGAAAATAGAACTTTATAAATCTTCGTTCTACAACTTAGTTATGCATGGAATACCCTTAAAATATGCATATTATGTAAAAAACAGTGGTAAAATAGTAAAAAAATGTTCAAAATGTATCAACCGCCTAGGTGGTAGGCGGATTCTCTCCGCCGCGCACCCGCTACCGTCGTTTAAAATTGCCAAGACGTCCGCCTCTAGACCTTGCAACCCAAATACAAGTTGCCTAGGCATGAGAGCATCCAAATTGCCTAGGCAGCCGCCTTTTAAAACATGTTTTTAGTTTTTATGTGTAGTTTGTATGTCACTCGAGGCACTAAAAGTATGATTAAAGTTAGAACTTAGAACCTGACATATAATGTTGTTAGTATCTTACGATACACGATACCTCTCTCACGATACGATATACTACCATTTCGTTATGTATCAGTTTTATCCAATGATCCGATAAATATAGGCTGATAGGTAGAATTGGTTTTGTTTTTTTATACTTGAGGAATCTTGGTTTTGAAACTAGATAGGCCATGTTAAGTTGAAACAAACAAAAATAATTATGATAATTATATTAAATCATGTTCCTATATTGATTTAGAAGACTAGGCCTACACTTCTAGAGTTATTGTATCATATAATACATGATAATCGATACACAATAAGTATCACGAGTTGCAACCTAGTATAGCATATAAACACTAAATGTAGCACTCAGGAACTAAAAGTAGACTATAGCATCAAAACACCGAAAAAGTAACATTGATAAACTAGAAGTAAAGAAGTAGCATCTATAAACTAATAATAGCACTATATTTATAAACCACCATATAATATTTAAAGTAACAAGTAAAACAATAATAGCACATTAAATATAAAAGTAACACAAGTGATAAGAGTAGATGATACTTTACAAATAAAGTATTATATAGGAGCTAGAAGTAACACAAAACTCACAAAAGAAGTCCGAAAGAGAAAATATTGATAAGACATTATTAAAAGTCCCGTTAGTCCTCTCATGTATATGGTTGAATTGTCATTGCCTTTTATCTTTTTCATTTTGTTATTGATAACACTATACATAAGTTTGTTGTGCATTCCTCCGCCTATTGTAGTTCTTGAAGTCATTAAGGTCTTGAAAGTATTTGGCGAACCTACAATTTATGCCACCGTTTTAGTGGGGGATTAGCATGATGCTAAGGATGAACTACACTTGTATTACCCTAGGGCCGTAACTTTGGAGAAGCCTGCAAGGATGGATACACGACTTTAGGCCAATTTTTTGTCGCAACTTCATATGCTGAAGATCATAACTAAAATCATGTGTAAAGGATGGAAGGTATTGTGATAGAAGTACTTTCAAGCAATCAATCAACATTTATCCAAGGAACATTTATGATGAATATTATGCTAGAACATGAGCTAGTCAGGAACTTTGATAAGAAAGGATCAGGTAAGTGATGTATTAAAGTTGATATAAAGGCAGACTTATTATGCAGTGGGTAGACAATTAATATCCATAAAATAGGGCATATGAGTTTCAATCCTCATTGGGTTAGTCTCATAAGAGAGTGCATTTCTACCAAACTTACTCCCATCTCATAAATGACAGTCCAACAGGGCTTATACACAGTTCTATAGAGGACTGAGGTAGGGGGATCCCCTTTCCCCTTATCTTTTTCTCCTTGTATGTAGAACTACTTACAACTCTCCTGGATATTGAGGAAGCTAGAAATTGATGGAAACCTCTTTATAGAAAGACCTTACCCACCATTTCACACTTACTCTATGCAATGATGAAGGTCCTTCATTATCGTTACTCGTTAGAGTCCACATTTATATTATTCCATCAATTAGCATCAAAGAGATATTTGAGAAGCTGAAGCACTGGACTGGTCTCTCCATGAACAATGAAAACAACAAACTTTAGTAAGTTTTGCAGGGCAGACAAGTACTGTTTTAAGGGCAATAAAGGGAGATTACTTGCCAAGGATATGCTGGTGGATTTTGTTATGGACATATAAATGACAAATGTGATGTGAGCTCTGCCAACATTATGATGAATCCATTGACAATGTTTTCTTCAATTGTCTTTACTCGAGAGATTTGGAATGACGTCTGGAGAGATTAAACTTGCATGCCAAAAGTACACTGACTTGAGACAAGATGCCCTGGATCTTGTAAGAACTTTTAAGGGAAGAATCATATTGCTATCCTAGCTAGACATTTGGTTATAGCTACATGATGACACATTTGGCAAGAAAGGGACATGAGAGTGTTTTGCGAGGATCAAATATCAATGTCTCACTAGGAGAATTGAGGAAGATGTCTAGAAGTTGATGCAGTCCTGCACAAGGAAGTGTGATATAGTAAACAGTAAATATAAAATATTGAGTGATTGGGGTATATATAACTAAGAGAAATGTTGATTAGGAGGGATATTTCAGCCTCAGCTTACTTGTACATCATGTATTCTATATACACAAGTTACAAACACAAAATTTCCAGAATAAGAGAAAGGAACATAAAATTTGAAAAAAAAAATTAATCTCGAGTCATAAAACAAAAGGAGTCGAAGAGAAAGTTATCAAACTGGGAGTCCCTTGACCTTCATAGCGGAGAAAGGACAAAAAAGATAGTTGGAGAAACTTACATGGCCCTGACCGTTGAGATTCAGTAATTGTCAGCTTTCAGATCATCGACAAGGTTGAAGACTTGAACCATGGCTGCAGGAGGTGAATTAGGGCAGACAACTAAAGACATGAAGAGAAGACTTGAGAGAAGACTTAGAGGAGGGATCAATTAGCTTCCAACTTTTCCAGTTTAATATATTATTTTCATTGGGCTTGGCTGGGTCCACACTTCCGCATGCAATGTCCTTGTCACCTGGTTCATATGTCAAAGTTTGATGAGGACTGAGGTGGTTGAGGCGAACACCTAATGTGTCATCGGTACCTAGCGCCTAATGTTTCATGGGAACTATGCAATATAAGGTGCTTAAGTGCCTTTCAACAAGTATGGCCCCTAATAAGTAATAGTCCTGCCCCAACTGGTCCAAACTCCAAAGTGCTGAATTAAAATATGATATGAATTCCATGTGCACTTATACCCCAATGTGTTCCCATGTAGTGCAAAGTGTTAGATTGATTAGAACGCTACACGTGTCCATTTACCAAGGAATTTCCTACTATGACATAGATAGACTGTAACTTACGTATCCACCATTATGCCTTGCATTACATTTATACCTTTCATTTATAGTTTTAAGTATCGACCAAAGCTGATACTGAAACCGATCAATAAATCATTAGCATAAATAAAATGAAAAACTATAAGGGTGACCATTTTGTATAGTGGCAAAATATACTTCCTATGAATTGCGACGTCCATCAAGCATGTAAAATATTCCATAATCAAGGTGAAGAGATACGGAGATAGTGGGTCTCTCTGGCGTAGTCTCCGATTACTGGTGAAGAACCCATACGGCTATGCCCTTAATAAGAATCGAGAATGCCGAAGTAGTGATGCATTCATGAATCTTGTCTACCCACGTAGCACTAAAATCCATAGCCAACATAATCTGACATACAAAATTCCGATTCACCATGTCATACGCTTTTCACAAATCAAGCTTCACACGTCTTGTTTCCACCAACTTTATTAAAATTTTGTACTATTTCATGAGCCAGTAAGCTATTTTCTGCAATCTTCCTGCCTTTGGCGAATGCGACTTGATTTGGTGATAGTACAAGCCCCTGCATAATTCGTTCCATCCTCCGGCACATAAAATATGTAATAAGTTTGTACAGAAAATTGCAATAAGAAATAGGTTTGAAGTCGGCCAGGGAGGTAGTACCTTCCTTCTTTGGAATAAGCGCAAGTATGATTAATTTTTCGTAGAAGCTTCCCGGTGGCGAAAAAGTCCTGCACAATATAAAGAATAGAGTGATTTAGCTCTTCCTAATGAACTTTATAAAACTTACTGTTGAAGCCATTAGGTCCTTGGGGTCTTGCTCGGATCTGTATTCTTCACCATTTCTTCTACTTCTAATGTAGTAGGGACTTGTAGCTGCTGATTTTCTTGAGTTGACGCTAGCTTCTTACAAATGAGCTAGGAAAGCTCTTGAATATAGTCATTTTGGTTATAGAGCTTTTGATAGAATTCTTACAAATGAGCTAGGAAAACTTTTGAATATAGTCATTTTGGTTATAGAGCTTTTGATAGAATTTTACCGCAAACGCCTGGTTGTCGGTAGGAGGAGATATATCTCGACCCTCTGCATTAATGAGCTTTGCAAATATTGTTCTTGCGTTGGCGAGTATGGATAATGTCATAGAATTTTTTTTTTTGTATACCGATCTCCTTCCTTCAACCATGCACTTTTGGCACGCTGTGCTAACTGAATCTCTTCCTGTATATAAAGAACCTCATTCAACAGAGATTTTCCTGGCTCGCAAGCTCTAGATTTTGCGGATCCGCTTGCAACTTTTTTTTGGATATCCTGCAGCGCTAGATCGCGTTGGGCAAGCACCGGTTTTGGTCTGCTACTGTTCCAGCATTTGAGGGAGCATTTGACCACTTTAAGTTTCTGGACCATGTGATATTGTGCGTTGCTGTATACCATCATCCACATGCCTGTGCTTATCGCCTCCTTGTACCCAGGTAGGAATGCCCAGGAGTTATTATATCTAAAAGGCTTGGCTCGCTGTCGAGATGGATTTGCAATACGGACTAGGATCAGAGAGTGATCGCTGGTTGATGGAGCAAGGCCCTCCGCCACCACTAATGGCATAGGATGAAACCATCTATATTGTCGAGGGCCCGATCAAGATGACATAATATCCGATTATGGATGGCCCTGTTGTTCCATGTCCACATGTGGCTCGATATCTCTAGATATTTACGACCAGACTGTGTCATATATCGTTGAAAATCTGCTAGTATTGAGCCTGGAATGCGTCTTCCATCTTTTTATATAGCAACACATTAAAGTCTCCAACCAAAAGCAGAGGCAAATGAAGTTGGGTATCTGCGATTACGCTAACACTGATGATCTCCTGCCACATAAGTTTCCGTTTTCTCCTGTCATTATGTCCATACACTGCATCAAACATGAGTTTAAGACCTCCTTTATGAGTAAATTCTCCAGCAATAAGTTGATCAGAGTGATGAATAATGCGTGCTGACCAAAATGACCAAACTCTAGTGTCCCATAACATCCATATTCTTGCCATAACACATCTGTTCAAGTTGTGGCCTGAGCCCATAAGGTAGGAGTCCTCCTAGACAGTTTCTTACCTGATTTTATTTTAGTCTCCAACAGGGTTATGATCGTACTATGCGTTTTTTAGCTACTTCTCGATTCTCTCCAAATAGCATCTCGCGTATTCCATGTCAGACTGGACATTATTGACGGTTGGCTCGACCTTGGTTACCATCCAAACTCTCCTCAGGTCGTTGGTGAGTTCAATTTGGAGACGATGTTCCTTTTCTTTGCTAAACTGGATATCGCTAGAATCACCATGTAATCGCTAGAATCGTCGATGACCTCTTGTTCTCATCTTTCAGTTCTTTTAAGGTTGAAGTCGCATGTCTCTTTTTCATAGTATAATTAATGATACTGTTAGAAGGATCACTCGATCTCCCCACTTGCGAGTCTACTCCTTCTCGGTGATCCGGTTGTGACACTCTGCAGTCAACATAAGGGACCAATTGGCCTGATGAGGATCATGCCTTGACCTCCTTTAGCTCTGTCGGATACTGCTTGCCCTTCACACTGTCGCTTTACATCCTGACCGGCCGCTGCTACCACGATTGTCGTCCACTCACACTCGTCTTCGTCCATGTGTGATTCTCGTCCATCTTGCCTGTCCTCTTGTTATTGGCTATGGTTATAGCCAGATCCCCTCAACAAGAGTGTCCTCCCAACCTACGTATTGGGACGACTTTACCGCATGCCTAAAACAATGACTGCCGCTGCACACGGAAGGCACCCACTCATAGTCAACAATCTGTGAGAAAATCTTGCCACAAGGTAATTCAAATTCGATCTCCCGCGTTAGTTCTATGGATGCTTCAATTTCTACAAACAATTGGGTATAAGAGAGTCTCGATTTCTGAGAGGTGGCTTGTCCGTTTTAATTGGTTTTCCTATAATACTCGTAAGCTTCATCATCATAGGAATATCCAGAATTGAATTTGGAGTCCTGGCCGTTGACAAATCGGTACCATATAAAACAATTCATGTTCACATTTGGAATCCATCTGCCATTGTTTGAGAATAATCAATCGTTCATAACAGTCCATGGGCCCCTTGTAGTATGCGTCTTGTGGTAGTTCTTGAAGCCCAAATCGCACGTAGTAAAATTCATTGTCGCGTGGGAATATCTCCATATTGTCCCGTAGCCTCCATAACTTGATTTGTGTAAGCCCTAAACTGGCCAAAATACGGTTTATCACCTAGGACAGATGATCGTGGTGTGTTTCCAGTATTCTGCTGTCAGATCCTCCTCCGTGAACCATGCACGATGCCTTCCATCTACCATCCTCGGGTCCACGTACTGCATCTCATCATTCACCTTAGCCATGCATGCCTGACATACCACAGCCCAGGATTTGCCTGCTTTGCTGCGATCATCACGAATAGTCCTTATGCTATTCGGTTGTAGCATAGTCCTTTGTGAGTTCTTCCAATCACCTCCTTCCATATTCGGCATCCAACGTGCTCCGTCCTCCCGCTGCCCGTGGGAGTGGCCGACTGCCTATTCCCGATGCAGTTTGCGACCCGCTCGCCGTGCCACTAGGTCGATGTCGGCCCTCGATCTCCTTATCACCGACAATACCCCTTTGCTGTCTACCTTCTCCGCTCCCATGGCTTTTTCTCGCCTCCGCCAGACTACTATCGTCCATCCTCCGGCGATTGCAGACAGTGCCGATCCATGGACACTGCCGTATCCCTCCCCAATCCCCATCCTGCCGTGTGCCAGGATCCTAGGAATCTTCCCGAAACCCTATTTCACCAAGAACTGCCTCCGCCTCTCTCTACATTTATATGTATTAAAAAGTGTATAATGCCTAGGCAATAGACCCTTGCCTAGTACCTGTTTCCTTATTTGAGAATATTGACGAGTACATTATCTTTTTTTCCCCTTAAAAATATATGGATAACCCACAGATTGTGTTGCCAAGTTTTTAACCCAGGGCTTCCAACCAAGAGATGTTCCCAATGGTTCCAATATGCTCCCCTTTATTAGCGAGTTATCTCTGAATAATTATTATGAGAGGGATCCTCAGATTGTAGTAATCCTTATCATTAGTAAGAACGTTATGGTTAGATACTAGGAAGCATAAGTAGGATTTGATACCTCAGGCTTCGTGCTTTGACCACCGGCCATATATATTGGTGGTGATAATTGTGTTGGTTTGTTTTGTTTGTGGGTGGGTTGGGGGTTATCCAGGGGATCACATCTTTTGTCCTGATAATGAATGGTAATTGTATGATTTTCGGGGAAGGATTAGCTACTTCTTTTTTCTGCAAGGGAAAAAGATGCTCTGGTGATAATACACGACAAAAGGAGTCGATGTTTGTTAGGTTAGAATTCAGTCTTAGTTCCAGATCTTTTTATAAGAGGATGAAAACTTGTGATTAGTAGGAAACGGGGTCCTTGAAATTGATGGCCTAGGAGTCTACAGCACGTTGGGCACACCTTTCTTTTCTGGTGTCTTTAACTAGATTTAGTTTTGGATAAAGATGATAAGGTCCATATCTATGAACAGAATGAGGAGAGAGGAATTACTCCACTCTATAATTGTACTGTGTCTGTATCTATGAACAGACGATAAGGACACCAAAGCATACTTGGAGACACGTCCTACCATGATAAAGCTCAACCTCATGTTTATAGCAAGATTTGGAGTTATTTGATGGTCAGTATTTGGCATTGTAACTCTCAAATTATTTTAAAAGGTCAAATTTCAAATCTTAATGTGAGCCTCCTGAAGCTATTTGATAGACCGATGGCAGATGCTGTTAATTATTTTACATCAGCTGTATTAGCACATGTGAGGAATCACCAATCCTGAATTTCTTTCAAAGTTTCAATTAAGTGACACATTTTGATTGATCCTGCCCAAAGCCTAGGTTCTTCTCGTCAAGGCCGATTTTTTTTCCTACTACGTGCAGTGCGCAATGGTAAAGTCCTGTTACTGTTGTGCAAGAGAGGTAGTTCTCAGAGTCCACAGACCTGAAATCTGCAGCTTATATCTAAAGAGGGAAAAAATGCTTGGGGATGTTTCCGGAGTTGGATACCAGACTAGTTTTCTGGAGCAAGTGGTTGACACAAGTAAGCATAATACCATAGGTATGTGCCTTTCAGGTTCTGTGTTGGGATGTGTGTCATAATATGTATTGGGCCCTGGTGAACTTGTATGTTTGTACAATGAGAGGGGCATGTTTTAAAATTGTTGTGGAGGCCCTATGTCAACTATTTTATTGACCTTTTGCATGGAGCTAACTATGCAACTTGGTGTCCTGGGGACATCTCTTAGCCAAAAGTTGACAGTTTATTGTGATTGCCCAAAAGTTGGTATGTTTCGACCGATTTTTTCCCCCTTTTCTTTATGACCTCTCGATGCTGCCAATGCTTGTTCCTTACCTTATGGGGAAACATATTCAGCCAGCTTCCTATGCCTTCAAAAGGTATTTCCTACAGAAGCTTTTTTTGGCTTCTTAAAGGTATTCATGCTTTTAAAAGAGTTTGATAGGTATTGAATAGCCTCATCAACTGCTTGTGTATCATATATATCTTGATGCTTTTAAAAGAGTTTGATTGGTATTGTATTTTTTGGCTCTTCTATTTTATAACAAGAAACATCTAAGGGATTCTTGTAGTTCTACGATTATCCAGGGCAACAAGTAATAATCACTTAACTCAAAATCTCACATTTTTGTTGTAAGACTACAGATGTTTTGGCAAATTGTATTAGGTTCAAACAAACATTTGCATTAAACGTATTTAAAACTGATTTTAAAAAAACATAAAATAATTAAATTGACATTTTTACTATGGACCGATCTTATTAAAGGTGCAAGAAATTTGATAAAAGGTTGTGTTTCTGCTAAATCAAAATTTTATTTTAAATTTACTTCAGTTGGTGCACCCCGTCACATGTCAAAACTTAGGTTTTTCAATTTTGTGTTGATTTGCATTGTAAATCAGAATTGTGATCATTATCACTGATAAGTCCGTCACAAGCTTTTGTTAGTTATGTGCTATGCTTAAGGTAGCTTGTCTACATCTAAACATTAGTATTATAGGAACTAGTATATATGCACGTGCCTTGCACGCATTTTATAATACCTGGGAAGGGCAAACAACCTCTTTATTTTTTTTTATACGTAATTGCATAGCTATCCATATTAAATTTAATGAACAGTTTTAATTAGTAAATATAGATGAGGGCATTTTTGGAACAAAACTTTCACGGTGAAGTCTACTTTTCTCATTATATATAATAGTATAGATTACACTTTTAACTCTTTTATAACACAGAATTTCCTGATCAAATGTTATATATTAAAATGCCTGTTTCCTAGCATATAGGAATGTGAACTTGATACATTTCATCTTATTACAAAGCAGAGGATCTGAGAGCCAAGAGGTAGCCAACAGCAGCAGTGATCAAGATATAGACCTCAAAAGGAAGCAGCCAGAAATGGAGATGGATACACCATCCCCTAATAAGCTGCAGAAAGTTGCAACTGGGGAGAGTAGTGGGCAGTCGAGTTCCCAAAATGGTACGAGGGGTTCGGATAAGCAGCAGAAGCGCGAGAAGCTGGACTGGAATGTGCTTAGACCGCCCAAGCCACAGATCAAAAGGAGGTGATCGTGTGGACGCCGTGGAGTCAGTTCGTCATGTAACTTTATAACCATCTAGTTTGTTTAGATTTCCTCATTGTGTTTCTTATTTATTTGGCTCCTTGATTCTATTTTATATCCATGTTTACTAGAGTTAAACCTATGGCTCGATGGGCCTTTCTTAGTTGATTGGGCTATAGCTGTAACAAATTTTCTTAGTGGCTAAATTGATCATTTTCTTAATGCCATTTGAATTTCACACTCGTTACCCTTGTTAGCAATTTCGTATTTTATATGCAAATTTTTTTCGTATCTTTCAGAAAAGTAGAACACTTGTGTACTTTGAAAGATTCTAATCATTACGTAAATTTTAAGCATGCGAAGTTTTAAAGATGCATGTGGAATATCATTTCCCCATATTTCTTGGAGATCTAGTGTTGTGTCGTGTTCTACCATTCATAATGAAAAATTGCCATATTTTTCGAAGGTACCGTGCTTAAAGAATAGCCTTTACGAACAAATAGCCACTAGGAGGGGAGAATGGTGACATGATTTTGAAAGTCTCCTATGGTGGTAGGGTTCAAGGTATGACTTGGGTCTGGTTGGGCCGACTCGGACCGGGGCTTGACCTAACTGGACCGGCTGGTCCAGTTTAGTTTAAGAAGACCAACCTTTTTTTTTATATGTTAAAAAAAAAAAACTTTATAACCATCTACTTGTCTTGTAGGTGGGCCAACTCTCTTATGCTAGAAGCAAATGGATCTCGATAGTGGATGTTCGCGGCACATGACAGGTGACGCATCTTTATTCGTGACACTATCCTTCATAAGAAAAACCATTTTCATCGCAAAACTTTTTGAAATCAGAATTTACGAATTCGTCTCCATGATCACTTCGGATACGAGCAATCATGAAACCTTTTTCGTTTTGAACATATTTGCAGAAAATCTCAAATTCAAAAAGTGTATCGTTTTTGTATGATGAAAAGAAAATCCATGTATATCTAGAGAAATTATCAGCCATTACGAAAGCATAGAGCTTACCACCAAGACTGACGACTCTACTACGTCCAAATAAATCCATATGTATCAACTGTAAAGGTCTAGAAGTACTTACATCGTTGATGGATTTAAACTTGGATCTAGTTGCTTTATTTTTCTCAAAATCAGCACATATCATGTCTCTCTTTAATGATATTTCTGGTAGTCCTTTTACCAATTTCTTCATTGATATTCTTGAAATGGTATCAATGTTTGCATGTCCTAGTCTCGTATGCCATACCCAACTTTCATCTTGGTTGACTATCAGACACTTACCTGCACTGTTGGTTCTTTCTAAAAAGAAAACATAAATATTATCCTTCCTGATTTCTTCATAGACAGGATTGCCAGCGGACGTATCATATATATAGAACATTTGTCTTTAACGAAATTAATATCATAACCATTGCCAACAATAATAGCTTCTACAAAAAAACCACTAGGAGGGGGAAATGTTGACAAGATTTTGAAAGTCTCCTATGGTGGTAGAGTTGGAGCGAGGAAGCTGATGTGGGGGAGGAGCCAGAAGTTAAAGCGAAGGATGATGCACATCGTATGATCGTACGGTGGTAATCTTACTTGGGATGCGTTTGGTTAATTATAATGTAATAGTAATAGTAATGAAATTAAGTTTGTAATGATATTGAATTACAGAGCTGCTATTTTGACCGTCGCAGGGCTGGCCAGTGCTTGTCCACGGCCACGCGACGCGTCGTTATTGGCCCCGACCCGGGGTGGGCCCATGTTAGTCGCGGGGGCCCAAGGGCTGGCCGCCACGCTGGTGCGGGCCAGTCCCGCGGGCAGTCAAAATAACATTTTCCATTGAATTATTAGTATATATGTACGTACATTACAACGTATTTCATACTGCTTGAAATAAATCAAATAATAACTTCAGTTGCCTACATTGTCTCTTGGTTTCCTGTGTTTATTAACTATCATTCATTTATGAAGCTCAATTTTATTTTTATTTTTTATTTTGCCTCATATAATATATGCATGCATGCATGCCTAGTTTTAATATCTATTTTATTACATCCAAATTTAACTTTATTGGATCTTTTTAATTACCCAGATAGCCCCAATTAATTTTAATTAATCTTTTTAATTAGTAAATGTATTGAATGATATTTTTGGGAAAAAAAAACTTCAACGACGAAGCCAACTTTTGGCATTATATTGTAGAATAGATTATGATGTTTGGTTGGAACATGTAACCGGACTATGTAATATAATATCAATTGCATTTAAGTATTTTATTCTAATTAAATTTGTGATGTAATAAAAAATATTAATTTTTTTAGTAGATTTTTAAAAAAATATTTTTCTTAAAAGAAGTAAATTCATTATTTTTTTTTAAAATAAAAAAATAAAAGTAAAAAAAATTAAATAACAAGAAACATTTTTTTTTTACAAAATTTAAAAAGTTTATAGAAAATATAAAAAAAATCTTCATTCATTGACTAGACAAGGAAACTCTACTCTACTAGAGTGTGTGTGTGAATGATTTATTAATTGTCACACCAGCAGAATTAACTGATGGTTTTGTGTGAACCATTAGGCCATAGAAATCTATTGTTGGGTAGCATAGTATCTAGTAGTCTATCACAGACTTGATATATACATAAATATACGATACACAGTGGATCAGAGAATTATTGATGTTGAATCTATGACTGATTGACTGCCTGATTATCTATGTTCTTGACCTAGATACATTGTATTCGTGCTATTCACTAGCAGTATATCATTTGAGCTACTGCTCCTGTTATCGCACTGTGGTGCTCCTATTTGCTTGTGCACTGAGGTGTTATATCTTGTTCTATTTATATGTATATATTTATTATCTTTTGTGCGGATACTTTTGTAGTTGATCAGTATATCGTGGATTAGTAGTAGAATTGTGGATTGATTGTTGCATCTACGCTCTGAATGAATCTAGGTTGGAATCCTCGGGAACCAACACAGATTCATACCTAGTGTCCCCGTACTTTGGTACGACATCTAAGAGGGATGGACGTGTGCCCACGACACGGGTTCCAAAGAAATAAGTAAGTTTAGTTAACTAACTTAAAACACATAGATCAATGGGAGGGAAAGGATCCCAATATCGTGCATCTTGCTGGTCAACTATCAGATACTGTGGTATATCACCCACATATATGGATTGCGCTATCTGGCATTTATACTATTACCGACCCAATATTTATCCTATATGAGTGCTGGGACTGTTACTCATATTGTTACTGACCCAATGACCGTCTGAGTTTGGGATACTATGGAGTGTTACTAATTTTATACATAGTCATATGGTTTGTCTAGTCCTGTTTTAGCATCACACGATTGACAAATCCTTATACTGCATTATGGGATAATACATTAACATAGCAAGTCGTATATACTATTGGTCGCTCTTTTAACCGCTGATTATGTATTATATTACCTACACGCAGTTATGAGAATGTACGTTTCTTTACATAGTACTACACCACTTGTCCTTGTTTGGTGGGGTGGATTACTGTCTCGACGATAGAATAGAGATCCATGCTATGGCACAAGTTACTATGTGTTAATTACTGATTGGGTTTTTTATTATTCATTCGTTCTTTCTTGCGGTACTTGCTATTAGTGGGTGACTGATTTTTTTGGCCGGATCTAGTAGAAGAGCATGATGATCACCTTTCTTCTAGCCCGATGGTGCTCACCAGAAGGATGATCGCTGCGGATCCTGAGTGGGTTTCTTCTACACCACTCGTGATTTCCTTTTGATTCTTTTGAGGCATTTAGCCACTGGATACCTATTTAATTTGTGTATTCTGAGAGCATGTTTCCTAGATATTTTGGCAGCATGATTTTATCTATATTCAATTTGTAGCTGGTGATCTGATCATGTATAACTTAATATTGTGCTAGCTTTCCATTTTGTATGTTAGTTTCATGATCATTTTGATAGAGTTGGGGACACTTACTGTTTTATCTTATATGTTCTATATTACTGCATCTTGTTTGACTTATTGAGACATAATATATTTTGTGAGAATATACGAGACTTGTATTGTTGTATATACCCCCTTGTTTAGGTACAACCGTAACTGTATTACGGGATACTAGTGTATACCGTAGTATATAGCTAGTCGAGTCATGCCCCATACTCTATATTTCTGCAGGTTAAGTAGGTTTGCTCAGACGATGGTGGCGACGGAGCCAGAGAGAGCTATGAGGTTCCAACAAGAATTTCACTTGGAGATTTTGCAGCTGGTAGAGGGACACGACTACCAGACTTTCGATGTAGTATTGACGGTGGCTCGGAGGCACGAGCTTACTATACAAAGTTTGTCAGTAAGGACCGGAGGCCAGAAGAGGTCTCATGCACAAAGTGCAGGAGAAGGAGGAGCAGTACCCCGGACGTCAGCACCAGCGCCTGGCGTCCTTATTCGTGATACATCATCAGTCACAACAGTTGTGACAGCACCAGTACGGCAGCAGCAACACCAGGGGGTGCCTATGGGATGTACTTACTGCGGTAAGGGAGGACACACTAGGGATGTGTGTCGTTCAGCTAATAGGCAGTGCTTGAGGTGTGGGAGTTCAGATCACCGTATTTCTACTTGCCCACAGATACAGAGGCCAGGAGGGCCAGCTCAACAGTTTCCAGCGTTGCCAGCTCCAAAGGTAGCACTGTGTCAAGGGCCAGCACTAGCAGTGAGGCCATTAGCCCAGCGTCCATTACCGATGCAGGCTCAGATGTACCGATAAGTACAACATCAGGTAGGGCAGCAGAGGCCGCAGCAGCAGGGCCAGGGAATGTCACGACCCGCACCCGCTTTTCGGATGCATGCACGTGAGCAAGCCAGCTACGCATCAAGCGGACTCCAGCCCGACTCGAATACGTAAACGCTGTCACGGATATGGTAAACTGCCAAATCGTGGCAAAAGTAAATCTATATCTCAATCCACAATAAGTGTACGAAATATGAATGAACACTATGGATTGTGGTCTGCAGCCCACTAGCATAAATGTCCGATAAGACTCCAAGGAATATAACAAGAGTCTATAAACTAAATCAATAAATAGGATATCGCATGATACTGAAAGGAAAGCACGAGAGGATAACAACGTAATATCACTGACAAATACCTGAATCTCACAAGCAATATTGTAATCATCTGAAACCCACAAGTGTCATAATCATACGCCATCCAGACAGCTAACTAACTCCACGCAATCACTAACATGAAGAGATCATCAGGTCCTCAGAGGACATAGCAAGATACATAAAAATATGCCTATCTAGCAGTTTTATCATGCACAAGAAAATAAACAAGAAAAAAAAACAGGAACACGACAAATGACTACGAACAAGAACACTAGAACAACTACGTATAAATGAACTGTCGAGTGAACAATGAACACGAGATCAATGGAAGAACCAAACCCTCGCCCCGAGTGGACTCGCAGGTTTGAATTAATCACTAACCCTCGTCCCGAGTGTGGACTATCTGGTTAGTTCACGATAAGGCACCCTCGTCCCGAGTGGACTCTCTGATGCAAGTATAAGTCAACATTCTTGTCCCGAGTGGACTCTTTGATGCAAGTATAAGTCAACATCCTCGTCCCGAGTGGACTCTCTGATGCAAGTATAAGTCAACATCCTCGTCCCGAGTGGACTCTCTGATGCAATTATAAGTCAACATCCTCGTTCCGAGTGGACTCTCTGATGTAAACAGATCAAGACAAACACCCTCGTCCCGAGTGTGGATTTTCTGGTGCAACGGATCAACCCTCGTCCCGAGTGTGGACTCTCTGGTTGGGTAAAACGATAGTTAAGGATTTAGCAGTTCACTACACGCACTTGTTCTATGACACGACTCAAGCAAGGTACTAGTAAAAAACTCCAAGTATGAACCACATGACCAAACATGAACACGGCTATATACAATGAAAACAGCTCGACAGAATATAATACGGAAAGCACATGTGCCAACATGAAGTGCACACATATACGTGTCATAGGGATGCATTCGTGTCCAGAAAATAGGACACGAGGTGTCCAAGAATTCTAAAAATTGAATGTCAGAAAATAGCATCAGAGCATCCTCGTGCAGCGAGGACACGGCCTCGTGTACGCGACACAGGGCACGACACGACTCGTGCTCGTGCCCACGTGTTCGCCCCATATAGGGCTACACTCGTGTCGCCCTATACTATGGATGCAGTCCACCTGAGTTTAGCATGAACCTGCCCCACTTGTTAGTCCAGACCCTCTTTGTTCTAGATATCAGTCTATATTACCTATGTATTAGCCAGTCCTATAGTTGAATCAATGTATCAGGTATCTTGAGAGAGAGAGAGTAGGCATGAATGTAGCCTAGGTATGTGAGTTTAATCTATGAAATAGGTTATAAGAATTCACATAGACCCCTATACCTCTATATGATGATGAGTGAGTGTCATATGCAATGGATTTACCTATGTGTCTTTTTAAGATAAAGTGTGTAGGTATAGATTAAGAAATAAACCAACTAGATATGAGATATGTAATGGCATGTGGGTAACCTATTTAGATATAGGCTGTGGGTAAGGGTAGTATAATGGGTATATTGTTATGAGTTATATATATGTATGTTATGGTACATAACATGATGTATTAGACAATGATATCTAATATTAGATAGGACAACTTAGTGTGGCCTAATACATGCTAGAAACCTATATGTGACTTAGATTGACTAGGGTTGACTTACCTTGACATAGTTTTGACTTGTTAAGCCTAGATTAGACCAACCTAGGCTACTTTAACCTTGTTTGACCTAACTAGACTAGAGTTGACCTAGTTTGACTGTTAGGTTGACTAGTTGACCAAGGTTTGACAATTTAGCTAGATATTGACTTGGTTTGACCCAGAGTTGACCAAGAGTTGACTTTGACCTAGATTGACCTAGAAATCATGTAGATTGCATTGTAAACATCATTTACCTTATTTTAAACACATTATAACTTGTATTGCTCTATTTAGGACATTGTGACTCCGGTGCAGGCATCTGATATTACACTACTCTTTTCAGAGTATCAGGCGAGTACATTCTCTGATAGTTCTCTCATTTATTTGTCAATTACTGTACTTCAGTTCTAGTTAGTTGTATGTGATTCTCTGTTACAACACGTATGGATATTTCTGGATTCATGTATGCGACACACATACCATCTTGTCTGGCCTCTATAATTACTGGAATCATTGCTGGTATCATCATATTTGGCTGGACTCATCTCGATTCTCGTATCGTATTCTGGATTCACTTTTACTTGCTGGGAGGGGAAATACTTGAGTAAGACATGTAGACATACCCCAAATCTGGAATCTCCCAACTGGAATCTACTGGAAGTATAGCCATCTCTCGCCTGATCAGTTAGTGATGTGCCTGATACCTACAGCCGTTTACATGTCGATCTCGGTATTTTAAAACACACTGTTAGAGTATAGTCTGGACTTACCCTGGAATCTTTGATCACTGACTGGAATCATCTTATACTGGACTCATTTTGTACTGGAATCACCTGGTATCAGATTCATGTTGTCTGGATTTACTTGGGTTTTACACTTGTTTACATTTACTGTCTGGACTTATATCATGTTACTCTAGTTCAGCTAGTTTCTATTTACAGTCTTCATTGCCATGATTCTTCTTTTGTTTTAGTTACTTTACTTTTCTTGTATCTTATCTGTTTCTCTATACCATCACCTGAATATAAACTACCATGTTCATCAATAAAACTGTCTATAACTGCTTTATAGTTCTCTGTCATTTACTTGTGATTTCTTGATGAGTTGTACTCGTTCCTGTCCTGACCGGACATGTTGAAAATATTACAGATGCTTGCCCCGAGGACACTTAACCTACTTACTATGGACCAGGAGATGGCTTAGCTACCTTTGGCCCTGACACTCAGGAGTGATCGGGAGACTAGCTAGTTGACTTGGTTTAGTTTTCATGTTTTAGAACTTGAATTGTAGATAAGTTGAGATATGTTATTTTGAGATTGTTGGAGTTTATATTATTTTAGTAGTTGGTTTTATTGTTGTATTTAGTCTTAGTTATAAACTTCTGTGTTATCATATCGTGCTTAGACTGTGATTGAGATTCTATTATATCTATACTTGTCCTCCGTTCGGAGTTGAGATTTTGACAAGTACATTATATAATTGCGTGAGTTGTTGGTTAAATAGTGACCTAGAATAACGTTCTACCGCCGACACTGCGGCGTAGGCTGGGTGTTATGTACTCGTATCCTTGCAGTGGGTGCGGGACGTGACACGACTCAAGCAAGGTACTGGTGAGAAACTCCAAATATGAACCACAAGACCAGACATGAACACGGCTATATGCAATGAAAACAGCTCGACAGAATATAATACGGAAAGCACATGTCCATAACAATCAAAACTGGAAAATGAAATACAATGCATATAAATAAAACTGTAGAGGAAGGCAAGGTATACTTGCCTGGAGGTTGCATGCAGATCCAACAAAAATATAGCCAACTGATAAGCCATAAAGTCCAAATCATCACAACTACCTCCGAGAGCTGAAATAAATATTACCAACATTTTCAGAATTGTCAAATTAGCTAGAATTGTCTGTCCTTAAGTCCAATTCTGGATACAGGGGCAAAACAGTAATTTCGGGTCAAAACGGTATCCGTCGTTGGACCCGCTTTGCACCAAAAAGTGTGCCAGAGTCAATGGTCTCTAAAGTCGTCAAACTATATGTCTACGAATTCGTTTTGATGATACGAACCCAATGATATGTCCAATTGTGGATTCCGGTGGACCGTGCACAAAATCGTCCGTTGAATCGGATCGTGGGGCCCGCAAAACGGCGATCCGACCAACTGTCTCAGAATTGGACCAACTTGGCATACAGGACCAGAAAAACGATACGGTCCTGTTGGCGCAAGTTTCGTCTCGATCTGACGAACGTGCACAAAGTAATTGGAAAATTTGCACAGTGGTCGATACGGTGAATTTCGACGGATACGCATCAAATTCGTCGCGCACACGCGACCAATTTGAATTCCGTCAAAGTCCACACGTCCACGAAACCATTACGCACCTTTCGATGCTTTCGGTTCGCGACCACGTCACCCGGTTTGGCGGGACGCACGTCGTATCGAAGGAAGTCGTGTTTTCGAAAAACAGTTTTTCGGTCAACTTCGGGATTCGATTTCTCGACACGTAGTCGATGATTTCCAAATCCACAAAATGGTCGGGGAGTTCTATATGTTGTCTGTACATAGGAAGCGACGGGTTTAAAAATGATTGAACGAGGTGGAAGAAAACTTACCCCGATGTTGCTCGTTTCCTGCCGCTACTGCTGCTCTGTTTTTGTTATCCGTGCGCGCGCGACCTTGATGCGGCGGTTCCCGGCCGTGTGCGGCGGTGGCCGCCCAGTTGACATAGGGAGGGGCATGGTTTTAGGGTTTTCGATAATTTCTCTCTCTCGATCCCTCTCTCTGTTCTCTGTATACTTATATCGATTAATATAGGGGCGCTCGGGCTGGGGAGCAATGGCTGGGCTTTGGGGCTGGGCGGCCTGGGGATCTTTGCTTGGGGCGGGTCTGGGCTGACCTGGCCGGGCTGGGCCTGCTTAGGCCGAGGCTTGCCACTGTTCGAGCTTGGTCTTATTTATCCACTAGTGTGTGTATATATATATATATATATATATATATATATATATATATATATATATATATATACATACACATGCACACATATATATATACACATATACATATGTATATATATTAATAAATTATAAATATATTTACATGCCCATATAATCAATATATATGTATATACCATAAATTCCATACAGACAAAATAATATTTTAAATATAATCAATATTTACAATATAGAATTATTCATTTATATATATATATATATATATATATATATATATATATATATATATATATATATATATATATATATATATATATATATATATATATAGCCTACATAAATCTCACATCCAGAATATATGTTTAAGAAAATTATTTACTATAATATTAATAAAATATTATTTAATATTAAGAACTTATAATATATATATATATATATATATATATATATATATATATATATATATATATATATATATATATATATATATATATATAAATATAAATATATATATATATATATATATATATATATATATATATATATATATATATATATATATATATATATATATATATATATATATATATATATATAGCCTACATAAATCTCACATCCAGAATATATGTTTAAGAAAATTATTTACTATATATATATATATATATATATATATATATATATATATATATATATATATATATATATATATATATAAATATATAAATATATATATATATAAATATATAATTTTCTTAAACATATATATAAATATATAAATATATAAAAATATATATATATAAATATATAATTTTCTTAAACATATATTCTGGATGTGAGATTTATGTAGGTTATATATATATATATATATATATATATATATATATATATATATATATATATATTATATATATAACCACCTTTTGTGAAATCGACTACCAGGTCACTAAATTAGAATAGTGATACAACATACGTCTACATGGTCGCCTTTGGTCTTCCTATGTGCCTACATGGGTTTGGGTTGGGTTCAGGTTAGTTTGGTACAACCGGGTCTTCTAAAAGTCAATAATCAAAATAATAAATAATTAAAACGTCTTTAGAGGTTAAGTCGCAACTTGGCCTGGTTTTTCTAGTTAGAACAATCCTATGACTCGGTCTTCCCCTACCATGGGTAAACACTAGTCAAAGCACGCTACTGCACTATCCGTGCCATGATTCCTAGTCGCCTTGTAGTCCAAAACTCCACCATGGCTAAAGTCATCTACCGTAATAATTAACTAAATAATTATTTACAAAAAATCTAAAAATCACCATTCAAATAAAAATAATTAAGAAAATTATTTTAAAAATTTTCGGAAAGGGGAGCTACAGGGAAGGCAGCAGCAGGGGGTTCAGCAGGATCAGAGACAGGTAAAATTTGGAGTATTTGAGCAGAGGTTGGCCGAAGGCGGTCAGATTGTGGGTAAGTTTTGAGTATTATTCTTTTTAATTCCTTGAGTTCTATATTCGAAGAGTGAAGGCGACATTCTCGTCTCACTCATCTGCTCTCGTATCACGTAATACGTGATATTCATCATGTGTCATGACTACGAGAGTACGTCCTGGGCAGAGTCTCGTTCTTGATTAAGTCATTGGTATAGACTTATCTCAAGCGTTGACCCTTGTCCACTTTGGGAGTTCAGCATAGGACCGCGAGGACGAATTCCTACTCAACTGACTCGGGAGGCATATTTTATTCGTATGTCTCCGATCACTTTCCTTCTAGGGTATGATTATTGTTTGTGCTTTTACTTAATTGTTCTTTCTTTCGTAATCTATTCATGTGCCATATGTTGTTTGATAATTGTGCTTGCTATATGTCCTGAGTGTATTTCGTGATCTGAGAGCGCGCTCGACTAGCCTTATCGAAATTCCGAGGATGGAATTTTTCTAAGGATGGTAGAAATGTCACTCCCCGTTTTCGGAATACATAATTTTTTTTTGCTTTTTCCTGTTTATGTATGTGGCACCTGTATCTTGATTACATGTATCATGTATTTATAACTGGCCATGGAATAGAACAGTATCTCGTCGCGGATTAGTGTGCCACCCCTTGTCCTTGTCTGGTTGTAGGCGTGGTCCACTGTTTCGATGATAAGATTTGGACAATGTTGTGGTTAGGATTTTATTTAATTATTTTTGATTAGTTGTATCATGTAGTATTTAACATGTCATTAGTCATATGGTTAAGAGCATACTTAAGATTAGGGTTTCCTTAAGCCAACCCAACCCTACTATATATTCTCTTCCTTTTCTCTCTCCTCATAACCTTTCATTTATTTTCCTCAACCACCACCATTAGGCAAGTACAACTTGCTCAAAAGTGAAGATTTTTGTATTTTTATTCTTGATCTTTTCTTTGATATTATTAGTCAAAAATGTTCCTCTCCTCATTCTCTACATGTTTAGTACTTGGTGTTTTTGATTTTAATGGCTATCTTTGAGTAGATCTAAGTTTTCAAAATTAGGGTTTTATAGATTTTTGTGATTTTGATCTATCAAACTTGCTTATTTTCGAAAACTACTTGTTCCATGTCGTAGAAAATTCAATTTCATTCAGTTTAGACCTTTATTTTGCCCAATTCCGAGTCCTATAGCCCTAGTTATAGACATTGGAAGTTTCTAAAACTCCATGGCCAAAAGCTTGCTGGTAGGGGCGACATCTCGTGCACCTTGCACCTGCGCGCGCCTTTTGGCTCACGCATCTTGCACCTCGCGCACCTTGTACCTCGCGCACGCCTTTTGGCTAGTGCACCTTGCACCTCGCGTACGCCTTTTGGCTCGCGCACCTTGTACCTCGTGCACACCTCGCGCACCTTGTACCTCGCGCACACCTCACGCACCTTGCACCTCACGCACACCTCGCACACCTTCCACATCGCGCGCCTTGCACCTTACGCCATGCGCCTTTTACCCGTGCGTCGTTTGTGCCACTTCATGACTTGCGTGCGCTTCGTACCCTAAGTGCGCAGTGCCTTCTAGTTTCTTTTTCATCTTGTGGCTCGACCTTCATTTCTGACCTGACTATCTATGTGTGTGCTGGTCCTATGCGTGTACTGAGGTACAATCTATGTGAGCCCCGATGTGCTCTCTCTTGTGAGAAGTGTTCCTACACGATATATGTCAGTACATCCAATGCCTCCAGCACTTACATACTGAATGGTCGGTAGTAATGACGTGGTTTGTGTAGCGTGTTGCATTACACTAAGGAGGGATCCTTATGTATGACTCCTTGAGCCAGTATGAATCCCTTCTTGGGATACTCGTACTATGTACGACATTTAGGAGGATGATCATCTTACCACGACATGTGAATCTCGAGATTAACCTAGGGTTAACTAGACAACTAATCTAGTATATGCACTGGACGGGAAGAATCTCGAGATCGTGCCATATTAGCCACCCTAAGTCCCATCCTGACGTGCCGGGTTGACCTCTACGGACATGGTTTTCATTCGCTTATGGTGGATGACCATATTTGATTTCTATGTGCTATGTGTTATATATTTTAGCGCGGTATCCTTACGGGGGACCGGTGCATGATCAAGGTGCTACGTGTAATATATATGATGGATTGGCTAGCCCTGCTGGAACGACACGATCTGAGGATTCCTATAACAACATTGCAGGGATAATCCCGCCAAATATAGAAAGCCGCAGGAATGAATGGCCGCTTGAAAAATGACTTGACTGTGCCTTGTACCTTCCGATAGTAGCGGAGGGACATGGACTGTAGGCGTGGTCCAACCCATGTCCTTGTTTGGTTGTTGGATTGGACTATTGTGCTACGACAGGTTGTGGACCGAGGTTACGACCGGAAGCTTTTTATTATTATTGCTATTTATTATTATGCTTGGATTTTATCTCACTCTTTTGTGCTCCCTTGTGGTACTTGCTACTCGGGGCTGACCCCGCTGATTTTGTTTGGCCAGATCATGTAGCAGAGCCAGAGGATCCGACTTTCCTCCCTGACGTCAATGATGCATACTAGGAGCATGACGGGCGGGGGACTCGAGTGTGTTTCTATTCCACCACTCTAGTATCATTACTTAAGTTCTGGCGTTTAGCCACCGACACCTGTTTAGCCGGTTGTTCTGGATATTTTGTCTCCTTGCATAATTGTAATTAAATCAGACTGCAATGGACCTATGACTCTCTGGGCTAGCTAACTTATAAAGCTAGTTCTCCATGATCATTTTGATGAAGTGTCGGAGACGCCTTACTGCTTTATCTTACATGTTCATTAATTGTTGCTTTTTGCTTGATTGATTGAGACATAGATGCTCTGTGGGACCATAGGAGACTTGATTGTAGCATGCACTTCCCTAGTCTCATGACAGCCACGATCGCCGTATGACATTTATATACCTCATATGGAGTAGCTGGCGTAGTCCGTCTCCGTATTTCGGTACTGGGGCGTGACACTTTTGAGCAAGATGTAATTGCCTAGTGTTAACATCTCAGTCTATACTTTTACTCCACCATCAAGAGGAGTTCAGAAACCACAACCTTAGGCCTCAAAATCAAGCTCCAAGCTCCTGTAAAAGATGGATAGAAATGAAGAGGGAGAGACGAAAGAGAAAAGAAAATGAGAAATGAAATCTAAAGACTATATATAGAAAAGGAAAATTAGTTGAGACCGTTGGATATGCCACATTAAGCATCCACGTCACTTCTTGAATCAATATCATCAATTAAAAAGAAAAACAAATATCCAATGGATAATAGGGTGTTTCAAAACTAAGAAACCAATGGATGATAGAATACATCGACACTATTCACAAAAATATCCAAACGTTATTTACGAAAATATCCAAAAATATTATTCACAAAAATATCCAAACACTATTCACAAAAATATCAAAAAAAATACTATTCACAAAAATATCCAAACACTATTTACGAAATATCCAAACAACTATTTACAAAAATATCTAGATATTATGCACAAAATATTCCAAACGATATACTGGAGTATACCGGCCATGGAGCAAAATTCTCTAATTCGGAAAAAAAAAAAAATCAAGGTTGTCCATTCTAAGCACGGGTCTATGGCAATGCCAAAAAGCTATTCTACAAGTCCAGGGTAGTCTCACATATCAAAACATACTCATAAATATAAGAATACAATAAAAACACGAAATTCAACATGTTATCATTTTACCAGAAAAATTTTAAATACCCAAAAGTTAGAAATACGAAAACTGGGAACGAATGTGACAACTCTACCCTAAAAATTTCGTCTTCCGAATTAAAGAATTTTGCCCCCTGGCCGTTGGATCTGTCATGTCAGCGATCCACGTCATTTCCCAAATCAATCTCATCCATTGAAAAGAAAACCAAATATCTAATGGATAATAGGGTGCTTCAGAACCAAGAAACCAGTGGATAAAAGAATACATCAACACTATTCACTAAAATATCCAAAGTACTACTCACAAAAATATCTAGATATTATGCACAAAATATCCTGAATGGTATACCTTCGGTATATTGGCTAGGATGCAAAATTTTCTAATTCGGGAAAAAAAAAATCAAGATTATTCATTCAATGCATGGATCCTAGCATGGATTTATGGCAATGCCAAAAAAGTATTGTACAAGTTCAGTGTAGTCTCACACATCAGAACGAAATCATAAATATAGGAATACAATAAATAAAATACGAAATTCAACATGATATCACTTTACGAGGAAAAATTTTAGATACCCAGAAATTGGAAATACAAAAACTGGAAATGAATGTGTCATACTCGTCCGCCTACTCACCGCAGAATTTTATGTAGAAATCTACACGAACCTGGCTTGAAAATTCTTTATAATGCTACATGTTATGAAAACAAAAGTAAATTTTATTTTAAGTATCTACTGCACACAATTTAACAGGAGAAAATTCATACTAATGTATCTTTATTTATTTATTTATTGGTAAAAATGCATTCGAAATCGAATTCGTTCCTCTGACTTGAAATCTTATGTGTCTTTACCTCTTACCGTTTTAGCCAAGAGAAAGAGACTTTTTCACATAGTCATATATTTCAATAACTAAATATTATTTATTATCACTCTGTGTTTAATTATTGGGTTCGGCTACAGAAACTCAAAATAGAAACTTTCATTTGTGTTTAATTATTGAGTTCGACTACATAAACTCAAATAGGAACTTACAATGTGGATGCGACCTAAATTTTACGTTAAAAATATACTCTCTTTTTTAATTCATTAAGAAAACAAGAAATAGAATGTATATAATCCCACAACTTTTCATAACCAAAATTTAAAAATCAGAAATTTTCGTCTGACGGGACGAATTTGGAAAGAATAGCAAAAAAGAGGAACATTTTATGGAAATTGTGGAGACACTGCCAAAGGAGATAACGGGCAAAAGGTTTCGGGTATTGAACAAGTAAATAAAAATGTCGACTTTCTAATTTAGCAACCTTAACTATTTCACCGGATCCAATGGGTTTGGCATATACTCTCCAATTACAATTCGGTTGGTCACAAGTATATATAATTCCACGAGCATTATTCATAATATTGGCCGAACAACTAAAATTATGTTGAATTACTACATTACTTATAAAACTTCTAAAACTAGTACGACTAGGAAATTCTTTACCGATAAATATTTCAGAAGTGATAGCATTATCAACATCGTTATCTAACTCGTAATCTATATTCTCAATTAGATCATCACTATTTCCATCTTCGTCGTCGTCTTCATCATCATGGTTATATTCATCTAATGAATGATTTTCCGAGAGAAAAAGGAACAATTGGTTGGGAAGAACTAGCACCTGAGTTAATATGTTGATAATCAGAAAAATATTCAGTATTTCTATTATCAATTATTGATGATATTTGTATAACAAATATATTTATATACCGTGATTGTGAATTAATCTCAACAATAAAATTCTATGCTTCTTCGTCATCTATCAAAATACATTTAGAATTAAAAACAGATTTTAAAATAAATTCATAATGAATACAACAACGTTCAATAATAATATTACGTAAATTTTCAAAAATAATATTATGATAAGTTGTAAAAATTTGAGTTTCTCCTCCTTCGTAATCTAACCCGTTTAATTTACCTTCGTGGGAGCATAACTTAGGCTACGATCCATGAAGAAGTTGGAGTAGAAAAACTATTACTAGAACGCTGAAGGGTCGAAACTGCTTGAGTGCTTGAAGGAGAAGATATTGCTTGAGTGCTGGAGGTTGGAAGAGTTAGATATGATAGAGTTTGAGGGAGGAGAAAGGAGTTACATATTATAGAATTTGGGTGGCTTTGATTTTATATAGAAGTCTGGAACATTATAAATGAACGTTGGGTGTCATAGACAGTTGGAGAGCATTTATCATTGAGACATAAACTCCCACCCGGACAACGCGGTCGTCGAATAACCCCCACCACTGCCATCCTAAATGGCGCGACCCCACATCTCCCGCCATTGGAGATGGCGGCCAGTGCCTCGTCAGCCGGCCACACTTGGCGCCCACCATCTCCTTTGGCGTGGGATGTCTCGTCAGCGGCCAAAACCTTCAGCCCGCCGTCTCTTTTGGCGGTATCTCCCTCCAGATGAAATTTTTATAAAATCTACCTCTTTCATGCTATTCTTCTCAAATTCGTTCCGTTGGACGAAAATTTCTGTTTAAAAATGAGAAAGTTATAACTTCCTTTACGACTTTTGTTAATTTATTCCCCCCTCTCCCTCTATAATTCCCCCAAACTGGCCACATGTTCCTAACTTTGGAATGTCGTCAATTCCTAGCCACAATTTTCACACAGCTAATTATCCACAATTTCCCTAAAACGCCTCCCTAACTGACAAGTAATAAATCCACAACCCCTAACAAATTTACAGAAATACAAGCAGCTCCAGCCGTCCACGTGGCGGTTCCGACGGCGAATGCAGGCTGTGGCATAGAGACATGTCCGAGCGTAAGAGCGGACGAAATGGTGAGAAGTTCAAAAGGCTCAACTTCTCGTGTCAGTCGCATCGGGGCCGTAGGATCGGTAGAGAGCGACACGTGTATGGAGGGGAAGGGTTTGACCGGCTACAGCCGGTGGGCTTGCGGTGTTTGACCGTGTGGGCCGGTGGGCGGGTGCGATTGGTATAAGAGTCGGGGTTTTAGGCAATAGAGGTGGTTTTGACGAGGGTTTTGAAAAGTGAGACAGAGAGAGAGAAACGAAAAATAAAAGAGAGAAAAATATACAATTCGTATTAATTCGCGAATTTTTATAGGAATTTTGTAGGAGTTCCGATCCGAATTGTTGGAGGGAGTCCCCGATCGGCTTGCTTCGGAATCTTCCGGTGATCTCGAGTTGGAGCGGAGAAGTGAGCGAATTATAAGATAATTCAAAGTGAGAACATCGAATTCTGTGGAATTTAAGCACCCAAATCTTTGGATTCCTTTTCCGGTGCAATTTGCGTTTTTTTTTTTTTTTTTGAGAGATTTTGGTTTGGATTTCGTGGTTTTTTGAGGCGTGTCCATCGAGTTCTGTGTCATTTCGTGTCCTAAATCTCTGGATTTGGTGTTCGTTGGAATTTGACGTGATCTTGTTGGTTTCTGGTCTGGAAGAGCAATTCCGATCTGATTCTGAGAGAATTTGTAGAAATTTTTCCTTGGATTGGATCGGATTCGATATAATGTAACTAAATTCATCAATTCTCTCTAAATTCTCTCCCTCTTTTTTTTTGAGTGATTCCGATCGACTTCAGCACCATTCCGTTGTTTTATTTCAATTTGAATTACTTATCGTCTTCTGAATTTTTCATGTGTAATTCATATTGTTCTAATCTAATGGGTTTTTCATTAGTGTTTTATTGGAATTCTGTAGGGTTTTAGCTCAATTTAATGATTTAATTCGATTAAATTTTGTTAATTCTTTTTTTTTTTAGCTTTGATTTTGTTCACAAAAAAAAAAATCGGATCTATTTCTCTCTATAATTTCGTTTTTTGTTGTTGTTGAATTAGACGGAATTTATCTAGAGTTTTGGATAATTAGGAAGAATTTATGGAGTTGCTTAGGGTTTTGGTTGGAGGAATCTTTGATTGCTTAAGCCATACGCGTCAATCTTCACGATTTTTTTGTTGCTTTTGCTTGGGGAAATGAGACTTTTCTTCTCTACATATATTATTTTTAATAGAAGAATACTCAAAATTGAGTTCTTTCTCCTTTGGATCTCATCGCTTTGTGGGGTTCTGGGTTTTAGATCATCAACCATTTCTCAATTCTTCTAGCAATCAATATCTGGCCAATGGCCAATGGCAGAGCTGTAAATTCTCCTGTCCTCATTGATCACACTCATTGATCACACATATCTCTGGATTTTGTGTCTTTATTGTTTTGAGTTGTGTGCATGTGATCTGTTGTACAATCCAAAAGCAAAGTTTGAATCTTTGTTTACTTTTTTTCCTTGCTCGTCATCTTGAATTTAAATATCTTGCATATAATCTTTCCCATGATCCAAATTGGAAGCTTAGGTACCAAACAATGAAATTGGAATCTTCTTAATTCGAATTGGTTTTTCCAATTGAGTTATATGTATATAATCTTTTCTATGATCCAAAAGCAAAGTTTTAATCTTGGGTCTTCTCCATCACAGGATTTTTGTAAGCAAGCAAGTGACTACGAGGTCCCTCCGATGCCGCCACGAGTTCCAAGCTCGGCGAGGGTAAATATATACATACATATATATGGCATAAATTGCTCACATTGTTCTTTTGTGGTTCTTTTTTAGTTTTCTAGTTTTTGAGCGACTTTGTAACAATCAATTTATAGGGAAAGCGATCGGCGAGAAAGAAGGTTGAGGACAATCAGATGTGTGCATTCGATTTGCTTGCCGCTGTTGCCGGAGAACTGTTATCGGGGAGAGAGAGTAGTTTGCTTCCACATAAGGATGGTGGGACATCTAGCACAAAGGATGTTATTAAGAAGGAGAATATAGGCCATGAGAAGCAATTTGAAGCTGAAGTCTTTGATCAGGCAAGCTACAATGAGAGGACAAGGTATGACCCGAAGAAATGCTCTCCATCTCCGAGAAATATAGGAAAAGATGCTAGAGAATCGATTCTTAGTTGCAAAATTGGTGAATTTGACAGCCCCAAGGAACTCTGTAAAGAAGGATGCTCTCCTGCACCAAAGGGGCCATGCAAGTCGGAGGTTGGGATAAAGACCCCACTCCAAGCTGAACGGAGGACGATTGCCAATGTGGTTAGTGGAAATGGTTCAGAGGATCTGATGGATGTAGATGCCAAACCCCCGGGTTTTGTCAGCTCTGACAGCAGCGTCGAGGTGCCCATTCCTCGTAATTCTTCCTTTCCCAACTGTGGCAATGGGATTCCTGTAGATGGCGATGATGATGAAAACTCCTCTGGGTGCACTCATCCCAGGATCAATACCTTTAAGACCTTTAGGCCAGAACATATAGGCGATTGCAGGATAAGGAAGCTATTCACATCTAAGTTCTGGAAAGTAGCTCCCAAGGATGGACAACTTTCTAACACTGGTATGTTTATATGCACTTTATGATCTCCATTCTCCAGATTGTTTGTTGATGTGTGTTTGGTCTGTTCTATTGATTTTGTACACTGATTTTTGTTAAATACGAGAATTACTAACTAGTGGTTTTGTTTATTGGTGCAGACATGAAGGCTATTAATCGGAACAGGAAAACGAAAATGTGCTATACACGCCAAAGCCAAAGGACGGAGAGATGTTCATTCAAGAGAAGGAAGTTATTTGAACATCGTTCAATATCAGCATCCAATTTGGATATTTATGATGAAGGTGTTTCGCCAAAATTGGGTGGCATCAAGATGGAAGCAAATGATAAACATGCCAATTTGAATGCAGGTTTGTAATCAGTAGTTGAGCTGATCACTACATTTTACTCTGAAGTTGGTGTAAAAGATTTCCTTCCTCTTGCAGCAAATCGAGCATCGTCCTCCACATCGGGTCAAAAGTCATCATACGAGCCAGGAGATTATCATGGTATAGTGGAGTATTTTGGATCAATACTACATGTTTGATTATTTCATCTATTATATGAAACTTACACACGACGAGGTTCTAAGAAGCATCTGCCCTTTGTTTGCAGTGAAGCTCAGCATCAAGTCTTTCAAGGTGCCAGAACTCTTTATTGAAATCCCTGAAAATGCTACTGTTGGTTCATTGAAGGTATAAAAACTTCTTCCTTTTGCTTCCCAGATTTCTTCAAGAAACGCTTAATACTTTTAACGACTTTCTTATCAATAGTCTCAAGTATAGCATGATCTCTGTGTCTTATCCAGTTCATATGCTATAGATTTCATGGGTTGACTATGTTATATCAATAACATAGCTGTTGTAAAGCATAAGGGATTCTTTAAATGACAGAGATACGTTTGCTTTCTTATTTTGTTTCAGAGGACAGTAATGGAGGCTGTGACTGCTATTCTTGGAAGCGGGTTACGAGTTGGTGTTCTTCATCAAGGAAAGAAAGTTCGAGATGACAACAAGACCCTGCTCCAAGCTGGGTTTTCTCACAATGATAAGGTGGACAATTTGGGCTTTACATTGGAACCCAGTTCTACACCGAACCCTCCATCACTGCTTTGGCTAGGAGATCCTGAATCCGTGGATCCTAGTGATGCTACTGAGCAACTCAAAATGTAAGAGTTTCTCTCTTAAAAGATTGACCGATGTTGTGATTATTGAGCTTTCCGGCTAACATTTATGGTGTCTCTATGATAGGATCCCAGCAGTAGGATCAGAAGTCACACCACAAGCACCTCAAACCTTGTCCTTGAACTGTCTCGAGAGCGACCATGATTCAGTTCACTCTCCTGCAGATGCATCCTCGGTAGATAAAGCCGCAGATTTGAAAGCTCCGGTTCCTGTTCGGTCCGTGAATGTTGATGCCTTGGCCGTGGATCCACCGCGCAAGTCGAGGCGCACCGAGCTCGCTCAGCGCCGGATCCGCAGGCCCTTCTCTGTTTCTGAAGTAGAAGCGCTTGTCCAAGCGGTTGAAAAGCTCGGAACCGGCAGGTACATTGCCTATCCCCGTCCCAGATTTCTACCAATTTCGTGTAACTTGCAGTTCTTCTAGTTATGGATGTTCTTGGATGAATTAATAACAGGTGGCGAGACGTCAAACTCAGAGCATTCGATAATGCGAAGCATCGAACTTACGTAGATCTTAAGGTAACCTGTCTGCTCCCTTTCATTTGTAACTCTTAGACAAGTGCTACATTTTGATTTTAGTTAAAAATTTCGTTAGCACTTGAATGCTACAGTAGGCACTTGTCCATACTTGAAAATTGACAGAAAGCTTAAAGACACTCTAAATTTGGAGCGCGTCATATTCCCTCTACATTAATTCCTGGGCCCACAAAAATTAACTGTTCTTACCAAACCGTGAAGAAAAATTAAGAGGGAAAAGAGGAAGGAATTTTTTTTACCAAACATGGAAGAAAAGTAAAGAGTAAAAAATAGGGAGGAAAAAAATGAGGTTAATTTGGAGTATTTGTTTGGAGTATATCATTGTGTATCAATATCAAGTAGACACTCCAAAAAATAATAATTTATATAATTTATAGTAATTTGGAGTATGTGTTTGGAGTGTCTCGACCCTTGTTAGCAATTTGGCAAACGGAAAAAAATCGGGACGGCAAAATACGAGTATAAATCGGCTCAGTGCAAATAAAATACGTTCAAAAATTCGGTCAAGTATTCGAAAAATGAAAATATTGAGGTTAAAAACTTCACATTCTTAAATATGTTGTCAAATTTGGTTAATTAAACAGGTTCCCAACACATTTTTTGTGCCAAATTTTTCAATAATTTATACAGAACACGTTTAAAACTTCGCATGCTGAAAATTTACGTACTGATTTGGATCTGTCAAAAATATGCAAGTATTATACGTTTATGAAAGATACGGAAAAATTCGCGTATAATACGAGTTTTATTCGGGTGATTGCTAACAAGGGTCTCGACTGTGGATATTCTTGGTTAGCAGTTTGTGATTAGTTGTCTTGGTCACTTTAGGCAGCTAAAGATAAAAGGGTAGGCGAAGACCAACCACCTAAGTATCTTCAAGTTTGGCAACAAGAAAGACACTCCCAATTTAGGAAAGTTCCTTGTGATTTATGCAGTCCTAGCCTATACGCAACTAGTTCCCTTTGCCATATAACCAAGTCGGCTGTATATCTTTGGCTCATCTATAATACATGATACAAAACGTGTACGCCAACAGGGCAACAGCTCTCCAATCTGACCATCCTACAGGAATCTTCAAACTTTTCAAAGTTTATTTTATTTGTTCAATTGACAATTTGAAGGGGACTGGACTCTTTTTAAGTCTTAACTATAATGGTCTTTGCCTCTGTTTGTGCAGGACAAATGGAAGACTCTAGTGCACACAGCTAGGATTTCTCCTCAGCAGAGGAGGGGAGAGCCGGTTCCGCAAGAACTTCTGGACCGGGTTCTCTCAGCCCACGCTTACTGGTCCTCGCAGCAAGGACCGCCGGCAGTACTACACCTTTGATCGTGAAATATCGATTGCTTGTTGAATCCTGTGAAAAACGTAAAAGTAAGATGCGGAAGTCAAGACGGTGCTTCAGATCACTCTTTCATACAGGAATCGGCAATTCGGTGTGTCGTTATACGATTTTTGTTGTTCGGTTGTTAATAACTAACACCTACTATAATTCAAGTGTAACTTCATTTATATAGAGTCTAGTACTGCAAGCCAAGCCTCCGGCCGAGGCCTCCTTGCTAGAGTAGGCTTTGTTTGCGGGGGACTAACAACTTTGATAAAAAAAAAGTTACAAGAGAAAAAATTAGGAAATATTGGGTCAGGTCATAGGAAATTTGTGTATTATGTTCTCAAGATATTGTAAAGCCAAGGTTTTTTTTTCTTGGCAAGTTTGTACTTAATGGTGCACCGGAGAGAGAGAGAGAGAGAGAGAGCTAATTGGAGGAGAATACTTCGTTCTCTGATTCGATTCATTCATTCTTTTGACTATGTTGTGTTAGGAAGAAAAGGAGGTCTAAAGAATTCCTAATGTGATTCTCTCTCTTTTTTTTGGTGTATTAATAGACACAATGTAATTATGTTTAAGCAATGATATACTTACATTTTTTATATATATTCTACTGTGATGTGTGCAAACTTATGGCTTTCCCCTTCTTTTAAGACAAGTCTTCCTCGTTTACAAATATCTCACTTGTGCCCGATAGGGTCCAATCATGAAACATCATGTCCAATGTTTTAAAAACCGGACCGGGCCGGCCGGTTCATCCGTGAACCGGTCATTTTTCGGTCCGGTTCAGTATTGATCCGGTTTTGTTTAAAAGTTAGTATTTTTGTAAAAAAAATTAATGGTCATAAGGAATTAATTTGGACCACTTAAGTTAACCCAGTAGTTGAACCACTGGTTAAACCAACTGGTTAAACCAATTTGACCCGATCCAGTGTCATGGCCGGGTCAACCACCGGTCCGGTTTTTAAAACATTGATCATGTCTCTAAACATTATCTTCCTCGTCATGAAACATCACTGGAACCTGCTCAACGGCTAAACAAATAATTGACCTCTTAATCAAGTCTCTAAACATAAAAAGAAATTAAAAGTAAAATATTAAATTATGAAATTATTGGTGTATATTTTTTTTTGAAGCAATGGGTAATTATGGTGAACTCGCCTCCATTAGGGCTCGAACTTCGATCACTTGAACCGCATGCAACATCTTTTAACCACTATGCTAGAGGTCATTTGCGTGTGTGTGTGTGTGTGTGTGTGTGTATGTGTGTGTGTGTGTATATATATATATATATATATATATATATATATATATATATATATATATATATATATATATATAATGCCAATGACCCTCTAGCCTAGTGGTAGTGGTGAGGCATGCGACCCAAGTGGTCAGGAGATCGATTCCAGGTGGAAGCCTTCGCCACAATTACCTTCTTTCAAAATGTGTACACACACACACACACACACACACACACACACACACACACACACACACATATATATATTTTGAAGAAAGGGGCGTGCCTAAGACAGGCGCAGTCTAGCCTGTCCCCCCCCCCCCCCATCATGGACCAGGCGCAGTCTGCGCCCACGTGGCTCATGCGCAGTCCGGGGTGCAGGCCTCGGGAGGCCACGTACCCCCTTCGGACCAGCTCCCTCCTTGGGAGTCGTGTCCCCCCCCCGGGCGCAGTCCAGCTTTGTCCCTCCGTCGCCCACGTGAACCTGGCACAGTCCACTCATGGCGCGGCGCAGTTCTGCTTTTCCCCCGCAGTCCCTGCCTACGTGGCCCAGGCGCAGTCCGGGGTGCATGCCTCTGGAGGCCACGTGCCCCTTTCGGGCCCTGCTCCCTCCTTGGGAGTCGTGCCCCCCTCCAGGCGCAGTCCAGCTTTGTCCCCCCGGCGCCCACGTGGACCTGGCGCAGTCCACTCCTGGCGCGGCGCAGTTCAGCTTTCCCCCCACCCTGCCCACGTGGCCCTGGCGCAGTCCGAGGTGCTGGCCTTCGGCGGCCACGTGCCCACTTCGGGCCCCATTCCCTCCTTGGGTCTCGTGCCCCCAGGCGTGGTCCAGCATTGCCCCCCCGCCCACGTGGCTCTGGCGCAGTCCTCCACCTGGCGCCACCCTCCCCCGGCACTGTCCTGCCTGTGGCCCCCTCTGGTGCAGCCCACCCAGTTTTTCCCCTCGGCCTCTCGGCCTCTCCGGCTTCCTGCACTCCTTTGAGCGCAGGCTCTTCTGCCCTTTTGGGCACCTTCCCCGTAGCGAATGGCTTGGTTGCGCCGCCTGGGGTTGCCCCCCCACCCCCCTTACGCCCGGTTGCGCCAGGTGTGGGCGTAACCCATTCCATCCCCTCCATTCCTCCCCCATTCGCTCATCCTCTGCCTGCGTCGTCTGGCGACGTTATGCTGCTCTCGGATGCAGCCGAGTTTCTTTACCCTCAGGTTTTTGGCTCCGATCGCTCGAGTCTCCCGGCTTCCCCCTTGGCTCTTAATGGTTCCTCCCCCACCTCCCATCTCCGGCCCTTCGGGGCGCAACCTTTCCCACCCCCCCGACGCAGGCGCTCCCTCAGCGCGCTCTCCTCCTTCCTCCTGGCCTCACCCTCGTGCCCCTCCTTTCAGGCGCAACCCAGCACTCTCAGTCTCCGGGCTTCTCTCCCCCCCTTTTGGGCTCCGCTCACGTCGGAGCGACTCTTCCTCCAGCCAGACCTGCTCTGGAGACCCCTTCCTTCGCCGACATCCTCCGTCCGGACAGGGCCCCCAAGTAGGAGCCCATGATCCCGGACGTCCCCCTTCCAGAAGTCGAGTATCCATCGACATCTCTCATGCCGACGTTTGCTTTCTCCGCCCAGGAACTCTCGTCCCTGGCCACCGCATTCTCCTACTCCCTCGTCCTCAAATTCTCTACTGGCTGTCCCAAACTCGACAGGGTCGCACAGGTAATTGCCAGCTGGTGGCTGGAGTAGCCCCCTAGACCCGAGACATATTCTGTTACACCTTTCATCAGACCTTGACCACAGGACGGTGTGGTCCAAAGGCACTGGAAGAGTTGACTCCCACCAGATGAAGATTATCAAATGGTCAGTAAACTTTAGCACTGAGAAATACTCAGCTACGGTGGCCGCCTGGGTCACTCTTGCTTGCCATTAAAATCTTTTGATTAAAATTTTAATTACAAACAGAACAGTGTTACAATGTAGGACTTAGATGTAGTCCTAGGAGTACACTTTTGTTTTTATCTGGGTCCTGTGTCGATGGAGCGAGTGGTAATACGTTGACTCCGTTGACGATCTGACGACGGTTGTCAGTTCTTTGAAGGTCTGGGTTGCTCTGGATGCCGGAGCTTGCAGAGGGGAAGAAGACGTTGAGTGTCTCTTCCGATCTATGTAAGTAGACGTGCGTCTCTGTAACTCTGATGATCTGGTTACTTTTGTCTTTGACGGTGTGTCTCTGTATATGTCTGTGTGTGTGTCTAAGGAGGAAATGATCCCTCTATTTATAAGCAGCAGGTTGGGCTGCTCATGCGCGCATATGTAGGATGCGCCTTACGTGGGAATGCCACGTAGCTGGATCTGCGGGGGACGCATGGATGATGCACCATGATTTGTGGGTTGAATCCTTCATGTTGCGTCTATGGGCTGCGGAAGAGCCGACACGTAGCAGCTGAGGGGATTCTTCGGTTGCTGAGATCTTGGGTGGTTAGCACCCCTTCAGGACTGAACTGAGTCAAAGGACACGTGGCGCATGTCCATAGCTCAAGGATCTCGAATTTGGTGGAGAGTGATCTGACAGGATGTGCTTAGGATTGGGCGCATGAGAAAACTTTGGCTCGTAACCTTCAGGAGTTACGAACCAGTCTGGACGCATGGCTTTTGAGGCACATACAAATCTTCGAGCGCATGACTGCGGAGGCGCATGCGAGTGGTCAATCGACCACGTGGCTTGTAACCTTCAGGGGAAAGTAATGATGATGTTGACGTTAGTGGCGCTTTATTTTCTGTAAAAGCTGTTGCTGCTCTGTCATCGAGGCATGGCTGCTGTCGTATCAAACTTCAACATTTAATGTTCTTTGACAGGTGATGGGCTTTTGAGTGGGCACATCGATCTGTATTCTACTAGGCGCATGATGATGCATGGGACGCATCCTTATGAAGCACTTGGTACTGATGGGCGCGTCTGTATGATACGCAATATCTGACCGGCGTATCTGTTGTATGACACATCTTCATTGGTCCGACTGTTGAGTTCTTCGAGTGCTTTAAATAGCCGTTTTGACTTGGCTGAATTCGAGGGGTCAGGTTCGTCACCATAAATCCAAATTCATTGCACGGGATTCGGAGAGCCCGCCATTTGGCGCATGGGTTTGATTTGCCCGGCCTATAAATAGCAGCAAGGAGAGAGTTTGCTTCTCGTTCTCTTCCGTCTTCCCGAATGAAGATGATCTTCTTTGCTCGAATACATTCTGTTGACAAGATGCTCCCGAGGGTGAAGATGCGTCGAGTTGTCTTCGTACACACTCGTGAAGGTGACTGTTACATCCCAAAATCGGGATCGCGGGCTCCCGACGTAGGCCGAAGGTGCCTGTTTGTCACGATCCGCACCTAATATTTGGGCATGAATCGTATACACGCCCAGCCTACGCCGCAGAGTCAGCGGTAGAACGCTGTAACAATATGATGAACAACCACGCAATAAAATATCTCACAAGGGCAAGACAGTAATCCCAAAGTCCAACTCAGCAACTAAGAGTAAAATAAATATGATCTCACAATGAATGAAATCTAAAATCAAAGTAATCTCTGCTACATGTCTTAAATCAACTCATAAAATCCAATACAATGTCTCAGCACTAACTAAAATGTCTAAGATAGAACAGTGGGATCAGAAGCTGCATAATCCTCCTGATAAACAAGGTCCGTCTCTAAGGATCTCCCAAATACGGGCCATACTCCTCTAGACACACGATCTCATCGCCATCACCTAAAATTTATTTGGTTACCCAGTCAGGATGGAACGAGTACAATTCACTGAGTGCAGTTCCAAATATATGAAAATGACTATACAACAGGGGTTGGCCTTTAGACATATAAAAATAATGAAAGAAACAGAAATGAACTAAATATCAAACAGTAAATGAAACGCAAGAAAAATACTCACTGACAGACCGACTGAAAATACCTTTGATATGTGATCGGTCTCGGGACAATTATACGACACTGTCTACACTGTCTAAAGCTACACTGTCTACATTACACTGTCTAAATTACACTGTCTATATTGTATAGATTACATTGTCTACAATTAATTAAGCATTATAAATCATTGTCTACACTGTCTACAATAATTAAGCAATAGTAATCACTGTCTACACTGTCTACAATAAATAAGCAATAGTAATCACTATCTACACTGTCTAAGGTCAGATCACATATCGTTGGTACTTTACTTCCCGACACGACAAGGAACAAAATCATAAAACTGAAATCATATATCTATCGACTAATCACTGGTGTATAGTAAAGATCAATAATGAAAACAAACAACAAACTGTACTCGCCTGGCGTCCTGGGCTGCTGGCACTGGTCAGTGTCCAAGTCGAGATCCAAACACCCTATTTAAAGAACCACATAATCAAAATACAATTCACAATGGAAGATTGGTGTTCTATCTACAATTTGTTTCATTGCTTAGTGTCTACCCTATTACCCTTCTTATTACTCTTATGAACCCACCAGTGGCATCCTCATTTAAAACTTACTTTATCTATTTTCCTAGTAACCTGTCCTTAATAGTGCCCTGCAATTCAACCCCATTAAGAATCTGACTTCTATACCCAAGTTATTCAGGTCCAGGTTTTACTCTACCTGTCCAGGGTTTCTTATTGGAACCAGGACAATCTCTGCATCTCTACTATATGTGTCATAATTTACTTGGCCTCCTGGATACTCCAGAATCCTGTTGTTATAGGTATAGTAGGCCTATAGTGGTCTCATGATCTATTTGATATGCTGTCATCAGGAATAGATTCACCTCACTTGATTTAAGGAGTGACCCATTAGTCTAAGCTGGTTTATGAGGGTACAAGTTACCATCAAGGATATTCCTGCATTTCTGAATACAGGTCAGCTATTAAGCCTCGCCTCTCTAATACTCAGCCCCCCCATAACATATGTTACCATATTGCCTGTTTGGTGTTTAAGGGGGGTTCCTGGCCCTTTGGGTCGAAGGAATAGTAATGAATGGCACCTAGGAGTAATGAGTGACCCTAATTATCGATCTGTCATACATCCCTCACCAACTCTGATTCATCACAAGGTGTACCCAGGGTCAACTACTCAGTTTTCCCTATTACTCAATGTCTAGTCATCAAGTATCAGACTAAAACTGAACTATAGAGTATTATAGGTGTTAGTGCCTCTGTTACTTATTCAACTCCATATTCTGATACAAATTGTGTCCAGTAGCCAAGTCCCTGCATTGAAAATCAGGCTCCAGATACCATGGTTTATCAGCTCGACCCTAAAGTCCTGTCCAATAGGTTTATACCCATCTGCAAAGTAACCCAGGATGTCTTGATTGCCAAGACAACCTGATACAAGCAATTACCCTTATCTCTTATGTTTGCTCAAAGGCTTATCCCCCTTATTAGTCTTCTTAAAATCTGAATACCTAGCAGTACCCCTTGGTTTGGGTCCAGGTACTCTGGTAGGGAAGGACAGACCCCTAGGCTTGGCTCTGCTATAGGTAAGATATCAGGTTTTTGGGTTTAATCAGTGTCAGTCTTATACACTTCTATCTGCCCTATTTTGGGTTGTCAGGTACACGAGTTTAGGGGTTACACAAGCAACTAGTGTTTCCAATGTTCCCAGGAAACATGACCTGGTGGTCTTCCCAAACCTTGGTACACTTATGGGAAAGTATTTCCTTGAGCTAATTCCCTACTGGCCAACCTGCCTTTGCCCAACAGGTTATTAGGAACACCCTATACTTGGTGTTGACTTGTTACCAGGTTTTCCTGGTACTAGTCCTACGAATACTAGGATTTCCTCCTAGGATGTCAGCTGATGGTTCCTCTTGGATGGTGCACAACTGGTGTCCATATCAGTCTCTCTCTCTCTCAGGTCTTAGGGTCCTATTGATTTGATACACCAATCCTAGTCAACCATTCAGGCAATAAATCATATACGAAAGGAATGCTAGGCAACTATGGGTGCATTGGAGCCAGGTGAACCTGTGTCCTAATGTCCCATGTACCATTGTCTGGTCAGGGAGCCCTTCAGTTCAGGATCCCCTGCTTACTTGTCAGGTTATGAGTGAAATCCCAAGAGCAATATCAGCCACCAATATGGTAGTCCCTGCGTAGGAACCTGGTCCTGTAGACCAAGCTCTAATTATCTGTCCTTAATTTACATCCTAGAAATTAAGCTAGAAATTTAATAACTAAGGACTGGTATGTCCTTCTAATAATCTGAGGTCTTAAGCCTTCTGTGTACTGCGATTTGTGTGTGTGTACTTGTTATAGACCTACCCCTCTAGCCTGTGTATCTAATGAAGAAAACTTCGAACACCTACCCACCTATACTTTTGTTATGCAAGATCAGAGTATTAAATGCATGAGGGAGATGAAGGTGTACCTGTTGCCACACAACTTCTATTAGAAAGCTCTGCTCAATCCTTGGTGACAGGGGTAATATAGGTTCGTTTTTAGGGTTTGCAAGGAAAACACAAGAGAAATCCTCCATGTTTATATAGACAGGCTATGGATGTGATCGAAAGGGTTTGAAAGAGATTCAAATAATTTGAATCTGATTTGAGTCTATCAATTTATGCTTAAGATCAATCTACGTTTGAATAGGAATAGGAGTACAGACCCTCCCTGGTATTGGTAATATTTGAATTTAAAACTTTACATTTGACCCCTGGCAGCATAGGCTTTTTGCCAGAAGCCCCCATATGTATAGATATTTATATGCATATAGAATTTTGTCTAAAAAACCCCTGTGTCTAAGTTAGAATAAATAAGAATTAACAAAATAGTAATTAATAATAATAAAAAATTAGATGGGGCTTACACTGTTGCGTCCAAAGATCGGAATGCTCGAGTCCCGTCTCCGTTATGCTGGAAGAGCCGTAGATCGGAATTGCGGTACTCTTCTCTTCTTTGGGCTTTAGAGAGATCTTCCTCCAGCTAGAGTGGGGTTGATCGCCCACCCTTGTTATGCTCAAAATCGGAGTAGATCGCATATGCTGAGACTTCGTGATACGCCTGACTAAGATGATGAAGAGATGCGCCTGGCTGAGACGCTGAAGAGACGCGCCTGACTGAGACGCTGAAGAGATGCGCCTGATGGATGATGCGCCTAGCTGTAGTCTTAGGATCTTTCTTTTTGTAGAAATTCTCCTTTGTAAAGCCTTTCTTTAGACATGTAATAGACTTATATATGAAATAAAAATATTCTTTTGATGTCTATACTTTTGTTGTGCCAAGTACTTCGTTTGAGCTTCCTGGCACATGTAGTGTTAAGCGCATATGAATTCTGGCCTGTAGAAGCGCCTGAAATTCCATGCTTCTACAAGACCCCTTTCAAAGTTTTCAAAACTTTTCGTCAAGTTTTGGAATACTTTGAATAAGAAGCATGGTGGTGTCTTCAATGGAGCGCATGACTGTTCGGGGCGCATGATTGCTCCGCGTATCTGTAATGAGGCGCACACTCCTCTCGATTTTAAATGCAAATGATAACGCTTCGAAATAATAAAAAAGATTAATGATGATCTTTTTAGATGTTTGCAGTTATCATTTCGCAGAACCCCAAGCGGTGGCTGACGTCGCCCTTCATCGGTTTTTGCGTATGCCCAAGCCTATAAATAGGCGTCTGATGGGGAGAGAGGGTTCTTTCTCTCTTTTGCTTTCTTCTTGTCTAGAGTTCTTCTTCCAAAAAACCCTAACTTCTTTTTACGAGATGGCTCCCAAAACTCCTTGCAGAGGTGCTGGCCGAGGGCGAAGCAAAGGAAAAGAGCCTGTGGAGGCCGATGTTGATGATGTCCCCTAGGCGCCCGTCGACGTTCGGCCGGCGGTGATTGGTGGGTTTGTCATTCTTTGTCGTACCTTTTTGTACTTGAGAAACAAAAAATCTTTTAGAACTCACATACGCTGACGCGCATGGACCTCGAGTCTTGATGATGTGCTGAAGCTTCTTGCTGACGCGCATGGACTTCGAGTCCAGATGATGCACTGAAGCTTCTTGCTGACGCACAGACTTCGAGTCCTGATGATGCGCTGAAGCTCTTTGCTGATGCGCATGGACTTCGAGTCCTGATGATGCGTTGAAGCTTCTTGTTGATGCGCATGAACTTCGAGTCCTGATGATGCACTGAAGCTTATTTTCAGATGCGTCTGAGCCTTGGTTCAGTGCGTGCGCTTCTGATGAGGATGTGTCTTCGATATTTATTAACATATCTAAGTCTTTGTCATCTTTCCCTGACTGCCAGTTTCGATGACCGTTCCGCTTCTGAACGAAGTACTTCTGGATGCTGCTCTCTGTCAGATGGGAGTTGACTATAACGAGGAGGTGATAAATCCTGCCCGAGCTGCCATCATACTTGATCAGCCTCCCGAGAGAATGACCCAAATCAGGGAGCAACAGTATGCGTTCCTCCAACGGATGATGGAGCGTGGCAGTTTGCAATCTGCCATTCCTGATAATGAGACTTTCCTGAAGCCTGAGTTCCTGTTTGGAGATTGCCTCACTTCTACCGAAGCGAAGGTGTTGAAGATCAAGGAAGATTGGTTCTTCTCGGCCAAAGGGGTGCACATGTTCATGAATTAGCTCGAGCGTCAATGGCCTTTGACAGCTTTCTGTCGTCTTGCTTCCAAGAGGAGGATGACATGGGAGCTAACCCCGTCTCAGGGGGAGCGGTGGCGGGCACCATCAGGATCGATGCTACCTCGAACCAGAGGGATACTTTGGTTGCCACGCGGGCTGGGTCTTCTTTCACCTGGAGAACTCTGCGTCCTGGGAGTATTTATGGTGATGTCCCTGCCGACACTTTTGCCTTTGGTGCTTCGACTTTCGTTAATCGTATGCTGTCATCGAAGCGATCATACCTGAAGGACGAATTTTGGGTAGAGGGTTGGTGTCATTATGTATCCAAGTGGGGCAAGCTGACACTCTGGGTTCTGACGAAGTTTCGAACCGAACTCAGGAAGATTGGGCTGACTATCGCTATCCGTGCCACCTAGGCGGGCGTCGACATCAACATGTATATGTTTCTTGCGCTCTTGGAGATATTTAATACCCAGACCGGGACCTTCTTCACTCCGGTAGGGGATCTAGGACTTGCACTTCATGAAATATATGAGGTATCGAGGCTTCCTTGGGGATCAGAACCCTACGAAGAGTATTTTCCGACTAACGAGGAGCTCCAAGTCCTGGGGGACAAGGAAGAGGAGATGATGGCTGTCTTCAAAGAAGTGGCGAGTCATCACTATTATATGCAGAAGAAGGATAAGGGCGGGGTGCAGCCCTATGTGACTGCTTTGAGGGATTATGTCTTTGAGCAAGACAAGGAGGATTCCTCTCGGTTCACGACTCCGCCAGCTCTCTCCAGTACTGAGGTGCTCTCTGAAATGAGCAGACTAAATGAGAAGAGTCCCCGCAAAAATGAGGATCGGGAGTCGGACGAGCGTTCCTATAGCTGTTTCTGGCACCTTACTCATCGGATGTCGTCCAAAGCAGTGTTGGCTGCCTATCTGATGATTTGGTTCCGGGATTACGTCTTTTCAGGCGGGTCAGGCTCTGTGGAGCGGGTGACCCGGAACCTAATCATGCCAGTTGTGAAGTTAGTTTTTGGCCATCGCTTGGCTCTACTCCCCACGATGGTGTGTAACCTACTGCGAGGTTTACGAGAATTCGCGGGTAATATCGTTCATGAACGAGGTAAGAATGGTAACTTTCTCCGTGCCGAGCTGCCATTTCATTATCTTATGGGGTGGTTGATTTTGCACCATCCCAACGTGATGAGTCCGGGCCAGGAAGAAGATCACGTGGCCGGAGATGCATTCCTCCGCCACTTCTATCAGAGGAAATGGCTGCATACTGGCGTTCCTGTTTGTAGAAAAGTTTTATCCTACCTTCAGGGATGGAAGATCACTAAAGTTGGTCCCATTTTTACCGGCTTCGAAGCTAATAAAGAATTAGCTGATTCGGGTGAAGATGCAACAACTCTGTCTCCGTGGGGATTCCGTTGGTTGCAAAGCATCCAGCCGTCCCATTTGGTGTACAGGAATAGAAACCAGTGTTACTTGGAGCCGTACTTGTCGAGCCATTTCGCACGTCAATTAGACTATGCTCAGTTGATGTTAGGGAACCCCAGTACTAGTCTGGGGTATACTGGGAGTCTGCTGGACAGGGAACGAACTTGGCATTACTACAATGCCGGATGCACCAGAGCTCGCTTTACCATACTAGTTCTGAATCCACAGCCGCCGATTCTTTTCTCAGCCGCCAAATTTTATTGTATGATGAACACCGTATCCCATGGATATGATAGGGAGACCAGTTTCATCATCGGTACCCAATTGGAGGCAACCGAGAATATGTTGGCGAAGGCTTGATTGTACCGCCCGCCAGAGGTTGGTTATCGAGATACTCCTGCCGTATCCTCGGAGGGTACTCAGGCAGAGCCCTCGACTGATCACCCGAAGAGACGTGCCGACACGGAGGCCGGTTCTTCTGCGTCGAAGAGGCAGAGGAAAGCAGTGTCACCGGTAGTGTCAACAGAATCAGCTCATGTGGAGGTAAGGACGTCCCACATAGTCTGGTTTATTCTACCATTCTTGTGACATATGCTTTCTTTTTATAGGAGCCGCTGAAGAGGAGACCCCGAGCTTCGAAACCGGGTGCTAGCAGACCAAAGTTGGTGGCGGGCTCATCTGATGAGCGCATTCCGCCAATTGTGATGTCTTCCGTGGAGGAGAACCCTGATGATGTGACTTCCGTGGAGATACAAGCTGCCGTGGGGGCTTCTGGTATCGAGGTCCCAGCAGAAGTCGTGCTTCCGGATGAGGAAGAGGAATAGAGTTCGTCTTTTTCGGATGACGTTCCTCCTCAGGTTCCTGAGCCTGTTGTAGGAGTAACAGGCACGGTTGCAATAGAAGAGAGGGTTGATGCCTCTTCTCGTCATGATGAAGGGAGGTCGGCTACACCGTTGCCGAGCCCTACCCCAGACCCAGCGGTGGAAGCCGAACTGGCTGTCGTCCAGGAGGTACTGGTAGACTCAATTCCCGGGGAGGGATTTGATAAAGGAGGCGAGACTCGTCTGCCAAGCCCGACTCCAGAGGAAATGCTGAGTCAGGAAACGGGTGCTGATCCTGCTATCTTGTCGGAGGAGGAAGGTCGTGTGCTGGCTGCAGGTAGAACTCCAGACGTCGGTGGTCCTTCCGAGATTGAAAAGGGTAAGGGTTTGCTGGTGCAAGAACCCTCTGTTGTTCCTCCTACTTGGGGGACGATATCGACACCCCATTCGGCTCCTTCCGCCCTCTTGGCTCCCCGGGCTAGTGGCGAAGTTCAAGTCCCCGACGGGGGTGGGTCCGCTGATGTTGAGGTTCCAACCTTGCAGATTGAGGTCGGTGGGTCTTCTTCAGCTCCGCCGTCCACAGTAGCTCCTCCAACTCCTGTTATGACGCCTCAAGTGTTGGCTAATGCGGATGAGTATGTGCAGTTTGCCGTTGAGGCAGTGTATAAGATGCTGCAGAAGGGCGTATCGACAGTGCTGAATGCGAACGGGAGTTTTGCGACGGCGAAAGCCATGGCTCTCCCTTATATTGGTCTGATACGTTCCCACCGGGGCCATGATCATATGGCCGAGATTCTGGAGGCGTCGGTAGCTGAGCTCAACCAGTTTCTTTCCGAACTTTAGAGTATTCGGCGAAATGACTGTTCTGCTCTGATAGAAGCATAAAAGAAGAAATTCATAGCTGAAGTTGAGTCATCATATCACGCCACATTGGCCATCTGGGACCGTGAGGTGGCCGAAGCTGAGGCCGCGGTGGAGAGACTATCTCAGTCCACGCCGGAGAAGGTGGAGTTGCGGGCCTCATTGGATGCTAGTATAGCGGAGGTCACTGCCAAGATTCGTCTCCTTAAAGACCAGCGAGCCCAACTTTTGCTAGATGCTGAGCGAGCCCACGCTGAGCACGTATGGTCCAAGGAGGAAGAAGCAGCTGTTACTCGCCATATTCTTTCTCTGACCTGCCAGCGGCAAGAATTGGACGCTAAGCACGAGAATGATACTGCTCCTGAGGCTGTGGAGGTGATGCGTCAAGAAGCTGAATGCCGAGTCTTGGAAACCGTAGGAACTCGGGCTGAAAACTTGAAGCATTGGATCGAAGAGCTTTCTGCCAATCCCAATGATGCTTAGGGATTGTAGTCTCTTCTCTTTTTTTTAATTATATTTTGGCACCTTTCTGGAGATGTAATCCTTTACTTTTAAATAAAAAATAAAGAATTTTCTGGTATGTTCATCTTTGCTGTCATGAACTAGTAATTTGTGTGGACCTATTATCTTTTGTGCACCTTGGTTTTTAGGTACAAATAATAAGTTTGAGAGAACCGACATGTTTGCTCAGAGGTAATATGGACGTGGCAAATATGGGATTCAAATGACAGAATCTTCCTACTCAGAGGTGTTATGGACGTGGTAGGAGTGACTATGGAGGGATACGCAGAACTACTCAGAGGTAATATGGACATGGAAGTTCTGCGATCGATGTACGACAAACTCAGAGGTAATATGGACGTGGTAAACATGATAAGTAGCACAATCCTACGTAGTGTAAGATTCTGCTTTGTAGGGTGTAGAGGAGCAACTCAGAGGTAATGTGGACGTGGTTGTTCTTCTACTGAGGATAGAATGCCACGGAACAACTGGGTTCCGAAAGCATAAGATTTTGTGAAAGGGAGGTATATGTGAGCTCTGATGATCAGGTCTACTGACTCCCTTGTTGGATGGAGATGGAAGTACATATCTTAAAGGTGTCAAGAGTAGTACTTCTTTAGGAACTTGCCGTTGATGGACATCATAAACAAGTCCCCGTTTGGTCGGGCGAGGCAGTAAGCACCGTTTGAGTATACCGTCTCTATGATAAAACACTACTAAAATAAGACAGATTAGCAACATCCAGATACGTCGCTAATTATGGAAAATACGTCGCTAATAGTAATTAGCGACGACTTTAGCGACGAAAAATGAAGGTCGCGAAAAAGCTAGTCGCAGATGACAAATTCGTCGCTCTACGTCGCTGTTTGCGACGTCACTGCCGTGTCGCTGGGTCATCGCAAAGTTAGCGACGGAGAGCGATGACAATTTAAATTCGCAAAATTAGCGACGTAGGGCGACTACGTAGCGACATTTATTTCTATTTATGTGATGACATGGCATGCCTGCCACGTCAGCAAAGTAGCGACGTACAGCGACGAAATGCCGCTAATTAGCGACGTCCCCATACGCCGCTATACGTCGCTATCCGTCGCAGACTACTGAAAAAAATTAAAAAATATAATGTATATTTTTGTTATGTTGTGTGTCTGTATTTACAGTGTGTGTGAAGTGCAGTGTTCGAACCATCGACACTTTCGCTTACTGTTCTATGTTTTATCTTGGATAGAAAGAGCGACAGTTCAGTGTGCACTTCTCAGAGCTTCCTCTTCACGTCCTTCACCTTCTCGGGATCCTGTACGACGTCCCGAGAGAGTGAAGGATGTGTAAATGAACCCATTACATATATAGGTTAATACCTATTCCTAAGGCAAGGCAAGACAATTTTAGGATAAACCCATTACATATATAGGTTAATACCCATTACATATATAGGATAAACCCATTACACATATAGGTTAATACACATTACATATATAGGTTAATATCTTAAATAAACTCAAGCCCCCAAATCTCATCACTAAACCTAATCGTGTGTGTGTGTGTGTCCGTGTGTGTGTGTGTGTGTGTCCGTGTGTCCGTGTGTGTGTGTGTGTCTCTGTGTGTGGGGGGGGGGGGAGAGACAAGGAGGAGGAGAAGTTAGGTTACCGGAGAGGAGGAGTAGCTCGGATTGGGGGAGGAGGAGCTCGAGGAGGAGGAGCTCGACGGAAGGGGGGTAGGGGTCGCCGGGGGGGGGAGGGAGTCGCCAGGGGGGAAGGGAGTCGCCGGGGGGGAGGGATGCGCCGAGAGCTCGATTACAAAATTTTTGAGTTTTTGAGTGAGGGAGAAAAAGGAAACAGGACTGTGCCCTAAGTAAAAAAGTTAGCGACGTCAATAGTCGACGTCGCTAACTGTCACAAATATTTTAATATAGGCGACATATTTTAATAATATGTCGCTGAACGTCGCTATTCCACGACGTAATATATCTACTGTCGCTGAACGTCGCTATTCAGCGACGTTTTGCGATGTCAATAGAAGGGAGTCACTATATTATATATTTAGTGACGGTATTTTATTCCGTCGCTAAACAGCGTCGCTAATATAGCATATTTTAGTAGTGAAAGGTCCCTCCCACTTGGGCTCAAACTTTTTTGGTGTTTTGTGAGTCAACACCATTGGTCTCCTGACTGCCAGGACCAGGTCGCCTACTTGGAAAGTCCTCTGCTTGACCTTTTTGTTGAAAGCCTGTGATATACGGGCTTGATAAAGTTTAATGCGCTGCTGAGCTAGGAAACATTTTTCGTCAAGTGCCTCCAATTCTCGCAGACGAAGATGCTGATTGTCTTCTTCTGTCAATTGGTTTGTGATCGCTACACGGAGTGAGGGTATCTGGATCTCGAGAGGCAGTACCGCTTCGCTCCCGTAGACTAAGAAGAATGGTGTGTTGCCCATCGGAGTCCGTACCGTTGTACGGTAGGCCCAAAGGCATTCGTCGAGCTTTTCGTCCCAGTCGTGTTTGTTGGATGACACGGCCTTTTTGAGTAGCCTGACGATAGTCTTGTTGAATGCCTCGGCCAATCTGTTCGTTGTCGAATTGTAGGCGGTTGATGCCACGTTCTGAATTCGATTCTTGTCACAGAATCTGCTGAAAATATGGCTGATGAACTGAGGACCATTGTCGTGGATAATCCTATGGGGTACCCCGAAATGGTAGATGATATGATGCTTGATGAAGCTGATCACCCTAGAGCTTTTCACTTCCGTCAGTGGAACTGCTTCTGTCCATTTGGAGAAGTAGTCGGTGATGGCTAGGATGAAGCGGTGTCCTCTCGATGAAGGAGGGATGATAGGTCCCACAATGTCCATGCCCCAAGCTTCAAAGGGCCAGGAGGCAATCGTAGGATGTAGTGGTTCCGACGGTGTATGGATAAAGTCGGCATGAAGCTGGCAAGCATGTCACTTTTTAGCATAGTCGACGGCGTCGGCTGCCATGGTCGGCCAGTAGTAACCCATGCGTCGCAGTCGATCCTGCAACTTAGGGCCAGGTTGATGAGCCCCGCAAGTCCTGTCATGAGCTTCCCGAAGGGCTTCGGCTGCTTTTTCGTTGGATAGACATCGAAGGAGAAGTCCATCGTAGGAACGTCGGTACAACATTTTAGTAGCTGTATTATAATAAAACCGAAGGGAACGTCTTCTGACCGAGACGGCTTCTTTTGGGTCTTCTGGGAGAATTCCATAGACACGAAGTCGATGAATGGGAACCTCCAGTCTCAGACATTAACACCGGTACTTGTTGTCATGGCATGGGCCATTTGTGAGCATAGGTTATTTTTAGGACAGACCAAGTCTCGACCAACTACCGTGACGTAGTGTTGAGTCCTGAGGGGTACTGCTAATAAAGCTACGAGGCCAGCCAGAGCGTCAGCCTCCAGGTTTTGTAGCCGAGGTACATGTTCTATGAAGAACTTAGTGAAGGTTGAAATAATATTCAATGCAACTTCATGGTAAGGAACCAGATCTTCATGGCGAACTTCGTACTGCCCTCGGATTTGATTAACGACGAGTTTTGAGTCGCCATAAGCTTCCAGATGATCCACCCCCAGTTTTTGCGCCAGCTGGAGTCCCATGATGAGAGTGTTGTACTCGGCAACATTGTTGGAGCACGGCTTTGAAAGGGAGTAAGCACGCTGGATGACCAGCTGATCGGGGGAGACTAAGACCACCCCCACTCCGACGATGATTTGGCCCTTGGGGCCTGTTCTCGAAGCGCCATCGAAAAACACCTGCCAGACGGAGCTTTCTTCGGTGACATTTGATTCTTTGACCTCATCCGGAATGTCTTCATAGAGTCTGGAGGACTCTGGGATGGGGTGTAAAACCCCTAAATTTTTACTATTTTTTTATTAAATTTAGTACCGATTTAAAATTTTGTATTGTACGTCGCGTAGTCGTATTGTACGTCGCGCACGAAATTTTATTTTTCGTAATTGCTCGACGAGTGCGAATATGTGCGAGCGTACATATTTTTAGAAAAACATTTTTCTTATTTTTATAGTTTCAAAATAATATATGTAATATTTAATTTAGCTATCAAAATTTCCTAAATTTATAATTTTATTTATGAAAAGCCTTTTATTTAGGATAAATAATATTCTTAGTGCATACATATATTTCATAAATATTTTGCTAGTTTATTTTAAATAAAATGTAATTTTCGAGATTTATAAATATTGATATTTTATTATTCGAAAAGATATTTAAAAATATTAATGTAATTTTTGAAATTATTATTATTAGAATTTTTGGAAAATATATTTCAAAATTATTATGAAGATTTAAATCTTGATTTAAATTTGTGGATTTATTTAAATAGTTAATATTTGAAATTTGATTTTTGATTTTGAACTAAAATTTAATTAGATTTAAATTTGATTTGTATTTGGATTTGGATTGATTTTAAATTAAATTGGAAAATATCTAATTGGGTTTAAACTACTCCTAATCATTATCCAACTGGGAATTCTCACATTCTATAAATAGGCAGGTACTCCTCCATAAATTTTTATTTATCCACAAATTCCACCATAATGTGCGTGCATCGTGTCTGTGCCCATCCGTTCTTATTCCATAAAATACAGATACATTGTTTCTCCTTTCCGTGTCCACAACCCGGATACGACACACTCCCGTCACATAGCCCATCGGACACATCCCCCTAGTCTCTAACCTAACTCGAACCCTAAATCGTGCCGCTGCTCCTTGTCCACCACCACCATCACCATCACCAAAACTCCCCCATCTGCCGTAACCCCAAATCGACCCATCCACCACTTCTTGCTCCGTCGCCCGGCCATCTTGCCACATGCACCCCCGCCTAGTGCCTCCACCCTTCCGTCCAGGCTGTCGCTGTCGCCACCCTCCAATTCTGGTGATTACGATCCCCACAAAAAACCACCACCACCGCTGAAATCATCACCGCACCGACCATTGCCGGCACCACTCCTCACCTCCCGAAATCACCCCTACGCCACCCCGTCTCCACCGCCATCACCATCAACGACATCGCCAACATCTTTACCATCACCCCACTCACACAGTAGATAAAGGAAGGGGACGACCCTTACCTCGATTCCGCCATGCTGGCAGCCGCCGGCGAGACCCTCTGATCCTTACTCCACCGCTGAGTTGGGCTTCCCGCGGCCAAATTTGTCGTCGGGGCTCTTGCTAAGCCTCGGATCTGGAGGCCGACCGCTGCGCCAGAGCCGTGACCGCATAGCTTTGGTCGCACGCCGGTGAGCGCCACACAGGCGCTGACGTGGATCGTCGAACCCCTCCGGCCATCAGTCGCCGCACATCCCGGCGAGATCAGCGCCCATCCGACCCACTTCTCTCCGTCCATCTCCGACGAGCCCCACACCGCGCGCTGGACGAACCCCCTTCGCCGCCGCCGTTGAAGCTCCGCCGTGCGCGCCACCGCGCGCAGGGCCGCTACGGAGCCACCAGGCATCGCCCAACGCAGATCCGCCTCCTCCCTTCCGCCACCCGACCCCGGCCCGGATCCACCAGTTTTTTTCGTCGGCGAGATCCCTCCGCCGTCCGCCACCGTGCCAGCCGTACGTCGCTTCTCCACTAGTAAACCCTCTCTCGCCCTCCATTCCCCTTCTCCACTCCTCTCTCTTTCACTCACATTAAAACAATTGGGGAGGGGGTTGATGAACTAAGAAAAGCTGATGAGTTTTCTTATATGGTGTTTTATTATTATTATAATAATAATAATAATTATTATTATTATTATCATTATTATTATTATTATTATCATCATTATTATTATTATTATTATTATTATTATTATTATTATTATTATTATTATCCTGATTATGGATAAATGGGTTACTGTTATTAGTCTTAATATTAAACTCCTGCATAATAGCATAATATCTAGGGTAGCTATTACTTATATTATTTTGTATATGGTTACAAGTAGCATTGTTATTATTATTATCATTTATCTTAATTATTAGAATCATGTTATTATTTTATTATTTATATTAATATAAGTTGTTGCTTGTTAAATATTATTACTTACATTATTAGTATTACCCATATTTTAATTTAACAAATATTTTCTAGCAATTTTCAAGTTAGTTTTAAAACACTAAAATATTCTTTTTGATTTATATGTACATATATTTGACCACTTATACTTTTTGATCTAAACAATTTAGAAATAATTTTAAAATATTTATCCACCTTAATCATATTTTACAACTTATTGTATTTTGACTAATACGCATAAGCCTCTATATAAATTTTATAAACTAGAGTATCTTAGCGTAAAACGATTTTGATATTTTTCCAAGAAATGTTTATAATTAATAGAAAGCTAGTTTTCAAGTATTATAATATTTTCTAAAATTTGTAAAAGTACTTATCTTTAGAAATTTTTTTCGAATTATCCCCATTGCTCACGACTAATCGTGTGTCCTACTTTCTCGTGACTTCAAACCCCTACATACTGGCATAGCCATTGGACAGAATATGATATCTTGATCATCGTACCATACCAGGCGACACACCAGGCAAGATACCTTGCCTTTACTGTTTAATTTCTTGCTCAATATCATGCATGCTTTTTCTTTATGTTGTCTTTTAAAATTATATATATATGCAAATTATTATATTTTATGCAATTAGCTTAGAGTTAAGGGACCACCGTATGTTTAGTGCATCTCATAAACTGTCACGATGTGCCACGGATTTTGTGTGAGCTACGAGTCGCATATAGCTTCGGACTTGCATATCGACCGTACATCGGTGCGTAAAGGCCGTACGTTAGGATGTAACTGCTAATAGATTTTTGTAGAAGACTTGGCAGTTATTAAGGATTAAACAGTGTCGTGGAGGCGACGCATGTGTAGTATCATGGGGAGGGGGGAAGACAGTTATTAGCGTAGGGGCTACATGTTCAGTACACACATAGATTTGGGCCGGTAGTGTCTCGGATGAGCGCTACTTACTGCCCCGGGGCCGATAGTTCTCGTATGAGAGCTACTTTCTGTCCATGGTCGATAGTGTCTCTTATGAGCGCTACCTACTACCACTCTCTCTATCTATGTTGGACACCTAAGCTTCTGCGTAGAACGTTGTCTTCTCAAAGTATATATCACATAGAATGGTTAGGAACCTTTACGCATGTATATTTTCTATTGAGCTCCTACTATTCAGTTTATGGCATGATATTATGTGTCTTGTTACGTCCCTCTGAGGACCTGGTTTTTTCCCAGGTGTGTGTTCTCGTAATTTTTTGCAGGTGCTCTAGCTAAGGCCATGACTTGCGCTCCATTCCGTCATGATGATTACTCTTGGATTCGTCACTTGCTCTCGCTTGCTAAATTCTTTTCTTGTATATTTTTCCATATTTAATTTGGTTGGTAGTGGACTTTGTCTCCACCCAACTGTTGTGTACATGACAAACTCAAAGTTGCTTTTATATTACTATTTATCTTTGTGGATGAGATTTAGTGTCTTGGCTTTCTACATTTACAGCTTGTGTATATATACGAGTCGTATATTTACTCGTATGTATACAGCTGGCATGATACGTATCTAGTCTCAAGTATTTGGGACTGGGGCGTTACATGTTTTTGTGGTGGCCCATGCAGGTCAAGTTTGCCGTTTCGGTTACATGACTGTACCGAACGGGCCTGCAATATAGGATTAGAGTCTAGAATCTCATCCACCTACTTGACATCCTTTCTTGACTTCAAATTTCGAACTCTCGTTCGACCTCCTTGAATTGCATCTTGCTTGACTCCTTCTACCGTAAATTTTTTAGTTTCGTGTTTAGTAAGATGACTACACTAGTATATGCCCATAGGTTAAACACATGGCTAGATAGATTGCATTGACAATTAATATCCATTGAGGTTATAGTTGAGTATAAAGTGTGAAACCCATAATTTTAGAATTATTAATTATTGGTTTGTAGTGTAACTTTATTTGTAAGGTTATTATTATTATTATTATTAATACTATTACTATTATTATTATTATTAATTGTGAGTTTCAAAAATTAATTTCAAAATTGATTTCTGGCTTTTGATTGCTGACCTGACCCGAGCCCGGACCAGTTCCCGAAACCCAGACCCGACCTGAACCCCTCCCTTCTTTTGAATTCTGATTTCTATTATTATTAAAAAAAATTAAAAAAATACCCCTGAGTTGGTCCACCCGTTGGACCAACTCCCCCCACACGTTCTCACCTCTCCCCCTTATTCCTCTCCCCTACTTCTACTCCCAGCAGCACACAACTCCCACTCCTCCATTTTTAAACACACACAAACCCACTACCACCACCATAACTCCTCTCTCCCTCTCCCACACTAACTCCCCACTCAGAGATCAACCCTCCCCGAGCGCCTCTCGGCCGAGCTTACTCCCGGCTGACCCGAGCGCGCCCCGGCGCTCCACCACCCCCGACCCGCCGGCCCCGACCCCGCGGCTTCCCGCCGACGTCGCGGCTCCATCCACCGGACCCCCGATCCGGCCGCGCCCTCGGCCTCTCCGCCAACCCGCGAGCCACACGCCGCCCGTCGACTCCCAACCTTCCGCGCCCCGCTGTCCCGAACGCTCGCCCCTGGCCAGATCCGGCCGGCGCCCGCCCGTCCAGCTGACCGCGCCGTGCCGTAGGCGACCAGCGCTGTTCCAGCGCCCCTTTCCAGCCGCTGCCACCCCCGGCAGCCCGATCTGCGACCGCGTAGCCCCGTCCCGAGTGGCCAGTACCTGCGTGTGCTTTCGGCGTGGTTCGATTCCGTTTCTGAGTTCGTTTCCGCGGATTCGCGTATCCCGAGTCCGAGGCAACCCTTCGTATTCCGTCGATTTGGGTAATTTCTGGTTAATCACAGTAGTTCGTCCCTCCAGTGATTGTCTATGATGATTTTTGGTCCCCGATTCCTTTCCAGAAATTCGGATTCGGTTTACGTTATAGTTACGGAATTTCTGAAACTATTTTCTATGTTTGGTTCTGTGGGTTTACGTTTTTTGCTCTCGGAATTTCCGAGATTATCCTGGGAAGGTTCTGAGATTTTGGATGAATATTTAGTTTTGGTTGTTTTCCGAATATTAATACTTTGGTTCATTGATTCTGATCCTATTTCGGATTTTCCGAATATGTTCGGAAACGTTTCTGTGAATATAATTTTTATATATAAAATGGTTATAGAATTTAATTTATGGGTTTCCCTGGTTTGGGATACTTGCAGGAAAATATTGGCACACTTTCCCAGTTTTTGGGTTGACCGAAAATAGAGAAAGTGCTGCCGGATTTTTCTATAAAATTTAATTATATTTTTAAAATGGTTTAGAATGGTTTTTCGGAAAATATTATTATTTTGGATTTTTGGGCGACGACCATATTGGTCAATGGACCCTGGCTAAGTGCAAACGAAACCGGCTTCGCCCGGACGTTGAGGCATTAGCCTATATGATGATTAGACCAACATCTGAGACTCACTATTAATTTAGTTTATTTTAATTATTAGTTTATTCATAATTAAATTGTAGGAGATTTTAGAACTAATAAATGTTTCTCTGATTTCAATTTATGTAAAATAAATTGTAAGGACATAAGCCCAGCTTTTCTATTTTTTTCTCTGTGGCCTGTAATTTTTATAGCGTAGGATTTTCTTTTATTTTCTGGTTTTGCGGTTTTTTTAGCATACGCGTAAATCTAAAATAAATATTATTTTGATATAGAAAATTAATAAAATTTTCTCACATTAATTACAAGTTTGTAATATTTAAACAACGATTATGTTTTCTCATTAAAACAAGAAATTTAGTTTTATATATATAATTACGAAAATACAAAGTTTTAACCAATTAAATTGGCAACTACGAGTTTTTCCAAAATACAAAGTTAAATTGATCTTTCCCTCGTTATTAATTACAACGCACCGATAATCGAGTTTTGTTTGTGATTGCATAATCAAGATTAAAATTGATTAGGACAAACTTAGAGATTGCAACTAGCATAGTTAGCTTGGTAACTCTGGAATCTGAGTCGAACTTCTCGAATGTAGGATTTCGAGGACGAGTCTAAATCCCATCTAGAAGTCTTCAACCCTTCAAATCCAGTCCAATTTGAGACAAGTACATTTTGTGTTAGTTTACAATTATTTAGTAATCGTTTTATTGCAAGTTTAAACCACGATGCAACATGGAACTCTCTCTGAGAGCATTGACTGATTGATTGTTGGGTACTGGGGAGTAGTGTAATGAGTATGACCACATCCAAAGTAACTTAGAACTGTATTATCTTACCCTCATACACACGGGGATAAGCCGTATCGTATCAATAGGATACAACTCTACAACCCAAGCCGGACATATTCATTGCCTATTCAAATCACACTGTTTAACTGCTAGAAAACTGTTTACTTCAAATTATTTAAAAGTGCATGATTCTATTATTATTTTGATTGTCAAATTAGCATGAATTGTACTTTGCTCCCTCCTGACTGGAGATACATTTTTATGGGATATTGAGGATGCTGAGCTGTTAATCAACAGCTATTATGACCCGGTTCTGTACCCCGTGGTGTTGCCAGAGTCCCCATTGGAGGACGCAGGACTTGAGGCCGACGAGCCGAATGCTTAGCTAGATTTTCTTTTCCAGTTTTGTTGTTTTTGAAAAATTCTGTTATTTGAATTCAGTATTTTAATTCAGTTCATTTACTTCCAGTTGTATTTATTTTAATGTTTAATAAAGTTTTGAATTCCCGAATATTGAGTTGTGACAAATATAGATGTTGTTGTGGTTACCTGCTATTAGAACAGCTTACTGCCGCCGTCTCAACAACGGTGCAGGCTGGGCATGATCCGGTTCGACCCAATTATTTGGGATCGGGTCGTGACATAAAGACATTTATTTTTCCTAGAGATATGATCATAGGAATTAGTTAATTACAAATTGGGTAGTAGCATATTACCGCCATCAAAGGATAGTTGAAATTTTACTTTAAATTTACAAGGTGGTATACACAAGAGGATAGCTAGATCGAGAAAGCAGATTTTTTTATGAATTTTGAAATTGTGAAATATTTATATTGTGACACTTGATTTACGGTTAACTTAAGTTTGGATTGTAATATGATAGAGTTTATCTTGAGATTATTTAAAGAGTTTAAATTATGATTTTCTAGACGACTAGAGAGATGAAAGTTTAGAAGGAAGAGAATTTGAGGTTTAAATTGCGCGTACGATTTATAAAGTTTATTAAATTTAAAGAGATGATGGAAAAATTTTGTTTAAATTTTTTGGAAGATATCGACTTTGAAGGAAAAATTCAAATTTCAAATTTTGTCCTATGATCTATGATTTATAGAGTTATTTAAATTTCGAGTTTAAAGCCTTGATTATGGATATTTAATTTTTTAGTAATAATAAAAAAAATGTGTATGTTCATTTTGCGATATACAAGGACTATTTCGAGATTGATTAGAGATTTAAATTACACTTGACAGTCTAAGTTAATTGGTAATTGTGGCGGAGTATCTTAAAAATTTTATTAAGAAATTTCGAGGAACTTGAAATTTAGATTAGATCATATTGGTAGAGGACCAAGAAGCAAGGAAGGTCACCCTAGTAAGATAGAAGTATTGTACATTAGATTGCCATGCCACCTATGATTATGATATTGCATATACACAAGTATAGTTAGTCATCGACCAAACCGATGAACATATCTTTTGACTTACTCGACCTTCCCTCAATTCTAGATCCTTTGTCATGACCATCTAATCATTTGAAACTTGAGAAATGATTAGATTGATCCTTGATCATACACCATCTAAGTGGCTATCATATCCCTAGAAACTGTACTCCTAATTTATTTTACCTTGATTTGTTAGAATCTAAGTTATCTTTATTTCATGCTTTAGCTTGGTCATTTATTTGGTTCGTTAATCATTATCTCATGAGCTCCCACTTTCTATTTTAATTTCTTTCGTGTCCTTTACTGTGACTTGGGTATTTGGAGCACAATACTAGACGTTTCCTTCCTAAAAATTTCACAAGCAAGACCTACACGAGCCCACCTTCATGTAGGTATATCACGTGCCACTAAAACACGTCTCCTTGTACTCTAATTTCATATTGCGACTTTCGGGTCAAAAAGACTGGACTCTAATCCCTACCGTGAAACCAATATACTTTTTAACTATAGATGAGACTCGATCTCGACTCCATTCTTTCGACCCGATATACGATTTTGTTCTACTTAATTCCTTACATGCTTAAATCTTGATTGCTGGACCCATCACACCATTAGTTTAATTCTTGTAAGTTGAGTAGAATATCTCATGACCTAACCAACATTTTTGTGGACCACATTGATAGGTTCACTTGGACCATAGAATTCAGTAGACCCTAACTTATCTAGTCAACCAAGCCGACTGCATAGGCCCAAATTTCGGGCGGAACTTAGATTTTATAAGATCTTGGACTAATTGATTTCTTTCATCATTACCCTTTACTTATTATTTTAATTACCTATGATGCTAAAATAGCCTAGATTTTGCAAGCTTATTCCTTAATCGAGCTTGTTCAAGACATATGTTATTTGGGTCGCTCCCACTAACAAATTGTCTAATCAGAACCGGTACATGATTGTCTGATCAACCGAGTGCACTTTGGTTCGCTTTTATCTACCGTCATACGTGGATGGGGACATAGCTAAACTTGTCCTTTAGAGCCTCATCCGCGACTGCCTTGGCAACGCCTTTTTAAAATTTTTCGATCGTCTTTTGAATCACGTATTCGTACTCAATAATCTCATCTTTGAACCCCTTAATGCTTTCGCCTTCACCTGCTTTAGAAGGACGAAGGCGTTGTACTAGAACCTTCTCTAGCCTTCATATCAATTATGATTATTATCACTCGATAATGCTATATCTTTATCCTAACTACTCGACCTTTCCCTCAACCCTAAATCTACAAACTTGACTTTCTAATCACTTGAATTTAAGAAGTGATTACAATCGTCTCTTAATCATATCCTCAACCTAGACTACGACCAAGGAACCCTTCTACCGTTGTGCCTTCTTACCCCCCACGAATTCTTAATTTCGAGGACGAAATTCTTTTAAGTTGGGTAGGATGTAAAACCCCTACATTTCTACTATTTTTTATTAAATTTAGTACCGATTTAAAATTTTGTATTGTACGTCGCGTAGTCGTATTGTACGTCGCGCACGAAATTTTATTTTTCGTAATTGCTCGACGAGTGCGAATATGTGCGAGCGAACATATTTTTAGAAAAACATTTTTCTTATTTTTATAGTTTCAAAATAAAATATGTAATATTTAATTTAGCTATCAAAATTTCCTAAATTTATAATTTTATTTATGAAAAGCCTTTTATTTAGAATAAATAATATTCCTAGTGCATACATATATTTCATAAATATTTTGCTAGTTTATTTTAAATAAAATGTAATTTTCGAGATTTATAAATATTGATATTTTATTATTCAAATAGATATTTAAAAATATTAATGTAATTTTTGAAATTATTATTATTAGAATTTTTGGAAAATATATTTCGAAATTATTGTGAAGATTTAAATCTTGATTTAAATTTGTGGATTTATTTAAATAGTTAATATTTGAAATTTGATTTTTGATTTTGAACTAAAATTTAATTAGATTTAAATTTGATTTGTATTTGGATTTGGATTGATTTTAAATTAAATTGGAAAATATCTAATTGGGTTTAAACTACTCCTAGTCATTATCCAACTGGGAATTCCCACATCCTATAAATAGGCAGGTACTCCTCCATAAATTTTTATTTCTCCATAAATTCTACCATAATGTGCGTGCATCGTGTCTGTGCCCATCCGTTCTTATTCCATAAAATACAGATACATTGTTTCTCCTTCCCGTGTCCACAACCCGGACACGACACACTCCCGTCACATAGCCCATCGGACACATCCCCCTAGTCTCTAACCTAACCCGAACCCTAAATCGTGCCGCTGCTCCTTGTACACCACCACCATCACCAAAACTCCCCCATCCGCCGTAACCCCAAATCGACCCATCCACCACTTCTTGCTCCGTCGCCCGGCCATCTTGCCACATGCACCCCCGCCTAGTGCCTCCATCCTTCCGTCGAGGCCGTCGCTGTCGCCACCCTCCAATTCTGGTGATTACGATCCCCACAAAAACCACCACCATCGCTGAAATCATTACCACACCGACCATCGCCGGCACCACTCCTCACCTTCCGAAATCACCCCTACGCCACCCCGTCTCCACCGCCATCACCATCAACGACATCGCCAACATTTTCACCATCACCCCACTCATACAGTAGATAAAGGAAGGGGACGACCTTACCTCGACTCCGCCATGCTGGCAGCCGCCGGCGAGACCCTCTGATCCTTACTCCACCGCTGAGTTGGGCTTCCCGCGGCCAAATTTGTCGTCGGGGCTCCTGCTAAGCCTCGGATCTGGAGGCCGACCGCTGCGCCAGAGCCGTGATCGCATAGCTTCGGTCGCACGCCGGTGAGCGCCACACAGGCGCTGACGTGGATCGTCGAACCCCTCCGGCCATCAGTCGCCGCACATCCCGGCGAGATCAGCGCCCATCCGACCCACTTCTCTTCGCCCATCTTCGGCGAGCCCCACACCGTGCGCTGGATGAACCCCCTTCGCCGCCGTCGTTAAAGCTCCACCGTGCGCGCCACCGCGCGCAGGGCCGCTCCAGAGCCACCAGGTATCACCCAACGCAGATCCGCCTCCTCCCTTCCGCCATCCGAGCCCGGCCCGGATCCACCAGTTTTTCCCGCCGGCGAGATCCCTCCACCGTCCGCCACCGTTCTAGCCGCGCGTCGCTTCTCCACTGTTAAACCCTCTCTCTCCCTCCGTTCCCCTTCTCCACTCTCTCTCTCTCACTCACATTAAAACAATTGGGGAGGGGGGTTGATGTAATAAAAAAGCTGATGAGTTTTCTTATATGGTGTTTTATTATTATTATTATTATTATTATTATTATTATTATTATCATCATCATCATCATCATCATCATCATTATTATTATTATTATTATCCTAATTATGGATAAATGGGTTACTGTTATTAGTCTTAATATTAAACTTCTGCATAATAGCATAATATCTAGGGTAGCTATTACTTATATTATTTTGTATATGGTTACAAGTAGCATTGTTATTATTATTATCATTTATCTTAATTATTAGAATCATGTTATTATTTTATTATTTATATTAATATAAGTTGTTGCTTGTTAAATATTATTACTTACATTATTAGTATTACCCATATTTTAATTTAATAAATATTTTCTAGCAATTTTCAAGTTAGTTTTAAAACACTAAAATATTCTTTTTGATTTATATGTACATATATTTGACCACTTATACTTTTTGATCTAAACAATTTAGAAATAATTTTAAAATATTTATCCACCTTAATCATATTTTACAACTTATAATATTTTGACTAATACGCATAAGCCTCTATCTAAATTTTATAAACTAGAGTATCTTAGCGTAAAACGATTTTGATATTTTTTTCAAGAAATGTTTATAATTAATTGAAAGCTAGTTTTCAAGTATTATAATATTTTTTAAAATTTGTAAAAGTACTTATCTTTAGAAATTTTCTTCGAATTATCCCCATTGCTCACGACTAATCGTGTGTCCTACTTTCTCGTGACTTCAAACCCCTATATAATGGCATGGCCATTGGACAGAACATGACATCTTGATCATCGTACCACACCAGGCGACACACCAGGCAAGACACCTTGTCTTTACTGTTTAATTTCTTGCTCAATATCATGCATGCTTTTTCTTTATGTTGTTCTTTTAAAATTATATATATATGCAAATTATTATATTTTATGCAATTAGCTTAGAGTTAAGGGACCACCGTATGTTTAGTGCATCTCATAAACTGTCACGATGTGCCACAGATTGTGTGTGAGCTGCGAGTCGCATATAGCTACGGACTTGCGTATCGACCGTACATCGGTGCGTAAAGGCCGTACGTTAGGATGTAACTGCTAATAGATTTTTGTAGAAGACTTGGCAGTTATTAAGGATTAAACAGTGTCGTGGAGGTGACGCATGTGTAGTATCATGGGGAGGGGGGAAGATAGCTATTAGCGTAGGGGCTACATGTTCAGTACACACATAGATTTGGGCCGATAGTGTCTCGGATGAGCGCTACTTACTGCCCCGGGGCCGATAGTTCTCGTATGAGAGCTACTTTCTGCCCATGGTCGATAGTGTCTCTTATAAGCGTTACCTACTACCACTCTCTCTCCATCTATGCTGAACACCTAAGCTCCTGTGTAGAACGTTGTCTTCTCAAAGTATATATCACATAGAATGATTAGGAACCTTTACGCATGTATATTTTCTATTGAGCTCTTACTATTCAGTTTATGGCATGATATTATGTGTCTTGTTACGTCCCTCTGAGGACCTGATTTTTCCCCAGGTGTGTGTTTTCGTGATTTCTTGCAGGTGCTCTAGCTAAGGCCATGACTTGCGCTCCATTCCGTCGTGATGATTACTCTTGAATTCGTCATTTGCTCTCGCTTGCTAAATTCTTTCCTTGTATATTTTTCCATATTTAATTTGGTTGGTAGTGGACTTTGTCTCCACCCAACTGTTGTGTACATGACAAACTCAAAGTTGCTTTTATATTACTATTTATCTTTGTGGATGAGATTTAGTGTCTTGGCTTTCTACATTTACAGTTTATGTATATATATATGAGTCGTATATTTACTCGTATGTATACAGCTGGCATGATACGTATCTAGTCTCAAGTATTTGGGATTGGAGCGTTACATGGGGTACGCGGCTAAAAAGTCGGCTAGGGTTTGACCCTTGACGGCTTTTTGTGGAACAAATACCATGTTATAAGGTGTTAACAGGATTGCCCATGTAGCTAGTCGGGAGTTCAAAGATCCCGGCTTCGTCATGAGAACCCTAAGTGGATTGACTCGGGAGATGACATAAATTGTCTGGCCCGAAATGTAATGGCGAGTCTTCTGGATGGCAAACACCAAAGCCAAACATTCCTTTTGATGGGGTTGTACCGGTGTTCAGCCCCGATCATTATCCTACTAAGGTTGTAGATAGCTTGCTCGTAGCCTACATCATTGTTCTGAGCCAACAAAGCGCCGAAGGAATGATCTATGGCACCGACATAGAGGAGAAATGGTTTGCCTGCGACAGGTGCCACCAAGACTGGCAGGCTCGTCAGGTAAGCTTTGATATCATCGAAAGCTTTCTGGCATTCTTCTGTACAGACATAGGAGACTCCCTTCTTCATGAGCTGGATGAAGGGTTGACATTTTTCGAAAAGGTTTGCTATAAACCTTCGAATGTATGCAAGACGCCCTTGCAGGTCTTAAAGTTCTCGAAGGTTCTTCGGAGGGTCCATGTCAAGGATGGCTTTGGTCTTCTCAGGATCGACATGAATGCCTTTCGCCGTGATAATGAAGTCCAAGAACTTTTTGCTAGAAACCCCAAGGAAGGATTTAGCGGGGTTCATCCTGAGTTGATACGCTCGCATGAGATCGAAGACTGTCTGTAGGTCTTGTAAGTGATCACCTTTGAGACGGCTCTTGACTGCGATATCATCAACATAGCATTCAACTGTTTTGCGTAGATGTTGACGAAAGATGGTACTCATAGCTTATTGGTACGTAGCACCAGCGTTTTCAAGCCAAAGGTCATCACTGTGTAGCAGAAAACCCCTTTCGGTGTCCTGAATGACGTGTGTTTTACGTTATCGAGGAACATTGCTTCACCTTGACGAAACCCATATATCCTGTGTAATACAGTGGCCAGTTGTGCCGGTTATGCTTGAGCAACATGTCTTGTTGGATGAAGTTTATGTTGGGGATGACCTCATCCGCACAATGGCAGTGTGCACATGTGGTCGGGATATCCTCAGGCTGCTTGACCTGACTGATGAAGGACTCAGCATCCTTCAAGGCTTCACAGAGAGCTTCGCGGGTGTCTTCGAAAAGACGAAGAAGCTCGAACAGAGATAAGCGGGCAGGAGTACCGGCAAGTTGTGCCAGTATGTCAAAGTTGTGGGGCTTGGCTAGCCCCGATGCATTTCCCTTCGCAAAGGCTTGTCGAAACAGGCCTCTACGTGCTTCTGTTTATTGGCTACTGGAGGTCTGGATGGGCCCTCTTCCTGGGCAGTAGGGGCAGTGCAGGAAGTGTCACGACCCGCACCCTGATTAGGGGCACGAGTACGTGGTTACGTCCATCCTACGCCGCAGCATCGGCGGTAGAACGCTGTCTAGGTCATCTATAAATACTACAACTAAACAGATAAATGTACCTGTACAGTATATACACTCTGAATGGAGGTAAAATAGCAATACAGTCTCAATCACAAATGTAAAACTAAGGTAGATAGTATGGAAAGAAAAATACGAATGATGAGAACAGGAAATAAGTCCAAGATCCACACAAGTCCAGAGCTATACACAAATAACCCAGAGAATCACATAAAATATATATAACTACTACAAACTGAAAGTGCTAGCTGGCTCGCAGGCCAGGCAAACCTAACTAGCTATACTACTCAGGGTGAGCAAAGTCTAGTGGCTCTACTAATAAGCCACAGTCCGGGTCTACTCCATCAGACTCGACCCCATAATAGGTCAGACAATCTGCCTCAGAATCATCTGTAATATGTCAACGGTATCCTGTCAGGAAAATGAGCAAGTACAAACACCAACAACAGTTGCATATGAATTGACAAATTCTATAAGAGACAGTGTAATGAAATACAAGACAAAGATATGTAAAATACAGGGTAAATCAGCAGAAAATGTATAATAGATGTGAGTACTGAATAGGACGATAATATATTTGTAGGATTGCTTAGGAACTATTCGGAAGCCGAGTTACAACCCTTAAACCAAACAAGGACCGAGGTTGTAACCCTTCTCCCGAATAGAACTTAGCCTCCTAGGATAAATAAATATAAAAATGTGACTTGAATTATTAGAGCTCTATATGATCGGCTAGGGAATCATGGTAGGGTTATCCACTTGGCCCGACAATCACATAAAAATCTGAAAGGGTCATGCCGGCCAACCTGGATAATATAGACATGGGGTATCTGCTATACCCTACGTGAAGTGAGGGTGGCGCTAGCAAAATAGTGACAAGGAGGCTTTGATCACATAACCCCTAATAATTTCTCTATCCCCAAATAGTATCATGGATCCGGACATGGCACGTCATGACACGGATTCAAAAGCAGGTGATCAGCCCACTCCCAAATCAATGTCTATATAAGTACATGAAACATAGATATCACACACCAATATACCAAGGAAAATCTGGGAATAACATCTCATGACAGGATCCGGCGTATACTAGTCCGTGAACTATCGTGTCGAGAATCAAGTAAGACACTACAACTGAATCGGATATAGTAGATATCAAGACAATGAAAACTATCAGTGAATGTACTCGCCTGTAGTTCTGAGCTGATATGGTAAACAGACGCTCAGAGTAAATCACAGACCTAAACTGAGATACTATGAGTTAAACAGGGTTTTATACTGAAAAAGGAAACTAATTTAAGTCATGAATGCAAGTCTAAGTCAAAACTAGGTCAATCTAGGTCAAACTGAGTCGTACTAGGTCAAAGTAGATCATACTGGGTCATACTGGTTCATACTAGGTCATACCAGGTCACGGGGAGTCAATCCAAGTCAAACGGGGTCAAAGGTTGACTTACAGTTGACTTTTGGTCAATTAGTCAACCCTGGTCAACTCTGGTCAACTCTAGTCAACCCTGGGTCAACCCTAGGTCAAACTAGTCAAATGTTGACTAATTGTTGACTTTTAGTCAACTGGTCAACTCTGGTTTGGTTTCGGTCAATTCTAGTCACTTATAGGCTAAGTTTGACTTTCGGTTGACTTTTGTTGACTTTTGGTCAAAATGGTCAACCGAGGTCAAAACTAGTCTGAGGACACTAATCCTAACCATTACCAACCAAGAGAACCTAATTCTAACTATACATTAGAAGTTAAACTAAATATCTTAACTATACCCTATTACCTACATTTATCCTTACTAAGATAATCCTGATACCTTGCCCATTACAAAGGAAACCCCGCTAATACTCAAGATACAAGCCTAGGCTCCTTAGGGTAGCTAGATACTATCCTATCTAGGGTTTACCAACCAAGAAATCTAGGGTTCTTAGGCATCAAAATTATTTTTTCTAATATGTTACTCTCCTACACATTACCTTAAGGTAATATTGAGATATCAAGATACCACATCTAACATAACTCATTCTTCTAAACCACACTCACTCTCCCTCACAAACAACATCTATCTAACCCCCATCTAACTTAGAATGCTACTTCTAAAATAACTTCTCAAAAACTAACTCAAACATCTACCACTACCCTCAAGATAACATAACATGGCATACTTTCTAACATTGACAAACCTTATTTTCTAACACTATAAACACTACCCTACTAACCGCCTAATGTCACGACCCGCACCCTAGAGTAAGGGCACGAGACGTGGGTACGTCCAGCCTACGCCGCAGTGTCGGCGGTAGAACGCTGTCCTAGGTCACAACATCTAACAATATATCTCTAAACAGTTTATACTCCCCGAATGGGGGTGACATAGCAATAGTAAACTCAATCACAACTAAGGAATAGATCGCACGATATGAAATAGAACTCAAGGAATAAAATAGATAAAAGCAGTTTAAGATAATCCCAGCAATATCCAACAGTACAAGGTCTTAGATGAAAGAATATATACAACACTGAACTCCAATAAGGTCTAACTAAACATGCCTCCAACTACATAAAGATAATCAGCCTAACTAATCTAGTCTAGACAGTCGGGGAAATGTCCTCAGCTACTGCTGGATCCTCCTGGGAGTCCAGCTCACAGGTGTCATCTAAGGCTGCCCCGTAGTAGGTGTCCAGGCAAGCCTCCTCCTCGTCCTCTGTAATATTTTTAACAGGTCCAGTCAGGACAGGAGCAAGTACAGTACATCTCAACAGATCATAGCAGGTTAGAAAATATAAACATGCAGTAAAGTAAGATACAAGTACAGAAAGAAGTGCAGTATGTAAACAGAGAGAGAACTGTAATAGAAATATCTACTATACATAGAGAACTAGCAGTGACTAGTGAGTCAGGGTACAATATCAACATGTAAATGGCCTGGAATGATTCTGATAAGACACTAAGGAATGATTCTGATAAGATACTACTGGTGTATTATTCACATGTACAATTCTACTCTCCCGTACCCCCAATTAATACACAAGGATCCAGCCAGGTTATGTTATATGATGCTATGTAACAGCCCCCGAAGGGTGGTAGACCCCGAAGGTGATAAGCCCCCGAAGGTGATAGACCCCGAAGGTGATAGACCCCGAAGGTGATACATAGTAGTCCCATAAAAGGGATAAGGATTATAGGAAGACTCTACGATCATAAGAGTATATGTCGTAAGTGATCAAAGAACCAATAAAGCATAGTGATACGCCATGTAAGTGAAATGCACAGAACATGTAGTACCCGATACTCCCTAAGGATAACATCTCAAGAAGGGATCCATATAGTACCAATCCGTGTGACCAACGTGACAGTACAAGTAAAGTAATCTACTGCAGGAAATAATTCTAAGCAGGTTATGAAATGATCAGAGAATGTACTCGCCTGTATCTGAGTGTCCAATATGAAACGTACTGTCCAAGGAGTGGTGTCTGGCTCCTAATCAGAACAGCACAAGTCACAACAAGTCTAAAATGATAAAATGAATCTCTGCTATGCATTCTACATGATTCTAGGTCAATCTAGGCCAAAGTCAACTCTTGGTCAACCCTGGTCAACCAAGAAGTCAAACCTAGGTCTACAAGTCTAACTAGGCTATACTAAGTCTAATAATGTTGTACAAGCCCTATCTAGTCTCACCAAGCTATACCACACTACCTAGGCCTATTCTCAACACAGTATACACAAAACCTATAAATAGTAATAACAAGTTATACACAATACATGGCATATACATGAACTGTATAACCCATACAACCCATGAGCCTACTATCATGGCATCCCCCAATCAATACACATATGTAACCATCTATATAAAACCATATTCATATATATAGGAACATACATCACAATATATCTATTAACCTACTTATATAACTACATTGTATTATATATAGATATAGTCATAAATATAGACTGTGCATTAGGTAGGCATATAGGGAACATGAATAAATGTATGTGTGTGATAGGGCTATAAGTGACAGGAAGGGAAATTAGTGGCAGGTGGTTGTGTGTGTGTATGGTGAGGGTGACCAATGTGCAAGAATATACACAAACAGTGAAAGAAGAGGACAGTGTGTGTCAAAGAGAAGTGTGTGTGTGTGCCTTGTGTGTACAGGAATACAATCAGTGAAAGGAAGGAAGGATAGTGTGTGTGTAAACTGTGCACATGAACTTGTATGTGTATGCATGAGTGAGTGTTAATGCAAAAGGGGAAGAACATCAATTCAGTTCACAGTTCAACAAATAGAAAACTGGAAACAGGTACTGCATATCCCATTCTCAGGTTTTGCAATACAGTGTACACCCAAGTTCCTATCATAACTGAACAACACATTATCTAAGGGAAAAAGGAAAAATCAGTTCATAACCCAACTGAGAATGCAAACTGGTATTTCCCAGTTTTCAGTCCAAAACTCATTAATTCTACATCAACTTTTAACCATGGCAAGATAATATATAGGGGTATAGATTAGAGTTCATAAAAATGCATTAACAGTGATTGATAGGTTAATTTATTCAGGCAAAACTAAATTAAGAAAACTGGAAGCTTTGACAGGAATTTCAATAACAGTTAACATTGAATTTGAAACCAACTCATCATCCAAAATCTCATACTCACAACCCACTGCTTATTTTCGAATATAAAGACTAAGCTAACATGTATTATGATATGTGGGAAGCAAAATTAACTGAAAATATAGCAAAACAGGGAATTGAACAAGTTAGGAAATCATTAAGAAGCCACAGTGTATCAATCCAGTATCGTAAACAGTCCAACACCAAATCAATCCAATATTCCACATAAATCCTAACTTAAACATGCAATCTAAATCTACATACACTATACAACATATTAGGATCTAATTTACAATTTAAATCATGAATTAAACTATTAGAAATCGAATGGAAACAGCAACAATACCAGTGCACTGCAACACACAGAACCTTCCCCGTGCACACGAGATTTTGTGTCCGACACGACACCATATGACACGAGGCTTGGGGAGTGTCATGACAGGCACTGCCCCTTGCTCAGTGTCAAAAATTAGGCACTCTAGTGTCCTGTGCAGCCCGCACGAGCACGCTAGTAGCAGGGGAGCTACAGTGCTCGTGCGCGTGCATCGAACCCGCGTGTGCACGTGTCTCCCACGACTCGACACGACACAGAAAGCATAATACGACACTCGAAACCTCTAAGCAAACCCTAGAACTATTTTCTTATTCATTTACTTCTCTGAAATTAGAACGAAGTGTCCTTTGGGACATTTCGTCGAACAACCTATACAACCGACTGATACGTGTCCTATACGGACACAAAATGGATTCGAAACCTAGGGTTAGCCTATCCTACAGTTAGGGTAGGGCTAGGGCCTTCCTAAAATGATTTTAAACATGATTTAAATGGAGTATATGAAGTTATACCTATTGATGAACAAGCCCTCACAAAAACCCAATGGAGAGATTCCTCAAGCCACCCAAAATCTCACAAATTGTTGTTTCCCTGCAAACAACCAATACCAACAGCAAGAGGATTGATTTTAGGTCCTAATGAAATTGGTTTGGGGAAGAAAGGATTTAAATTTGATTTTTAATGAATTTTAGAAGATGGAACTCACCTCTTTCCTTAGAACTTTGGATAAACCTTAAAAGAGGCTAGCCCTAAAATCTTGGAGGGATTTTATAGTTGGGGGAATCCCTAGGTTATCCATAGTGGCCGGCCAAGTTGGGTTAGGATAGGGTTTGGCTAGCTTAGGTTGAGCCTTCTAAGGTTCAAGTCAAGATCATGACTTATGACTTCACAAGTCATAACTTAACCAATCTAATTCCAATCTACCCCAAACTAATTCTAATGGACTTGAATTCACTAACTTAAGTCATACTAGGGCTTCTTAACCTAATCAAGATGTCCTGACCTAGGTTAGCCTATAGGGCAGTCTCCTAGTCAACACCAGTCAATATCTAAAACTAGCACCAAACAATTATACTAAAAATCACCTAAAAATTACTTAATTATAATTAATAATAATAATCCCAAATTAATTCCAAAATTTTGAAAATGACCAAAATATCCTCAAGCTAGAAAAGTGGCAGTGCCTTAAAAGAATTTCGTCCTCGAAATTGAAAGGCGAAATACAACTGATGAGAAGAATAGAAAGCATACCTCACGGTCCAAAAAGATAAGGGTAGCGCTCGCACATCTCATCCTTCCGCTCCCAGGTAGACTCTCTTGGAGAATGATGCCTCCATGCACGTATACCAAAGGTATCACCAGGTTCCTCAGAACCTTCTTCTGTCGATCCAGAATCTCCACTGGCTGCTCTGGATAGCTGAGAGAAGGACCAACCTCTATCTCTGAATGATCGAGCACATGGCTAGGGTCAGCCACGTACCGTCTCAACTGTGATACATAAAATACGTTATGGACCCCCACAAGTGCAGACGGCAAGTCTAGCCTGTAAGCCACGTCACCGACTCTCCCGCTGATAATGAAAGGGCCGATGAAGCGCGGGCTAAGCTTTCCGCCTCCACCAAAACGTATCGTACCACGAGTCGGAGATATCCTCAAGAAAACCTGGTCTCCGACCTAATCACAAGCAAGGTCTCAATTAATTATAATAAACAAACATGATCAAAAATCACAAACAACAACCTAAATCTAATCCTACTCTAATCTGTACCTCAAACTCCAAGGGCCTCTGATGGCTATCGGCCCAGTACCGATGTCTGTCCTGCGCCACGCGAAGTCTGTCCCTGATGAGCTTCACCTTCTCGGCTGCATCAACAACCATCTCTGGCCCCAGCAAAGCTCGCTCACCAACATTATCCCAGGATAAGGGTGTACGGCACCTACGCCCGTACAGAGCCTCGAAAGGTGACATCTCGATGCTGGTCTGGAAACTATTATTGTAGATAAACTCTACCAAATGAAGATGATCCTCCCAGGAACCTCCAAAGTCCAGGACGCACGTCCGCAGCATATCCTCAAGGGTCTGAATAGTCCGCTCTGACTGTCCGTCCGTCTGGGGGTGGTATGCAGTACTAAACTTGAGCTGAGTGCCCAAGCTGGTCTGCAGACTCCTCCAGAAATAGGAAGTAAAACAGCTATCCCGATCTGAGACGATGCTGACCGGAACTCCGTGGATCCTGACTATCTGCCGCATATACATCTCTGCCAGCCTCTCTGTAGACGTACCCACCTTGAATGGCAAAAAGTGGGCCGATTTGGTCAACCTATCAACGATGACCCAAATTACGTCTTTCCCTCCTGGAGTACGCGACAATCCTGAAATGAAGTCCATCATGATATGCTCCCATTTCCACTCGAGAATGGACAGCGGCTGCAATAATCCACCGGGCCTCTGTCTCTCTGCCTTGACCTGCTGACAGACCAAGCACCTAGCTACGAAGTGGGACACCTCCCTCTTCATTCCTGACCACCAAACATGCTCCCGCAGATCTCGGTACATCTTATTGGCACCCGGGTGTATAGAGTACCGAGATCTGTGGGCCTCCTGCATAACCTGCTCCCTGAGATCTCCACTGGGCATACATAATCTGGAACCGTGCCTCAAGGCACCATCCTCTGCAAGTGAAAACTCAGCATCCCCCACTCCCATACTGATCTGCTCTCTGATACACTGCAGAGCCACATCCTCGAACTGGGCCGCCTTGATCCTGTCTATCAAGTCCGACTGAATCTGCATCCCCCATAGCTGCATCTGCACTCCGGGCACGATCACCTCAATCCTAAGGCTCTCCAAGTTGGCAAGCAAATGCCGATCCATGGTCAAACATATGGCTGTCGGATACCTACTCAAGGCATCGGCAACCACGTTGGCCTTCCCTGGATGATACTGCAGTGCAATATCGAAGTCCTTCATCAACTCCAACCATCTGTGCTGCCTCATGTTCAACTCCTTTTGAGTGAACACATACTTTAAACTCTTGTGATCTATGAAGATCTCCACCCTCTCACCATACAGATAATGCTTCCACAGCTTCAGAGCAAATATCACTGCTGCCAGCTCCAGGTCGTGGGTAGGGTAGTTCTTCTCATGGGGACGTAACTGCCTGGAAGCATAGGCAATCACCTTTCCATGCTGCTACAACACACAACCCAGCCCCTTCCCTGAAGTATCACTATAAATAGTGAATCCACCTGATCCTGAAGACAACGTCAGAATCGGAGCTGTCGTCAGCCGCTTCTTCAACTCATCAAAAGCTGTCTGACACTCCTCTGACCAAACATACTCAGCATCCTTCCGGGTCAACCGTGTCAACGGCTCTGCAACCCGAGAAAAATCCTGCACAAATCTCCGATAATATCCTGCCAGTCCTAGGAAGCTCCTGATCTCTGCAACTGAAGTCGGCGCCGTCCACGCCTCAACTGCTACAATCTTCTTGGGGTCAACTGAGATACCATTTTCAGTCACTACATGCCCCAAGAAGTCCACCCGATCCAAGAAGAACTCACATTTGGAGAGCTTCCCGTAAAGCTGCTCCTTCCTGAGAGTCTCCAGCACGATCCTCAAATGCTCCTCGTGCTCCTCCTCAGTCTTGGAATATACCAAGATATCGTCAATAAACACCACCACAAACTAATTCAGATATTGGTGGAACACCTTGTTTATAAGGTTCATAAACACAGCTTGTGCATTGGTTAGCCCAAATGGCATAACCAAAAACTCGAACTGCCCGTACCGCGTCCTGAAAGTGGTCTTAGGAATATTCTCCCCCTTCACCTTCACCTGGTGATATCCCGACCTCAGATCAATCTTAGAAAATACCCGAGCTCCGCTCAACTGGTCAAATAGATCGTCGATCCGCGGTAGTGGGTATTTGTTCTTGATCGTGAGGTTGTTGAGTGCCCTATAGTCAATACACATGCGTACTAACCCATCCTTCTTTGGCACAAACAACACTGGTGCACCCCATGGCGACAAACTCGAGCGGATGAAGCCCTTGTCCTGTAGCTCATCCACCTGCTTCTTCAGCTCCACCAGCTTGCTGTTGTTCACCCGATAGACATGCTGAGAGATGGGTTCCGCTCCTGGAACCAAGTCTATCGAGAACTCTATGTCCCTGTCTGGTGGCAGTCCCGACAACTCCTCTGGGAAAACATCCATATAATCTGCTATCAAGGGGTGTAGAATTGTCTGCTCCTCGACCGAGACTCCACAGAAGACTCCGCTGCTCTGCTCTGCCTGACGTTTGGAGTACTCGAACTCTGGCTCCCCTGACGCTCTGAAGAGAACTCTACCCCCTCTGCAATCAATGCTGGCGTGGTGCCTGCTCAACCAATCCATGCCTAGTACAATATCGTAGTTCGGCAATGGCATTACGAGCAGGCTCACCTCCAACTCACGGCCTCCCAAAACTACCCTCCGACCCTTACAAACATCACTCACGAGGATAATACCACCCCCGGTCGTGATCTTGTAAGTCCTAGGCAACGATTCAGCTATGATACCGTGTCTAATCGTGAAAGATACTGATATGAAGCTATACGAAGCACCGGAATCGAATAATGCAAATGCTGGACTGGAGTCAAGAAGAATCGAACCTGCAATCAACTCTCCTATCACCTCTGCATCTCCAGCTGCCATGGCGAAAGCTCGCCCCTGCTGGCCTCCCCTGGCCTGCTGCTGATGCTGGACGAACCTCTGCTGCTGTGTCGGCAGGGCTGGTCCCCTCTGCTGGCCTGCTGGAGCTCTGGCTCCTCCTCCTGGGCCTGCTCGTGCTATGCGGCACTCCCTCATCTGGTGGTCTGCTGAACCACACATTAGGCACAGGCCTAGCCTCTTCCTGCACTCACTGGCAATATGCCCAGACCTCCTACAGTATCCACAAGTGGTAACCTGCCTCTGGCCCTGCTGGTGCTGTCTCGGCTGCTGCTGCTGGACTGGCCTCTGCTGGATCGGCTGCGGCTGAAACTGCCTCAGCTGCTGATGCTGAAAGTGGGGCCTCTTGGCCTGGCCCCCGCTGCTGCTGCCTCCAACTGGGTCTCTCCCCCTCTTGAGCCTAAGCTCAAGATCATCCTCTGCTAGCAAGGCTCCCGTCAAGATCTCCTCAAATGTAGCATCGCTGCTGCCCTTGGTCAGGGACTTGACCTCCTTGACCAGACCCTTCCGGAACCTCTGGGCCTTCGCTGTCTCCCTCAAACCCTCTACAAATCTGCCGAGACGACCAAACTCTCTAGTATACTCCTCTACTGAGAGGCTCCCCTGGACCAAGCTCTCAAACTGCGACTCTAAGGCTCTGACTGCTGAATCTGGGAAGAACTTTTTCTTGAAGAAGCTCCTGAACTGCTCCCAAGTCTGCCCTGGTACCCCCACCCTGGGGTCTGACTGATATCAGGTGCGAGCAAGATCTCACATCCGGCTAGCTGCGGCCTCGATCTGAAGGTCTGCTGGAATCCTGGCCAAGCGGAAGGTCTTCTCTATATGCTCGATCCACTCATCGGCATATAGGATCCCCTATGTCCCTAGAAAGTCTCTGGGGCTCATCTTCTGAAACTACGCGATCCCCGGTGTCCTCGGCTGCTGTACCACTGGTTGAGCTGCGGCTGTCGTGACGGCCAACTCCATGCCTCTGTCCTGCCGAGCCTGCTGTCGGTCCATGAACTGCTGGAAATACGCGAACATCTGAGCTGCATCCACATGTCCTGGAGGCGGTGGCGGCTGGAAGGGATCCTCTGGAATGACCGGGTCCTACCTTCCAGTCGGTGGATGCATACCCCCTGCTGCGGCTGTCGAGGTCTCAACACGAGCTGAGGTGGCAGGAGCTGCAGTCCCCTGGCCTCGTCGTACTGGCTGAGAGGTAGCAGTCCCCTCTATAGCATCCTCATGAATGGCACGCTGCGATCTAGTCTCTACCATCCTGAAGATAGACAAACAAGAGTATCAATTTCTGAGAAAGAAGCGAAATAACAAAGGCGGACAATTATAATTCAAAAGATCAGCTGACAAAGGATTTAGATGGCAAAAAAAGAAATTTTTCTAAAGTGATTGAGTATCTTAAAATTAATGTCCTATATCCTATAGCAGGCTGCAGTGATACTCTAGTTCGAGTACCACTACACTTCTAGTCTAGACCTGCATGGGCCACCACTAAAAACGTGTCACGACCCGCACCCTAGAGTAAGGGCACGAGACGTGGGTACATCCAGCCTACGCTGCAGTGTCGGCGGTAGAACGCTGTCCTAGGTCACAACATCTAACAATATATCTCTAAACAGTTTATACTCCCCGAATGGGGGTGACATAGCAATAGTAAACTCAATCACAACTAAGGAAGAGATAGCACGATATGAAATAGAACTCAAGGAATAAAATAGATAAAAGCAGTCTAAGATAATCCCAACAATATCCAACAGTACAAGGTCTCAGATGAAAGAATATATACAACACTGAACTCCAATAAGGTCTAACTAAACATGCCTCCAACTACATAAAGATAATCAGCCTAACTAATCTAGTCTAGGCAGTCGGGGGAATGTCCTCAGCTACTGCTGGATCCTCCTGGGAGTCCAGCTCACAGGTGTCATCTAAGGCTGCCTCGTAGTAGGTGTCCAGGCAAGCCTTATCCTCGTCCTCTGTAATATTTTCAACAGGTCCAGTCAGGACAGGAGCGAGTACAGTACATCTCAACAGATCATAGCAGGTTAGAAAATATAAACATACAGTAAAGTAAGATACAAGTACTGAAAGAAGTGCAGTATGTAAACAAAGAGAGAACTGTAATAGAAATATCTACTATACATAGAGAACTAGCAGTGACTAGTCAGTCAGAGTACAATATGAACATGTAAATGGCCTGGGATGATTCTGATAAGACACTAAGGAATGATTCTGATAAGATACTACTGGTGTATTATTCACATGTCCAATTCTACTCCCCCGTACCCCCAATCAATACACAAGGATCCAGCCAGGTTATGTTATATGATGCTATGTAACAGCCCCCGAACGGTGGTAGACCCCGAAGGTGATAAGCCCCCAAAGGTGATAGACCCCGAAGGTGATACATAGTAGTCCCATAAATAGGATAAGGATTCTAGGAAGACTCTACGATCATAAGAGTATATGTCGTAAGTGATCAAAGAACCAATGAAGCATAGTGATATGCCATGTAAGTGAAACGCACAGAACATGTAGTACCCGATGCTCCCTAAGGATAACATCTCAAGAAGGGATCCATATAGTACCAATCCGTGTGACCAACGTGACAGTACAAGTAAAGTAATCTACTGCAGAAAATAATTCTAAGTAGGATATGAAATGATCAGAGAATGTACTCGCCTGTATCTGAGTGTCCAATATGAAACGTACTGTCCAAGGAGTGGTGTCTGGCTCCTAATCAGAACAGCACAAGTCACAACAAGTCTAAAATGATAAAATGAATCTCTGCTATGCATTCTACATGATTCTAGGTCAATCTAGGCCAAAGTCAACTCTTGGTCAACCCTGGTCAACCAAGAAGTCAAACCTAGGTCTACAAGTCTAACTAGGCTATACTAAGTCTAATAATGTTGTACAACCCCTATCTAGTCTCACCAAGCTATACCACACTACCTAGGCCTATTCTCAACACAGTATACACAAAACCTATATATAGTAATACCAAGTTATACACAATACATGGCATATACATGAACTGTATAACCTATACAACCCATGAGCCTACTATCATGGCATCCCCCAATCAATACACATATGTAACCATCTATATAAAACCATATTCATATATATAGGAACATACATCACAATGTATCTATTAACCTACTTATATAACTACATTGCATTATATATAGATATAGTCATAAATATAGACTGTGTATTAGGTAGGCATATAGGGAACATGAATAAATGTATGTGTGTGATAGGGCTATAAGTGACAGAAAAGGAAATTAGTGGCAGGTGGTTGTGTGTGTGTATGGTGAGGGTGACCAATGTGCAAGAATATACACAAATATTGAAAGAAGAGGACAGTGTGTGTCAAAGAGAAGTGTGTGTGTGCCTTGTGTGTATAGGAATATAATCAGTGGAAGGAAGGGAGGATAGTGTGTGTGTAAACTGTGCACATGAACTTGTGTGTATATGCATGAGTGAGTGTTAATACAAAATGGGAAGAACATCAATTCAGTTCACAGTTCAACAAATAGGAAACTGGAAACAGGTACTGCATATCCCATTCTCAGGTTTTGCAATACAGTGTACACCCAGGTTCCTATCATAACTGAACAACACATTATCTAAGGGAAAAAGGAAAAATCAGTTCATAACCCAACTGAGAATGCAAACTGGTATTTCCCAGTTTTCAGTCCAAAATTCATTAATTCTACATCAACTTTTAACCATGGCAAGATAATATATAGGGGTATAGATTAGAGTTCATAAAAATGCATTAACAGTGATTGATAGGTTAATTTATTCAGGCAAAACTAAATTAAGAAAACTGGAAGCTTTGACAGGAATTTCAATAACAGTTAACATTGAATTTGAAACCAACTCATCACCCAAAATCTCATACTCACAACCCACTGCTTATTTTCGAATGTAAAGACTAAGCTAACATGTATTATGATATGTGGGAAGCAAAATTAACTGAAAACATAGCAAAATAGGGAATTGAACTAGTTAGGAAATCATTAAGAAGCCACAGTGTATCAGTCCAGTATCGTAAACAGTCCAACACCAAATCAATCCAATATTCCACATAAATCCTAACTTAAACATGCAATCTAAATCTACATATACTATTCAACATATTAGGATCTAATTTACAATTTAAATCATGAATTAAACTATTAGAAATCGAATGGAAACAGCAACAATACCAGTGCACTGCAACACACAGAACCTTCCCCGTGCACACGAGATTTCGTGTCCGACACGACACCATATGACACGAGGCTTGGGGAGTCATAACAGGCACTACCCCTTGCTCAGTATCAAAAATCAGGCACTCTAGTGTCCTGTGTAGCCCGTACGAGCACGCTGGTAGCAGGGAAGCTACAGTGCTCGTGCGCGCGCATCGAACTCGCGTGTGCACGTGTCTCCCACGACTCGACACGACACGACACAGAAAGCATTATACGACACTCGAAACCTCTAAGCAAACCCTAGAACTATTTTCCTATTCATTTATTTCTCTGAAATTAGAACGAAGTGTCCTTTGGGACATCGTCGAACACCCTATACAACCGACTGATACGTGTCCTATACGGACACAAAATGGATTCGAAACCTAGGATTAGCCTATCCTACAGTTAGGGTAGGGCTAGGGCCTTCCTAAAATGATTTTAAACAGGATTTAAATGGAGTATATGAAGTTATACCTATTGATGAACAAGCCCTCACAAAAACCTAATGGAGAGATTCCTCAAGCCACCCAAAATCTCACAAATTGTTGTTTCCCTGCAAACAACCAATACCGGCAGCAAGAGGATTGATTTTAGGTCCTAATGAAATTGGTTTGGGGAAGAAAGGATTTAAATTTGATTTTTAATGAATTTTAGAAGATGGAACTCACCTCTTTCCTTAGAACTTTGGATAAACCTTAAAAGAGGCTAGCCCTAAAATCTAGGAGGGATTTTATAGTTGGAGGAATCCCTAGGTTATCCATAGTGGCCGACCAAGTTGGGTTAGGGTAGGGTTTGGCTAGCTTAGGTTGAGCCTTCTAAAGTTCAAGTCAAGATCATGACTTATGACTTCACAAGTCATAACTTAACCAATCTAATTCCAATCTACCCCAAACTAATTCTAATGGACTTGAATTCACTAACTTAAGTCAAACTAGGGCTTCTTAACCTAATCAAGATGTCCTGACCTAGGTTAGCCTATAGGGCAGTCTCCTAGTCAACACCAGTCAATATCTAAAACTAGCACCAAACAATTATACTAAAAATCACCTAAAAATCACATTAATTATAATTAATAATAATAATCCTAAATTAATTCCAAAATTTTGAAAATGACCAAAATACCCTCAAGCTAGAAAAGTGGCAGTGACACCTAACACACTAAAAACACTCTCTAACTTAGGGGTTTCGTAGTACTAAATGTGGTTGATAAGTGTGGGTAGGTATTTGGGGCTAAGGTGGGTCAAAAGGGGATGTTTCGAGACCACAAAAATCCCAAAAAACCATCCTGCACTACTTCTGCTTACTGATTTTTCCTGCTTACTGCTTATTGCTCACTGCTTACTACTTACTATTTTTTCCTGCTGCTTTCCTGCTCATTCTCTCACTCTCTAACCATCTAACCACACACACAAACACATATACCAAATCCACCACCCTTCTCTTCTAACACACCTACACACATCTATATACAAACACACTACCACTCAATCAAAACACAAATCACTCAACAAACTACACTAGCCTCAAGTCAAATAGGATGGTATGATCCTCCCAACTCTCTCACCTTCACAACACACACACTACACTACCATCTATACAACATCAAACACACACTAGCACATATCCTCTATCAATCTCACTTCTCTCCACTAACCACACACATCCTTATCTCATTCAAACACACACACTATACTAACATATATTACATAACAATAATATATATATATATATATATATATATATATATATATATATATATATATTTTTTTTTTTATATATATATATATATATATATCTATATATATATATAAAATATATATATATATATATATATAAAATATATATATATAGATATATATATATATATACATATATGTACTATATCATACATATTCTTGACAATCTATGATACCTACATTCACATGATATCCATACTAGGCTCATAGGTTACACAAAATGCCTACGTCGCATAGTCACTCTTCTACTTAAAACCAATACTGTACCAATTGGACCTTCACTAAATTCTAGGATTAAAGTATGTTATAGCTCTTCGTGTTAGCTTTCCGAAACTTCAAACAGATCGCATTTTCGTGTCCAGAAGCTCCCGGAATCGCGAAAACACTGAAACGCGTTCATCTTTCGTACAGCTGACACTCAAACAATTCTACAGAAAGTTATAGAATGAATTTGGGTTATTAAAATATATATTTGGAAAGCTAACTTCGATACGCTTCTTTAAAAAAAACGGGAGGTTAATTGGAGTTATGAGCTAAAAGTTATGACATTTCTAAGTTGCTCTAGCTACTAAAAACGTGGATAAAAATTATGACGAATTTGGGTTGTTTGGACAAAAAATACATGTAGGCCAAAATACTCGGATACCAACATAGCTATCTAAATAAAATATATTCTAACCATCCTAAATAAGATCAATCCATTCTCTAAAAATATAAATCTGAGATTAAAACACTAATTAATCATTCCTACAATATATATATGCATACAAGTGTCCAAAATATGGGTTTTTTCCACTAGGACACAACCACAACACAAAGGACACTCCTATGACCTCCAAATGGACACGAAATGGACACAAATGGAGATACAACCATGGGGGTCATTCCTATGGGTTCAAAATATTCCTATATTCATGTAGGAATGGATTAGAGAAAAGATTATACCTTCCGGGAGAGAGTTTCAAAGGAAAAAGCCTTCCGACTCGACACCGACACGTAGAGATTCCAAAAGGACACGAACGAGCTCCGAATCCTCCCAAACTTGGCTAGCACCCTCTAACTATGGAATAGAGGAGAAGAGAAGAAGATTTGGTGGAAGAAATGGTGGATTTGGAGATGAAATCAATGGAGTTGTTCTCTAGAAATTTGGGGAAGAACAAAAGAGAGAAAATGGATGGATAAAATGAAATGGAAGAGATGATGACTCACTCCTTATCCCCCCATAGGTGGCTGCCCAAAAAGGGTGAGGTGTCCCCATTTTGAATGTCCAAAATGCCCTCCACTAATCTATTTGATTTAAATTAAGAATGGGTTAATGGTTGAGGTCAAATTAGTCTAGTTTTAAGTCTCTAATTAAATTAAACCTATCCATAAATAATTAGTCTAACTGCTAACTAAAATTAATATCATGTGGACTAAAATTAATATCATGTGGGCCATGTCTAACTAGTGTGTGGGTCCCACTAGAGTCAAACTACCCCCCGGGTCCCCGTTTCAAGTCGGATTGAGTTGAAATTCGAACCCGACTCAAATAACCCCAAAATAATATCATAAATAATAAAATAAATTTTAACCCCAAAATAATATCATAAATAATAAAATAAATTTTAAAAATATTCAAAAATACAAAATGACAAAAATACCCCTATTTCTGAAAATTGGGGGTGACAGGGAGGCACCACCTCGACGCCAGCTTCGTCAGGTTGGGCGTTCTACTGTGAACGTGTTTGTACAGGAAGTGCCTCTTCCGTGAAGGAAGAGACCATGCGGCAAGACTTGATCCTCTTGCCCTTAGTTTTGGAGGCAGATCGTACCCCCGGTTGAGTAACTTTGGAGACGAGATCTGGGTGAACCCATAAGATCTCTTCCCGAGATGTGGTGACTGGGATGAGTTCACTCATGTTGTCACGGGTAGGTGGTAGGTTAACCACCTCCATTGTCGCCTTTGGGATGGGGACAACGCCATCTTGTGCTGTGGTTGGCGGCAAGGTGCCGAATTGAAGTGATACCAGGTTGGCCGAGACTGTCTTCTCTTCATAATCGATGGAGATGACATTCGCATTGATCATGCGCTAGATATAATTCTTGAGGACGTAGCAATCCTGAGTTGGATGTCCTACAAACCGATGGTAGTGACAGTACCTCGGATTGTTAACTCTTCCAACCTCGTCGGGATGCTTTGGGTCCGGTAATTTGATCTTATCACCCTGCTTCAACATCTCGAAGAGTTGTAAGGTGTCTTCGTCATTGAAAGAATAGACCTCCTTTGGCCTTGGTGCAAGCGGAGACTTCTGAGTAGGTGCTTGTGCACCTTTAGAGGCATTGACAGTCAATGCTTGCTTCCCCTTCGTCTCGCATCCAGGGTTGCTGGTAGCAGGCCGTTTTCCCTTGTCTTCAAAGGCAGAGAAACTGAGTCCCAGAAGGCGAGCATTGCATGCCTTCTTTTCAGCTGCTTCGACCTCAATAATCAATGAACTCCAGTCGGGAGAAGGAGTGGAGTTGAGCCAGAGCTTAACCTCAGGAAGCATGTTCATGCTGCAGGAGGAGAGGAGTACATGTTCTGGCATACCCGGGGGCAGCCTGAAGCAGGCTTATCAAAATCGTTCGATGAATGCTCGAACCGTCTCTTTTTCCTTCTGACGTACCTCTATAAGGGACGCCATCATCATATCTTTCCCTCCATCGTAGAAACGATCGAGGAAGAGGCGCGTCAAGTCATCGAAGGAGGATATGGAGTTGTCAGGGAGACTGCAGTACCAATCGTAAGCCACTCTTTTTAATGCCCCGACAAACAGGCTGGTGAGTAGCGTGTCTTCCTTCGGAAGATGTCCCGTTTGAGACTGGAAGTACGTCAGATAGCATCGTGGAGAGTCCTTTCCGTCGTATGGTGTCAATGTTTGTGGTTTATACTTGGGAGGATAAACTACTTTGTTCCATTTGAGGGGGTATGGTTGTGGGATCCCCATTTTATGGCGCTCCTCCTGTCTGTTCTTTGACTCAAAGCGCTCACGCAAGTTCCTGATCATCTCAACCACGTCTTCTGTGGAGCTGGGAGTCAGAAAAGATAGAATAGTCTGGAGTTGTGCATTCTAAGGTTCCGATACTCGAGGTGCTTCGCGGCAATCGGTATTCAAGGATTCCCGTTGAAGGGGCACACTTGATTCCCCGTTGGCTCCTGGGTCAGGATTAGTGGAAGGTGCCCTGGCCAAAGCTGACCGTATCTCAAACACCACTTGAGTCAGTATTTGCATGGAGGCAGAGAGGGTTTTGAGTCCCCCCTCTAAAGTATTCATGTGCTGAACGAGGTCTGTTGGTGGAGCATCTAACTCCGTATCACCACCTTCCGTCATGTATACTGTCATGACATGACTGTAAATGGATGGATCGGTTGAAGCTTCGCTTTCAGCCTCGCTCTCTTGTGGAAGAGAAACTTCTCCTGGAGCTTCATCCTGGCTACCCCGAGCTATGATCTGGAGGATATCTTCGTCTTCAGAATGAGGATCAACAAGGGGCTGGCTACCCCCAGCTTCCTCTGAGATTTTCGTTCTCCCCCGGGTGCCTTCAAACATGTAACACCCAGTTTTCCAGATGAGGGTATTTTTGACATTTTGTAATAATTCTTATTATTTATTGATATTTATTTCAAATTATAATTTTTGGTGATTTTTGATTATTTTTAAACTATTTAAAAACTGGTTTAAGTCATGATTTGTGATTTTGTTGTACAGCTAGTAAAACCATAGAGACTGCATGACCTAGAGCCTAACCATGTCATTAGGAGATTTAATTATCATTTTAGCCTAGGAATAATTTGGTCATTTTGACTTATTTGAATTATTTGGTGATTTATTGAATTGGTGAATTCTAGGTTGACTTGACTGGTTGAGACCTAGTGAACTAGCCTAGAAGCTAACCCTAGCTATGGTAACCCTAGTCTAACTTAGGTTAACCTATATTTAGTCATTAGAAACTAATTTTAGAATGAGAGGATTTTGTTTGGTGCATTTAAGTCATGGCTTGTGGTTTCATGAAATGACTTATGGCTAAATGGTTTATTTGATCATGACTTGGCCCATGGCCCATAGCTAGAAGCCCTAACCCTAATCCTAGCATTTATGGCCAGCCACCTAGGGTTCCATACCCTATTTAATGTCTCCACCACTTAGGGCTAGCCTTCTTTAGGAAATAGCAAAGTTTGGAAATAGAGGTAAAACCCTTTCTTCCCCAATCCATAACTTCTCCATTTCAACTCCTTTTTCCTTCTAATTTCTTGCAATAGATCCTAATCTCTGTGTATTTCCTGTCTATGGTGAGAAATTTCATTGGAGGAGCAATTTGGAGGAGTTTGGGTGGCAAGAGAAACACCCCTCTTTGAAGCTTTTTAGGCTTTTTCACACACCTAGGTAATTCCTAATCCTCTCCATAAAATAGTAATTTAATTGCATGAATAGGAAGCCCTAGGAATACCCTAACTACTGGTATAGGTATTGCTAGGTTTCGTGTCCAATACGTGTCCGTATCGGACACGTATCAGTGGGCATACTAGGTGTTCGACGAAATGCCACAAAGGATTTATTTTCCGTATTTTTGAATTCTAATTTCATGGATCTCTAGATCTAGGTATGAATAGCAATGTTTGTGAAGACTGTGTTTATTTTCGTGTCTTTTTGTGTCAGTTTTGGATACGCACACGCACGCAGCAGGCTACGCACAGTGCCCTGCTGCTCGGGCACTGTAGCGGACACGACACGGCGACTCAGGCCCTGAAATTTTGTGGACACGTTTCTCTAGTGACTGACACAACACCTACAAAGTTTCGTAGGATCTCGTTGTGTGTGCACGAAGGAAATTGACCCGTACTGGGTTTGCACACTCACACGTGCGTGCACAGACACGCTCGGATACGCGTCTCGTGCACGCGATACGATCCACATGGACACTGTACAGGCACTGGGACACGTCCCCTAGTCTAGGTGGAAACGTGGGCATGACCACGACTTGTGTCGTGCAACGTGTCGTGTCCTAGCTCACTCTACACCACAGCACGAGGATTTTCCTGAACAGTGTCACTGCTGTGTTATATTTTGTTTGGACACGTTCGTTTCCAGTTTCCTAGACACGAACACATCCCCTACGATATGTGTGAGGTATACCTACCCACTGCACACCTTGCTTGTTGATTATTGGTTTTCTTTCGATTTTTAAGGGTCGTTTACACAATTCTCTGATACCATATTCCTATTTCAAATTTTTCTGAATTGATTTCCTGTTTAACCTATTTTAGATGATGTTTAAACCACTAAATTGATTCCCACATGTGTGTTAGTTCCTGCTAAGTTTGGTTCTACATGTTAGGTTGGTTTTGCATTAGAATAATGAGATTTTGAATATGTGTTGGACTGCTTGAGTAGACTGTTACACATATTTTACTGAATTTGGATTTCTAACATTTAATCCATGTTTTACAATTGATTTCGAATGAAAACTTTCATGTTAAATTCTTATAGCCTGTGTTATGTGGGATATTGATCGGGTTATTATGCACAGTTCAACTCAAACCTGGAATTGATTACATTGACACATTGGGTTTTCCTAATACCTGTCATGAATGCCACTTTCCTGTTAACTGACACTACCTATCACACACACACACTGAGAATTTAGTTCTCAATTTTTGCTTATGGCTTCGAATTGCAGAAAGGTAGAGTGATGCATTGTTGGTTACTTTCTGAATCGATTCACTGGAACCTGAGAGATAACTCTCAATGTTTTGCCATGTTACACTTCACTGCACATACACCTTACTGACTTGGTTTGTATGTTGGGTTCTAGTTGAAGATTGGGTGGTATCAGTTTTGGCAGGCCTGATTTGGCTTGCCTAGCCTTGGCTTGCCCTGATTTGGCTTAGCCTGGCTTTTGCAGCAGGTAGCAGCAGCCTTGCCTGCTTGGTTGTATTGCATTAGCAGTAGCAGTAGTAGCCTAGCAGCAGCCTTGGCTTGCCCTGGCTTGCATTTGCAGAGCAGTGACTTAGGAAGTAGCAGTGGTTGGCCTAAGGCTCAACACATTGGCCACTTTGGATGTGCAGGAGTATGAGTGTTTGAGAGAGAGGGTTAGTTTTGGGTTGTAGGCATTTGAAACTGGGTTCATGATATTGAGTTCATATTGAACTATTTAAACTGACATCTAATCCTGAGATGAGAATTCAGGATTTAGAATCTGAGATTAATTTCAGTGTACATATCATGACCCATGTTCAATAGGATATGGGATTTTGGTTTTGAGCTTTGTTTTAAATTGATTGTTTGTATGGATTATACTATTTTTACTTCCTCTTTTTCCAGCTTGAGTTAAGGTGGAACCTGAGTTTTGGGTAGGGACTTAGAGGGAGTTTAGATTGTGTTGGACTGAATTTCCCTCTCCCTGTTTCATACTGATTTGAGTATACACCCTAGTTACCTTTCAGTTCATATGTAAACATTACTACACTGTTTTCACATGCTTTAGCTTCACTAAATTCAGATTCTCACCTCACTGTTTTCCCTGTTTATTCAAGTATTTATATACACTGTCATGCACACACATATCTTACCCTCGCCATCCTCATGACTGAACCCTCTTTCACTCATCACACACACATGTACACCACTCACTGGACACCTCACTGAACACAGGTTTATCACTAATCCCTCACACACTCATGTGATATCTCACACACCCACTTGACACTTGAGTATCATGTGTTCTCTTCTCTCTATACACATGTATATATATATATATATATATTTTTTTTTTTATATATATATATATATATATATATATATATATATTTTTTTTTATGTATATATATATATATATATATATATATATATATATATATATATATATATATATATATATATATATATATATATATATATATATACATAAAAAATATATATATATATATATATATATATATATATATATATATATATATATATATATATATATATATATATATATATATATATATATTGAGGGGTATGTGTATAGGTATCCTATATTATATAATGTTGTACTTTATATATATATTAGTTATATATATGTATGTTCTATATTAGTTTATAGCCATATCTATATGTGTGTATATATTATATATATTGACATGTATTATGTGAGTATGTTTTGGTTCATATGCATGGTTTAGCCTATGGCCTAGGCCCTTAGCCTATGGGTATATTTGTCAGACCTAGTTTGGAGCGTAGAATAGACTAGTGTAGGCCTGTTAGACCTAGAATGGCTTGTTAGACCTAGATTAGACTAGTTGACTTAGGTTGACTTCGTGGTTTGACCAGAGTTGACCAAGAGTTGACTTTGACCTAGTTTGACCTAGAAATCATGTAGATTGCATCGTAGACTTCAAATACCTTATTTTTAAACACATTATAACCTGTACTGCTCTATTTAGGACATTGTGACTCCGGTGCAGATATCTGATATTTTACTACTCTTTTCAGAGTATTAGGCGAGTACATTCTCTGATAGTTCTCTCATTTATTTGTCAATTACTGTACTTCAGTTCTAGTTAGCTGTATGTGATTCTCTGTTACAAATACATATTTTTTTATTTCTGAATCCATGTATGCGACACACATACTTACTTGTCTTACCTCTATTGTTCGAATCACCATACGAATCACCATACGAATCACTATTCGAATCACCCTATTCGTATCTTCGTATGTTGGTTGGACTTTTATTCGATTGATGTGTCGGATTTTGGATTCATTTGTATTAGATGGGCGGGGAAATACTTGATTAGACATGTGAACATTCCCACTATTCGAACCACCCCCTGTGAATATATTCGAACGATAGCCATTCCACACCCGGCCAGGTGTGTGATGTGCCGGATTTACCCTTAGCCGTTTACATGTCTAACTAAGTATTTTAAAACACACTTGGAGAATTTATTCGAATCATTATTAGAACATCATGTGAATCACCTTATTCGTATCACCTTATTCGATTCACCTTATTAGAATAATGATTAGAATTACATTCGACTCAACTTATATTAGACTCACATTGGGATTACACTCGACTTATATTGTACCATCTGAACTCATTATGTCACTCTAGTTCAGCTAGATTTTATTTTACAGTCTTCTTTGCTATGTTTCTCTTCTTGTTTAGTTACCTTACTTTCCTTGTACCTTAACTGCTCTCTACATCATTACTCGTGCAAACTGCCATATTCATCAATACAACTGTCTATAACTACTTTATAGTTCTCTGTCATTGACTTGGGTTTGCTAGATGAGATTGTGCTCGTTCCTGTCCTGACTGGACCAGTTGAAAATTTTACAGATGATTGCCCTGAAGACACATGCCCTATATTTTACTGAGGAGATGGCTTAGCTACCTATGGCCCCGACACTCAGGAGTGATCGGGATTTAGTTTAGTAGACTTGCATTTATTTTTTTATTTAGAGCTTGTTGTATAGAATTGAGACTTGAGATGTATTTGAGATTTTTCAGATGTTGTTATTATTTCAGTATTTATTTTTGTCTTCAAATTCTTAGTTACAATTCTGTGTTATCTTATCGTGCTTAGACTGTGATTGAGATACACCATATCTTATACTTGTCCTCCGTTCAGAGTTGACCATGATGAGTACATTATATACTGCATGAGATGATGGTTAGTCAGAGACTTAGAACAGCGTTCTACCGCCGACACTGCGGCGTAGGCTGGGCGCTGTTACGTACTCGTACCCTCACAGTGGGTGCGGGTCGTGACAAAATACTCCTGAGGACGGGACAGTCGTCTTGATCTTCCTCGGCCGGCTCTTGGATGAGGACGAGGTCAAGGAGTTGCCAGCTACCTTTCGGATTGATGAGGAGTTAGAGACTATGTTGCAAGAAGAAACCTTTAGTTATGGCTCCTCTTTAATCGACACCTTCTTCCCAAGGCGACGTTGAAGGGGTGTTGACGATTACAGCCGCTGGAACACAGACCGCCTTTGTGGTGGGACTGTTGTCTTGTAACAACAGTTGATGGTGACTACAGCACAGGTGTGCCCTGTAAGGGGCGCATTGTTCTTGTCAGTCGACTCTCCTGATCGGCGTTTGTGAATGATCATATTACGCAAATCGTTAGAGGAGAGTGCCACCTTTACACCCCCATCAGGCGCATGGCAAGGCCAAGCGCCGGGGTGGTCAAGTGAATGCTGCACCCCCTGATCCAGCGCATAAGACGCGCCCAGATCAGTAGTAGGGGAGCAACATTTAGAGTAGCTTGATCCAGCCTCAGACGTACCCAAATGACTTGGTTGAAAGCGCAGCGGATGCACCTAAGTGGAACGAGGTCTTTAAAGGTTGGCTCGTTCGCGGTATAGAAGCACCCGAGTCAACCTTATACAGTTTACCATCGGCAGCACGCATGATTGTGAGCGCATGCCTCTGGTTTACTGTCGGTATAGCATGTTCGAGGGGCGTGGCCCGTGCTGCCTTGGACTTCTTCATACCAGCCCGCTGGGGTGCATAGTACTCAGAGTCTAAATTATCCTCGCCACGATAGCGAGTGAGTCTATCAAAGGCAGAAGCCTTCTGCGGCGCATCAGAGTTAATGCGCAGGGCGTTAGATGCGCCCCTGCTCCGTCGACGCATCTTCCTTGACTGAGAAGGTGATGGTTGGGGAATGTGGTCAACCCCACGTTTCTTCGAGAGATGTGCTGCACCCGTGAGTGCATCCTGGCTGCTGAGGACGTCAGCGGGAAGGGTAGGCTGCATCGGCACATCCCCTTCATTGATGGTGCTAGGGGCCTCGACCTTGTGCACCCAGACTTGGCGAGTCTTCTTCGGCTTCGGCAGCCGCTTCGAAGGACTTGCACTGCCTTCAGAGATAAACTCCTCATATGCCTGTTGATTGAGGCATATGACTAACGGCTTATGGGAGGAGCCCACCTTCACGTCGTCAGATTACGACACAGCTTTCTCATCGGAGGAGAAAGATGTCCCCAGCAGAGTCGCCAGCTTGTTTGCCATTAAAATCTTTTGATTGAAATTTCAATTACAAATAGAACACTGTTGTAATGTAGGACTTAGATGTAGTTTTAGGAGTATACTTTTATTTTTATCTGGGTTCTGTATCGATGGAGCGAGTAGTAATGCATTGACTCCGTTGACGATCTGACGACGGTTGACGGTTCTCTGAAGGTCTGGGTTACTCTGGATATCGGAGCTTGCAGAGGGAAAGAAGACATTGAGTGTCTCTTCTGATCTCTTTGAGTAGACGTGCGTCTCTGTAACTCTGATGATCTGGTTACTTCTGTCTTTGACGGTGTGTCTCTGTATATGTCTGTGTGTGTGTGTCTAAGGAGGAAATGATCCCTCTATTTATAAGCAGCAGGTTGGGCTGCTCATGCGCGCATATGTAGGATGCGCCTCTACGTTGAAACGCCACATGGCTAGAGCTGCGGGGGGGCACATGGATGATGTGCCATGATTTGTGGGTTGAATCCTTCATATTGTGTCTATGGGCTGCGGAAGAGCCGACACGTGACAGCTGAGGGGATTCTTCGGTTGCTGAGATCTTGGGTAGTTAGCACCCCTTCATGGACTGAACTGAGTCAAAGGACACGTGGCGCATGTCCATAGCTCAAAGATCTCGGATTTGGTGGAGAGTAATCTGACAGGATGCGCCTGGGATTGGGCCCATGAGAAGACTTTGGCTCGTAACCTTCAGGAGTCACGAACCAGTCTGGACACATGGCTTTTGAGGCGCATGCAAATCTTCGAGCGCATGACTACGGAGGCGCATACGAGTGGTCGATCGGCCATATGGCTTGTAGCCGTCATGGGAAAGTAATGATGACGCTGACGTTAGTGGCGCTTTGTTTTTTGTAAAAGTTATTGTTGCTCTGTCATCGAGGTATGGCGGCTGTCGTATCAAACTTCAGCATTTAATATTCTTTGACAGGTGATGGGCTTTTGAGTGGGCGCATCGATCTGTATTCTACTAGGCGCATAGGGACGCATGGGGCGTATCCTTATGAAGCGCTTGGTACTGATGGGCGCGTCTGTATGATTTGCGGTATCTGACCGGCGCATCTGTTGTATGACGCATCTTCATTGGTCCGACTGTTGAGTTCTTCGAGTGCTTTAAATAGCCGTTTTGACCTAGCTGGATTTGAGGGGTCAGGTTCGTCACCATAAATGCAAATTCATTGCACAGGATTCGAAGAGCCCGCCATTTGGCGCATGGGTTTGATTTGACCGACCTATAAATAGCAGCAAGGAGAGAGTTTGCTTCTCGTTCTCTCCCGTCTTTTCGAATGGAGATGATCTTCTTTGCTCGAATACATTTTGTTGATAAGACGCTCCCGAGGGTGAAGATGCGTCGAGTTGTCTTCGTACACACTCGTGAAGGTGACTGTTATATCCAAAAATCGGGATCGCGGGCTCCCAACGCAGGCCGAAGGTGCCTGTTGCATCCAAAGATCGGGATGCTCGAGTCCCGTCTCCGTTATGCTAGAAGAGCCGTAGATCAGAATTGCGGTGCTCTCATCTTTCTTGGGCTTTGGAGAGCTCTTCCTCCAGCTAGAGTGGGGTTGATCGCCCACCTTTATTATGCTCAAAATTGGATTAGAGCGCATATGCTGAGATTTCGTGATACGCCTGACTGAGATGATGAAGAGATGCGCCTGGCTGAGACACTGAAGAGACGCGCCTGACTGAGACGCTGAAGAGATGCGCCTGACGGATGATGCGCCTAGCTGTAGTCTTAGGATCTTTCTTTTTGTAGAAATTCTCCTTTGTAAAGCCTTTCTTTAGACATGTAATAGACTTTTATATGAAATAAAAATCTTCTTTTGATGTTTATACTTTTGATGTCCTTTGCTGTGCCAAGTACTTCGTTTGAGCTCCCTGGGACATGTAATATTAAGTGCATAGGAATTCTGGCCTGTCGAAGTGCCTGAAATTCTATGCTTCTACAACTCTACCCAATCTCCCCCTCATTTGCTTCGTTTCAGCTGCCATTAGGCGTATAGCCAACTCTTTCGGGACTTTCGTGGCCGCCGTCGCAGAAACCAACAATCTGACAAAAGCTCACTACGCCAAGATTTGTGTGGAGCTCGACCTCACCTCAGAACCCCCAAGCCACATACTCATTGAACTTGGAGACCGAACCCACACCCAGCAAATCATCTACGACAATCGCATCATCTTCTGCACTTACTGCCATTTATGCGGTCACTTATCCAAGCATTGCCTCCGTCTCCACCCCGAACTAAGAAAGATGAAACCCGAGAGGACAGAACCCACTCCTAAAGGGACCCGACATCATAAATCCTCCCAACCACCCCTGATGCCCCTACCGAACTCCCACACCAGATTCAACTCCAACGATGGAAAGTCCGACAGAGGCAACCCATCGGAGAAAGCCAAGATCCCCTACCACCCACCTGCCCTACCTCTGTCCAATCAGTTCGATGCCCTCATGGTAGAAGCTATCGACCCCCCCAAGGAGATGACTCTCCCTGACGACCTCGTCCGGACCCCAGGCACGAACCGAAAACTCAGCAACCCACCCATAGAAGACGCAGAAGATGCCCTCCTAGCACCCCCGATCGCCACCGACCACCACACAGCGCTCGGCAACTCCGCCATAGACACTCTGGCTATTCTAGGACCAGAGCAGGCTAGTAGAGGCTACAGGTCATCGCCGCAAGATTTTCCCTCCAAGCGGAAAGCGACCAGATTGAAATCACCGACGACTCCCTCCTCATCCCGTCGGAGCTAGCCGATCTCGACTCGGCTAGAGAAACAGTTGTCCACCCAAAAAGCCACAAGGATCCCAGCACATCTTCCAAAAAGATAGGGGTGGCTTCCTCTGCCACCTCGAAATTGGACAAGAAAGCAACCGCTAAGTCCCCATCCATGCACACAAGGTCCACTACCAAGCGGTCCAACCAACCCCACCCAAACCTCCAATAATGCTGAACATTCTCTCATGGAATGTCCATGGTCTGGCGAACAAACCTACCATGAGGAGAATTACCAGCCTTAAGAAAACTCACAAGATCGACATCTTGATTATCATCGAACCCAAAATCCCTTACAGGAAAATCAAATCCATCCAACTCCAGTTAGGCTTTCACTCGGCCATAGCAGGCAGACAGGACATCTGGATCCTCTGCTCTAAGGCCATTCAAATCGGAGTCATCCAAGACTCCAGCCAAGCCCTTTCCTGCTGGATGAAACACCCGTTGATCCCTAACCGCGCCATCCTTTTTGCGGTTCACGGCAGCTGCGACATCGCAGACCGCAGACAACTCTGGAACGACCTCCTGAACATCAACAACCATAACCATAACCTCCCTTGGCTTTGCATAGGGGATTTCAACGCGATCACCTGCAGAGACGAGAAACTTAGACGCTGCCCTCCCCCCACTGCCATGCAAGACTTCAACGATTTCTTATTCAACTCTCACCTCACTCCTCTTCCGTTCACCGGCAACGTATTCACCTGGTGCAACATGCAGGAAGGCGACCGGGGGTAATTCTCCCACCTCGAGGGATTTATCCAATGCCCACTGGATTGGGATGGGGACTACATCCAAGCTCTCACCTCAATGCCACCGAATCAGACCACGCCCTCCTGCTAGTTGAAATCGTTAGAACCTCCAACCAGCCCAGGAAAAGCTTCCCTTTCCTGGACCTCTGGGCCGAGGACCCCTAATTTCTGGAAATGGTCCAGGAAGCCTGGAACAGCACGGACTCCCTCGATCCCCTCGAACGGGTGGCAGACAGGCTCCAGGCCACGAGGAAAGCTCTAGTAGCCTGGAGTAAGCAAGCTTATGGCGATATCTTCCAAGCTATTCTTGACGCTGAGGATGACGTTACTCGTGCCGAGGTAAGGCACATAACTGACTGTTCGCCTATTACCAGGAAAGTCCTGAATCTCACCAAAGCCATCCTTAAATTCAGGCTAAAAATTGAGACTGGTTTTTGGAAACAGAAAGCCAGGATCAAATGGGACAGCGAAGGGGACAATAACTCGAGATTCTTCCATGTCTGCGTTAATGGGCGCAGACAAAAATTCACCCTCCACCAGATTACCGGTGACGACAGTACCAACATCAACAACCCCAAGGGTATCCAACAGGCAGCTGAGAACTTCTACTGCAAACTCTTCTCCAAGAAGACGGTCCCCAAAGACAACACCTTCCTTGACAAGGTCCTCCATCTCGTTAGCGACACAGACAACACACGGCTCGAACAACCCTCTCCGAGGATGAAGTCAAAGATGACGTCTGTTCCCTCAACGAACACAGTGCGCCCGGGCCAGACGAATTTTCGGGAACATTTTTCTGTAATTGCTGGGACATCATCAAGGGGGACATCCACAGTGCGGCCTCCGCCTTCCTCCATGGAGCCATATACCCCAGGGCCGTCTCGAGCACCAACCTTATCCTCATCCCGAAGAAAGACAACCTAGAGAGCTTCTGCGACTTTCGCCCAATCAGTCTCTGTACCTTCACCAACAAGATCATATCCAAGATTATCGCCTCCTGCATGGCATGCCTCCTCCCCAAGATCATCTCAGAAGAGCAAAGCGACTTCGTTCGGAGAAGGAACATCCAAGATAATATTATGCTGGCCCAAGAGTTAGTCACCTGCATGAAGCACCCCGCAAGAGGGGGCAACATTACCATCAAATTGGATATGGAAAAAGCCTACAACAGACTAGATTGGCAATTCATGATCTGGGTCTTCAGAGCCTTCGAATTTTTCGAAACTTGGACCAACATCGTGTGGAGATCGATCAGCAACTCGTGGTTCTCCACGATTATTAACGGTCATGCGGACGGATTCTTCAAATCTAGTCGCGGGGTTAGGCAAGGTGACCCCTATCCTCCACCATCTTCATCATTAAGGCGGACGCTTTAAGCAGAAACCTTAATAAAATGTCGAGCACCCCCAACTTCCAGCATTACCATACCGCCAGTGGTTGCCCGATCATCACCCACCTGGCCTTCGCAGACGATATCCTCATATTCTCTTCCGGGGATGCCGGATCTGTGGACGTCGTTCACAACACGCTTCAGAGATAAGAAAGGTGCTCGGGACAGAAGATCAATCGGGATAAAAGTGTAATCTACACCCACCACAACCTCAAGAGAGAACAAGCGGCGAGCATCTCTTCCACCACCTCATTCCCCGTCCAGCACCCTCCATTCCACTACCTGGGGTGTCCCTAGTCTACGGCAGATCTAACGCCGGTATCTTCGAATACCTGATCACCCGTATCAAGAAGAAGATCGAGGGCTGGCACAACGCCACACTTTCCCCCGGAGGCAAAATCATCCTCATCAAACACGTCCTCACCTCCATTCCCATCTACACCCTAGCAGCCTGCTCCCCTCCCAAGAAAGTTATATTCTACATCGAGAGCATCTTCAGCAACTTTCTCCGGGGTCACGTGGCGGCCATGACAAGCACCATTGGGCTAGCTGGAATACTATGGCCCGCACTACAGAAGAGGGGGTCTGGGATTCTCCAAACTTTCCTACATCATTAACGCTTTCTCGATAAAATTATGGTGGAGGCTGCGTACGAGCAAGAACTTATGGTCCAGGTTCATGAAGGCCAGATACTACAAACACATCCACCGTCGACGGCCATCGCGAACAGCAAATCCTCAGCAGCCTGGCGTCGTATTCTCACCGGGCAGAACCAGCGATTCGCCTTAAGATGGGCATCGTCGAAGCTTCACCATTTCTGGAATGCTGGGTCGGAGATATCTTGATGCCCAATATTTCAGCCGTACCCAGGAACAGCACTATCAAGGACTTATGGAACCTTCCTAACATCACATGGAATTGGACCAAAGTTCTGGAGTGGGCTGGGCCCAAGGCGGCCGACTAAATTTGCCGTAGCAGAGTTAAGATCAGAACCGAAGCTGATAGACTTGAGTGGTCGCCCGATATTAACGACGTTTTCTCGGTTAAATCGGCTAGAAGAGTGATTATTGGCAACGCGGTCCCGTTTTCTACTATCGCATCCTTCTGGCAGACTTGCATCCCCAAGAAATGGTCCTTCCTCATCTGGAGAGCCCTTCACAACATACTCCCTACAGACGACACTCTCAACACTATCAGGTTCAGCTTTGCTTCCGCATATAATTTTTGTGCGGATCGGCAATCCAAAACCCTCAACCACATCCTTTGTCAAGGGGATCTATCGTTCAAGGTCTGGAGAGCTCTCTCCCAGCGTTGTCGACTGCCTCACGGGGGCAAACACTTTCAACATCTCATGGCTACCTGGGCATCGGCGACCCATGGCCATCAGATCGCCGCTGCGACGGCCACATGGGTACTATAGAAGAATCGGAAAAAGGCTATATATGAAGGACACCAGTACAACACGGACCAACTGATTAGGGAGACCATTCGTCAGTACCGCAAACGGAGAACCCTCTGCAATCATGGCCAGACGGTTTTCTGGAACACTCTCCTCTCCTCGGATAACCCGAGTTGATTCTTTCTTCCCTATTTTCCTCTTCTTTTGTCAGTATTCGTGTATAGGCTGTAGGAACGAAATCGTAAAGGAGAATACTCTAGAGAGGGGTGAATAGAGTAGGCAGCAGAATAATGCTAATTAAAAATTGTTAGCAGCAAGATCACAGAATAATAATCACAACTAAATAATGTAAAGGCAGAGATAAGAAAGCAAACGCAAAGACATCGATGTATACTGGTTTTCCTCTGTTGAGGACTAGCCTAGTCGGTAGAACTCTTACTACCAGTTGAATTCACTATTTGCAAAACCGCAAGTTTTTTTACGAAGTCCTTGCAACTTCTACAACGCGAGCTTTGATACGAAGAACTCGTCCAACTTCAATTGTGAAGAGTTGAATCTTCTATCAAGCCTTTGATTATAATCACTCAGAAACTTCTAGACCGTACCGTACTGGCAAATCGACTAGAGGATTGTAACTGGCTTGGGATCTGAAAATTAAAGCTCGAGAAAAACTCTTTGGAAGACTGAAAGCTTTAAATAAAGAGAAGATTGAAAGTGAATGAGTGAGTTAAAAAGATCGAATTCCTTCTCTATTTATAGGAGTTCCAAAGACAGAATTCTGGCAGAATTCGGGCAGAACTCGATGAGCAAATCTCGGTCAAATCCACAACTGCAGGAGGACCAAGTTCCAAGGAATTCAAAAATCAAAACGGCCACTAACCGAACTCTGGCCGAACTCTGGCCGAGTTCTGTCAGGGTTTGGTTAGGATTTTTCAAAATAGATTTTTGGGGAATTTTGAAAACCTTTTTGGAGCTTTTGTAAATACGAATGTTTTTCAAAACTAAGGACATTTTAAAAATATTTTGAAATCATTTTGGAATAGCCTATTTGCCAGTATGAATCGGTGTACAATGTATTTCTAGACTCAATAAAATAAAAGATTATATTGCTCAAAGAAATACATACTCGAACAGGCAAACAATGCTTCGGTCTTGAACTGAGTAGATAGCCGTTCTTGATCATATCTAAGAGTCCGAGATATCCTGACTAGCTCCATATATCGAGACAGAGTTTGATCAATTATTAAAATCAGTTTGACCATATGACCAATGGGCCAACAATCTCCCACATTTTGATAATTGACAAACTATGAATGATATAACATCTTTTGAGATAAGATACCACAAAAATTGTTCAAAATTGTTCAATCCATGTATTATTCTCAAAACAAAATGTTAGATCCTTTTTCTCCCCCGTTGTCACTTAGCAAAATAATTGCAAAGAAATAGGCTCCTCCGCAATTAATACATAAGCTACAACAGTGAAGAAACATAAGAAAATAATATCTCATACAGTGAGAATATACAAGACATAACAGAAAAGTATTTCACAGGCAGTTTATAATATAGAAGCAGATAAAGATGCTATAAAGAATAAATAAACTGATATGAAAGATAAACTACGCTTCCCATAAAAATAAAATGATGTTCAAGAGACATCAAGAAATATCCAGTACAAAAACTGATAATAAAAGCTAAAAAAGAAAGAAACTTGGAATGTCGGAGCATTTCCAAGTGTACAGTAGACAATAAATAAGTCTCAAAATCAGCTAATATATCATCAACACATCTCCTCCTCCTCCTTATCATCATCATCAGCATGACCGGCATGTCCAGAAGGACCAGCTCCAGAAGTACCAGCGCCAGAAGGATGAGGAGGGGTGCCAGCGTAAAACTCACCGACAAAGTCTCGAGGAGGGGCACGATCAGAACGATACCAATCATAAGCGTTACAGGGCTGAAAGTAGGCATGAACAGCCTCATCCTCACAGCGGTAACCAGAAAAGGCTGGATCTCTAGGAATAGAACCGGCAGAATGTCCAGTCTGAGTAAATCGGAGATCAGCTAGAGAATTTGCTATCACCTGATAATGAGTGACATCGCGGAACTCACGTTCGCAGGCCATATCCGTCATCGAGACATGCAAATCAGAAAGATGCTGGTGTATGCCTTCAAAGGTCATGGCATACTGCTGAGTAGGTAGAGGAGGTGGAGCAGTAGGAGGAGCAGCAGCAGTCATACTACGATGAGATAGCTTAAGAAACTTGGGCTCAGGGTCTTGAGTAAAAGTTGACAGATCAATATCAAAATGCTGGAAGATGCGTGGGAGAATCATCGCATAAGAGAGATTTCTATCTCTTGCACGACAACGTCCCATCATCTGGATAATAGTCTTAGGGGCAGAAAAAGGAATCCCCTTAAGAATATGATACATAGTAGACAGCTCAAGTGATGTGACATCATCCTTTGAAGTAGATTTCGGAAGGAGAGTGGAGTAGATGATGCGATGCAATTCATAACTAAACAAGTTCAAGTTATTTGCCTTAAACTTTCCAGAGCGAACTCGATCAGGGACACAGAGTTCAGCTTTGAAACTAGCAAGTGTCGTGCCGTCGGGGAAATCAAATTCAGTGATATCATCAAGCGGTGCACCTTCGTTAGAAATACCAAGGATTTTTGCTAAGAGGACATCATTGAACTCGATATCTAGTCCGCCAACACGAGTACTTACGTCAAACGTATTTAGTACGATATTGCAATAGAAAAGTCTAATGGCATTAGTAGCTACCGGAAAACAAAGTTTAACAAAGTATTGTAACCCTAATACCTCAAAATAAGGGCGGTGTTATGGAAATATAGTCCATTTGATAGGACCGCCTGTGGATATGGATCTCATAGAAAAGTCTCCATACCACAGAAGGGCTTGATCTAGGGTTTGAAAATAAAACCCATCGAACTTGCCATCGCTCGATTGAACTGGCGAAAAGAGGGAATCCGTGTGTGGATGTGAAGATGATCCTTCCTCACTAGGATTGGTCGTCTTCTTCCTCTTGAAGGGGTTGAATCCCTTAGGCGGCATTGTACAAATAAAGTAAATATGCACGAATTTGAAAGGAGAAGAAATTAGGAGTTATACCTTCCGAGATTCAAGTATGCTGTAGAGGACAACGATCTCCGCACGAATCCAAAATTTAGATGGATTTCACCACGTAGATTGGGAGAAACGAAGTGGTGAAGAACTAGGGTTTGGAGAGCTTCGCGCGGCTGTTGTTACTGCGGAAGAGTTTTTAGAAGCAATAAAGAAGAAGAGGCTCTCGGGTTCTGGTTATATAACCAGATACCACTAACTGAACTCGAGCCGAATTCGGTCCGAACTCTTGCCGAATTCGCCTAGGGATTCTGTTAGTTGGTTTGGGCCACTTTCTTTTTCATTGACTTATTTCAAAAATTTAATTCAAATATTAGTAATTTCAACCTTCAATTAATATAATTAATAGTATTTTATAGATTAAATTTTGTTACACAGCGACTGTCTCAGATTAGCTGTTGGAGTACTGTCCCAGCTGGCGGAGGTTCACCGGGGAACTCTTAAGTACCGCTTCGCTTCAACCGTAGTTGTGGTGACAGACAGACTCTTTATTGGCTTGTTTCTAACACAATTTTTACGTATTGAAATATAATCATAAAACAAAATTAATTAACATTATTGACGTCCAAAATTCCTAATTCTCGACGTAAATAATTAAAACGATCTTCTGCTAGAGGTTTTGTGAAGATGTCAGCTAATTGATTCTCAGTGTCTATGTATACAAGGTCAATATCTCCATTCTGATGATAATCTCTAAGAAAATGATGTCGATTCTCGATATGCTTAGTACGAGAGTGACATACTGGATTTTTAGTCAAATTAATTGTGCTCGTGTTGTCACAGAAAATGGGAATGTGTGTAAAAAATAAATCATAGTCTTCCAAAGTTTGTTTCATCCACAAAATTTGAGTACAACAACGTCATGAGACTAAAGCCTTGTCTAAGAAATGATATGTGCCGTTGGTACTTTTTCTATCAACTTTGTATCCAGCAAAATCTGCATCCGGATAACCAATAAGGTCGAAGGACTTGGTTTTGGGATACCATAAGCCAACAGAAGAAGTACCCTTAAGGGATCGAAAGATACGCTTAACTATGCACAGATGTGATTCCTTTGGATTAGCTTGAAAATGTGTACACAGGCAAACACTAAACACAATATCTGGACGACTAGTAGTTAAATAAAGTAAACTACCGATCATACCTCGATACTTACGTGTGTCGACAGGCTTGCCTTGTTCATTAATATCAAGCTTTGTTGAAGTTGTCATCGGAGTGCCAATAGGTTTGACATTGTCCAGATCAAACTTCTTTAGCAAATCTTTTGTGTACTTGGCTTGATTTATGAATGTCCCATTGACAGTTTGTTTGATTTGCAGTCCGAGAAAGAATTTCAGCTCTCCCATCATGCTTATCTCAAACTCATTCTGCATACACTTAAAGAATTCTTGACAAAGAGATTCATCAGTAGATCCAAATATAATATCATCAACATAGACTTGTATTAAAAAATATTATTATTCAAAGACTTTATAAACAAAGTAGTGTCAACCTTTCCCTTTGAAAAACCGTTATCAAGTAGAAAAGAGCTTAGACGATCATACCAAGCACGAGGGGCTTGTTTCAAACTGTATAAAGCTTTCTTCAACTTGAAAACATGATCAGGGTTTTTAAAATCTGTGAAACCTGGAGGTTGTGCTACAAAAACTTCTTCTTTTATAAAACCATTTAAAAATGCACTCTTGACATATGAAAACATGCAAATACACATAACATACGAATGGATTCTAATCTCGCAACTGGGGTATAAGTCTCATCGCAGTCGATACCTTCTTCCTGATTGTATCCTTGAGCTACGAGTCGAGCCTTATTGCGAGTCACTAAACCATTCTCGTTCAGTTTATTTCGGAATACCCATCGGGTGCCAATGACCGGATGATCAATAGGCTTGGAAACAAGTTCCCAAACTTGATTTCGTTCAAATTGGTTTAATTCCTCTTGCATAGCATATATCCAAAAATGATCACTACATGCTTCATCAATGGTTTTGGGTTCTAGCTGTGAAATGAATACAACACTAGAAACAATATCTCTACTGGATGTACGAGTACTTACACCTTTGGTAATATCACTAATTACCAAATCCTTTGGATGATCGGCCATAAATTTCAATCTTTTCGGCAGACTCTGAAGGTAGCTGCTTCCGGGTTCTTCTCTTGGAGAATCAGCTGGTGTTGAGCTTGGTACAGTTAGATCTTCGTCATTGTCATCGATAGTCATTTGATTCAATTCATCAAAGGTGATGTTGATTGATTCTTCGATGATCATAGTTCATTTGTTGAAGACTCTGTATCCTTTGCTCTTGGCCGCATAACCTAAAAATATACCTTCATCGGCCTTTTCGTCAATCTTTCCCAAATTATCTTTTGTATTAAGAATAAAGCATTTACAACCAAATATTCTAAAATATAAAACTGATGGAATTCTATCAAACCATAACTCAAATGGAGTCTTCTTCGATTTGGGTCGAATTAGAACTCTATTGAGAACAAAACAAGCTGTATTGACAGCTTCAGCCCAGAAATATTTGGGTAGACTAAACTGGTTTAACATTACTTTGGCCATTTCGGATAGAGTTTTGTTCTTACGTTCCACAACTCCATTTTGTTGTGGAGTCCTAGGGCAGGAGAACTCGTGTACAAAATCGTGTGTGTCATAAAATTACTCAAACTCTGTATTCTCGAATTCGCCACCATGATCGCTTCTAATACGAGTGATCATGTAACCTTTTTCATTCTGTACTTTCTTGCAAAAGACGAAAAATTCGGATAATGCATCATTCTTGCGTGTCAAAAAGTATACCCACGTGTATCTAGAGTAATCATCTACAATTACAAAAGCATATAACTTACCTCCGTGGCAAGAAACTCTGCTAGGACCAAATAAGTCCATTTGTAGCAATTGTAGAGGTCTAGTAGTACATACTGTATTTACTGACTTGAATGTAGATCTGGTAGCTTTGTTCTTTTCACATTGGCTGCATACCGAATCCTTCTTGAATGTAATATCCGGTAAACTGCATACTAGCTTCTTCGTAGATAATCTTGAGATTGTGTCCATATTTGCGTGACCGAGTCTCATATGCCACAGATGACTCTCATCACTTTTAGCCATTAAGCATCTACCAACATCACCGATACCAACGATATACCCTTTCAAGTTATTACCGAAGGAGACATAACCTTCCTTCTTCTTCTTCGACAGTGTTGCAAATAATGTAGCGTCACCGGTCATATGCCGTGAACAACCGCTGTCGAGGATCCATTTGCTTTTAGCATGTGAAAGGTGTTCCACCTACAAAACAATTTACAGATGAAACTTTTGGTACCCATTTCTTGTAGGGTCCTGAGATGTTAGCTTTTGGTATCCATGCATAAATATTTAAATCAACAAGATTTCTGATTCTACATGCAGGAGAAATATGACCAGTGTGGCCACAATAATGACATTGTGCATGTTGAGTGTTGAAAGCTGAGTGGTGTGCATGGTTGGTAGGTTTAGGTTTTCTAGTATAGAAGAAAGCATACCTATAATCCTGTTTGGGCTTAACCTTTTGGGGTAAACGTTTGATATGGTTAGGTCTGACAGTGTTTGGTTTGGAAATGTTCCGATTATTCGGTAAGTGACACGTGTTAGGGTAGAAAGCAGCAGTCTTAGGCTATTTTTCTAACCTAATTTCTAATCTTTTGGAAGTTTCATACAACTTAGTATAGTCAGAAGTGAGTGCTTCCATTCTGACTTGTGCACATTGAAGACTTTTCTTCTCTTTAGAAAGTTCTTCTTTCAGTTGGTCAATAACCTTATCTTTTTCTTCAGATGACTTGGTAGTCTCGTGTAATAAGAGCTTAATCGAAGAAATCTCACCAGACTCACTAACATTATCTTTAACCTCAGCTAGTTGGTCGGTAAGTCTTCCTATTTCACCTTTGTACTCTTTGAGTACCTTCTTAGAGGTCTGATATTTGCTACGCAGTTTCCTGTAATCACTTATCAGTTCACTGAAGGCATATCCTAATTGCTCAAAGGTGAAGTCATCATATGTATCAACTACAGGTTCAGAGAGTACCTAATCGGATGCCATAAAGCATACATTTGTAGCATCTTCTGATTGTTCATCTTCTGAGTCACTGGCTTCACTTTCATGCCATATGCTGGTGTTGGCATAGTTCCGTGATGTTGATCTCTTTAGGTTCCCTTTCTTATACCTGTTGCTTTTTTTGCTTGATGATGAGTTTGTAGGACAATCCTTCTTCATGTGTCCCTTCTTCTTGCAGCCATAGCAGACAGCATCATCTTGATACCAGTTGTTGCTGCTATTGTTTTCTTTGGCTTTCTTCTCATATCTCATGAATCTTTTGAATTTCCTTGCTAGGAGTGCTTGATCTTCAGCATCAGATTCACTGCTGTCTGAATCACCTTCAGCAGCTTTTCTGTGTTGTGCCTTGAAAGCGATCGTCTTCTCCTTTGGTGCAGGCTCTTCAAAATCTTGTAGCTCCAGTTCATGAGTGAGTAGCTTACCCATGAGTACTTCGAGGGACATAGTTGTGAGGTCGTTCCCTTCAATGATTGTAGTAGCCTTTGGAATCCAGTTCTTGGTAAGTGCTCGCAGGAGTTTGCGAATCTTTTCATGGTTACTGTAATCTTTGCCTAGGGAGGACAAAGGATTTACAATATCCAAGAATCTTTCGAACATCTGAGTAACTGTTTCGTTGGGCTTCATCTTGAACACCTCATACTCTTGAGTAAGTCTGCTGACCTTTGATTCTTTGACTTGAGTCGTGCCTTCATGTGTGACTTCAAGAAGCTTCCACACTTTATTAGCAGTTGTGCTGATAGACACCCTATTAAATTCAGTTCTGTCTAAAGCACAAAATAAAGCGTTAATAGCACGTACGTCATGACTGGCCTTTTTCTTTTCTTCTTCTGTATATCTGTTATAGGGTTTTTCAATTAAAACTACATCAACCTTTATACGAGGTGGCTTTTGATAGCCATCAATAACAATAGACCATAAATCAAAATCAAGAGATTTCAAGAAGAAACTCATCCGTGTTTTCCAATAGGTATAATTTGTACCATCAAACAGTGGATGTATGTTTGCGGCCTGGCCTTCACTTATGAATTTCACAGTTGCCATGTGTTGTGCTGTAATCTATATAACAATTAATTAAATAAATAAATAATTATAATGTTACCTTGCTTTACTTGTAACACCAGCTCTGATACCAATTGTAGAAACGAAATCGTAAAGCAGAATACTCTAGAGGGGGGTGAATAGAGTAGGCAGCGGAATAATGCTAATTAAAAATTATTAGCAGCAAGATCACAGAATAATAATCACAACTAAATAATATAAAGGCAGAGATAAGAAAGCAAATACAAAGACAGCGATGTATACTGGTTTTCCTCTGTTGAGGACTAGTCCAGTCGGTAGAACTCTTGCTACCAGTTGAATCCACTATTTGTAAAACCGTAAGTTTTCGTACGAAGTCCTTACAACTTCTACAATGCGAGCTTTGATACGAAAAACTCGTCCAACTTCAATTGTGAAGAGTTGAATCTTCTATCAAGCCTCTGATTACAATCACTCAGAAACTTCTAGACCGCACCGCACTGGCAAATCGACTAGAGGATTGTAACTGGCTTGGGATCTGAAAATTAAAGCTCGAGAAAAACTCTTTGGAAGACTGAAAGCTTTAAATAAAGAGAAGATTGAAAGTGAATGAGTGAGTTAAAAAGATCGAAATCCTTCTCTATTTATAGGAGTTCCAAAGACAGAATTCGGGCAGAACTCGATGAGCAAATCTCGGTCAAATCCGCAATTGCAGGAGGACCAAGTTCCAAGGAATTCAAAAATCAAAACGGCCACTAACCGAACTCTGGCCGAACTCTGGCCGAGTTCTGTCAGGGTTTGGTTAGGGTTTTCAAAATAGATTTTTGGAGAATTTTGAAAACCTTTTTGGAGCTTTTGTAAATACGAATGTTTTTCAAAACTAAGGATATTTTAAAAACATTTTGAAATCATTTTGGAATAGCCTATTTGCCAGTACGACTCGGTGTACAATGTATTTCTAGACTCAATAAAATAAAAGATTACATTGCTCAAAGAAATACAGACTCGAACAGGCAAACAATGCTTCGGTCTTGAACTGAGTAGTTAGCCGTTCTTGATCATGTCCAAGAGTCCGAGATATCCTGACTAGCTCCATATATCGAGACAGAGTTTGATCAATTATTAAAATCAGTTTGACCATATGACCAATGGGCCAACATAGGCTTCGACATTTTGTGCCTCATGGTATACTTGTAATAGTTCGACCTTTCGGCATTTATGAATAAATTGGGTTTTCTAAAAAAAATATATATATTGAAGAAAGGGTACTTCATTGAAAAGAAAGGTGTTACAGATACATAATCATATTCTTGTCAGACGACACCAGCTCGGGTTAACTTCCCATATTGTCTACATCATATTCCAAATTATTGATAATGCCGGTTGTTGACATTGAAACATCTTCAAATACTCTCATATTCCTCTCCCGCCAGATGTGCCATACTGCCGATAGTAATCTAAGCCGTATTTTGTTGAACACTTCAATCCCAAACCTCCTCGCATGTTTTGCCTCTTTAATAGCTATGGTTAACCCCAGTACATTGCCGCATTGGAGCCCAGTCCTTTGCATACAGCTCTCCCAAATTTACCTCGATACTCGGTTCGGCACGAAAGGAAAGTTGAGTCCGAGATTCGTTGGGCCGTTCGAAATACTTGAACGGGTCGCACCAGTGGCCTACAAAATTGCCCTACCGCCGGTGCTTGATGGTGTACACAACGTCTTCCACGTCTCTCTGTTACGGAAGTACGTGCACGACCCTAGCCACATGGTAGATTTTGGCCAGCTGGAGCTAAAGTCAGACTTATCCTACGTTGAAGAGCCAGTTCAAATTTTAGAACGCAAGGATAAGTTGCTACAAAATAGAGCGATCCCTCTCGTCTGCGTCCTCTGGAAGAACCACTCGGTCGAAGAGTCGACGTGGAAGCTTGAATCGGAGATGAAGGATAAATTCCCTTTATTGTTTTCGTAGAGGTAGGTTCCATCTTTAAGTTTCGAGGACGAAACTTTTTATTAGTTGGTTATGGTGTAGTGCCCCGTCCCTACATCGTGCCCCGTCTCCGTCCACGGGGTGCGCCAGAAAGGAACACTGTCGCTATCGATTTGGTCGGGACCGATAGGTCGGGATCAACCGAGTCGATCGAACGGGAACGGTTGAATTAAGATCCATTCCTCGTTATGGAATGTCTTCTTCGGAACCAAGTCCCATATTCAGCGGGTTGCGCCTCGAGGATTGGCTCTGCGGCTGAGTCGGGAGAGACCTCCCGTTGCTCTGGTTTTTATGCCGTACTTGATTTGGCTTTGGCTTTCGTGAATGCGTTTTCGTGAATGTTTTTGATGGGTTTTCGAGATGCGTTTTCGAGCTTCGCATTCATATCGAATATCCTTGAATTATACAGTGTTCTAATCAGTTGCTTATGCGATTGCAGGTGATCGCATAGGCGACGTCAGCACAGCCAACCGGTCGCTCGCTTGAAGCAAGGCTAAGGCGAGTGGCTAACCTTCTTCGTCTCGTCCCTCTATTTCAAACTCAACATGTGAAGTAAATGATTGCTTGTCATAATAGTATAGAATCAAAGAAATCATGGCACGATTCTTCACGAAACACCTGCTATCAAACTGCCGGTTTTGAAAATAGAAAATGCGCTTTCTTATACAAATCCACTTAGCCTATGCAAACAATGAATGAATCGATTAACGTTTATCGCAACGATACGGCTAAGTAAGCAAATCAACTAAGTCCAAAGGAAAACGGTCATTGGACAACTTGTCGACAAGGTGAAGTTTTCTCGAATGGTTGCCTAGGCCAAGGGACCGATTCGGCCCAGGAGGAACGAGTGTAGCAGCGCCAACCCTTCATCGGCGCGAGTTATGCGGGCACTTTCGTACAGGGCTAGCTACCCGATGCGAAAGGGGCGTCGTCTAACCAAATGCTATAGTCCGCGATGGCTTGACATTTCCAGTGGCCTTTATACCCCTTTTTACTGCTTAACAGGTGCACGGGACACGGAATGAACATGATAATTGCTTAATGATATACAAGTTCATATGCTTGCCTCAAAACATATTAACATGCAAATCGAACAGGATGGTTAGAAAGATCATTGAAATAGCTAGCTAACATGTTTACGAAACTTCTTGAATTAAATGCAGAGCTTGGATTTAATTAGCCATTCGCCAGTACATGTGTTTCGTGCTGATCCTTGCTCCTTGCAGGTCCTGCGAACCAGGAAGGACGCGCCAGCTAGCTCGGCGGCGTTCGTGACTTTTGAAGCTTCGGCCGTGTGTCGAAGACTTACTCTGCAACTCCACTTTTGAAAGCTCTCGACAGTCCAAAGGAAATGACTCAGCGTCCCTCCTTTCCAGGTCAATGGAGTACTTGTGTATACTGAGGGATGTGTGCAATGTATGGAACGGCTATCTCATCGGCACTCTTTTGTAATCGAGTCATGTTGTAGCCCGCGCGGCAAAGAGTCTTGTATCGGAGTCTGTAAAAGATGTCCATTATCAATAAAGATCAAGTTTCCCTTACTTATTGTGTATATCAATTTGTCTGCGTACTCTCTTAGATCTCGTGTCTCGGATTACCTTATGACTAGGCCTTGTGCGATCGCAATTTAGGTTCGCACGGCATCACGCCCGGGGGACGACTATCGATTCGACGGAATCGGGGCGTGACATAATGGTATCAGAGCACGGCTTTACGTCCTTGGCCTCCAGTGTCGAGTTTTAGTCTCCAACCGTTGACCTCGTGCCGATAAGAAGAGTTGTTCCATACGCTGAACCCAGGACATTTTCTGAAACTAACGAGAGTTGCCTTCCTTTTTCCCTGCAGTTACGGAAGCTCAGGCGGAAGACGAGACGAGCGCTTCCAGCGGCTCGAGTGCTTCTAGGCCCGAGCATTCCGTTAACCCAATGGGAATGACGCCTACTGTAGCCGGACCTTCCGGCGACCCGATGCAACGTATGCTGCAGATGCTTGAAATGCAGCAACGTCAGAACGAGCTCTATCGTCAGCAAGCGGAGGCTCGTCAGACCCAATTTGAGAGTCGGTTCGAGGCTCAATTCAAGCTGCAACAACAGCAGCTAAATACCCTCCAACAGATCGTACAGTCGGTCGTCGGCAACAACAACAACTCAACGATGACACCTGCCGTGACCCAGCCTGCGGTTCGATCCAACGAAGCTGAACCAGAGGCGCCCGCGCTCTCACCTGCAGCACCGAGAAGTTCTAACTTCGACGTGTCAAAATTTACGAAAAGCTGTCGCACTTCCTTCAACGGCACAGAAGATCCATCCGTAGCGATCGACTGGTTGGAGGAGCTGGAAGACAAGTTCGAGCTTCTGGGTGTCGAGGACTCGAAAAAATTCGCGTGTGCTCAACTTCTACTTCGAATGAACGCGCACGATTGGTGGGCTGTGCAGAAGCGGGCTATTCGACGTGAAGACGAGCCGGCGGCGATCTCATGGGCGACATTCAGAAATGCATTCGAGAACGAATATCTTTCTTCAGCCGTACGACAGGAAAAAGAAAATGAGTTCATACAGTTGACGCAAGGGAATATGACTGTACGACAATATGCGGCTAAATTCAACAAACTGGCCAAGTTCGCCGGGGACTATTTACCTACCACCGCAAGTTGAGCAAAACGATTTGTAGTGGGCCTGCATTTCTCTATCCGTGCTCATGTCTCAGTGCCGGAATACAAAACTGTGGGCGAGGCACTCAACCATGCCATCCGTCTGGAGTCCGAGTATCCTCCTACTACTACCGGCGCTGTTAACTTTAATAACAAATGCCATAGTAACGCGGAAGGCAACAACGCACATAAGCGTCAACATCGCGGCAACCAGACGAAGGAACGGATGGTCTGCAATTTCTGTCACAAGGACGGGCATCTGGACACCGACTGTCGACTTAAGAACAGAGTCTGTTTCGCATGCGGCAAGAGGGATCACCTCGTAAGGGACTGTCCGGAAGCTGCGTCGAACCAACGCCCGCTCCAACATCAACAAAACCGAGGCCAAGCACTTCGGGCTCCACCGACCGCACAACAGAATAGCCAAGACCGTCGCCCCAATGCTCAGGGCCGTGTCTACGCCATGACTCGAGATGAAGTGTTCGTATCTGACACAGTCGTGACAGGTATACTGCAATTCAATAATAAACCTACTCGTGTATTGTTTGATTCAGGTGCCACGCATAGTTTCATATCGACGGACTTTGCCGTCGAGCACAAATTCCCTCTGACACCGCTCGGTCTTGAGCTCACTGTTAACATCTCGTCGGGCATACCACTAGCTGCGAATTTAGTCTGCAGAAACGGAATCATCTGTATAGGTGGTCAAAAGGTCAGTCTCGATGCGATAGTTCTAAATATTAAGGACTACGATATCATTCTGGGGATGGATTGGCTCGGTCCGTGCAACGCAACTATAGACTGCGCTGAAAAGAAGGTCACATTTCGCACACCAGGAGTGCCCGAATTCTGCTACTCGTGTGGTGAGGCGTCGCCGACCTGCATGGTGATCTCTGCAATATCTGCTCGACGGATGCTGTATTCCGGGTGCGAAGGCTATCTAGCTTCCGTTCGAGACATGCGATTGGATGGTGCAAATACGGGTCAGACCGACGTTGTGGCAGAATTCCCCGATGTGTTCCCGGACGAGTTGCCCGGCATGCCGCCCGATCGAGAGATTGAGTTCACTATCGATACCTTCCCCGACACTCGACCGATCTCGAAGACCCCATACAGGATGGCCCCTGCAGAGCTGAAAGAACTCAAGGTGAAGTTACAGGAATTGCTTGACAAGGGATTTATCCGACCCAGCGTCTCGCCGTGGGGAGCGCCCGTACTGTTTGTCAAGAAGAAGGATGGTTCTATGCGTCTTTGTATCGACTACCGCGAGCTGAATAAAGCCAGCGTCCAGAACAAATATCCCCTGCCCCGCATAGATGATCTGTTTGACCAGCTCCAAGGAGCCACGGTGTTCTCTAAAATTGATCTACGTTCGGGTTACCATCAACTCAAGATCAAGCCGGACGATGTGCCAAAGTCTGCATTTTGTACTCGTTACGGCCATTACGAGTTCCTGGTAATGCCGTTCGGCCTAACGAATGCCCCTGCTGCTTTCATGGATTTAATGAATCGGGTGTTTCGACCATTCCTCGACAAGTTCGTAGTAGTCTTTATCGACGATATACTCGTCTACTCGAAGAATCGGCAGCAACACACTGAGCATCTGCGGACCGTGCTTCAGACCCTTCGAGAAAATCAATTGTATGCGAAGCGAAGCAAATGTGAATTCTGGCTTAGCAGCGTCGCATTCCTCGGACACATCATTTCTGCTGAAGGCATCGCGGTCGACCCAAAGAAAGTTGAAGCCGTCGTTGATTGGAAGCGGCCAACGTCCGTCAGCGAGATTCGAAGTTTCCTTGGCTTAGCAGGATACTATCGACGCTTCGTGAAAGACTTCGCGAAGATCGCATCGCCTCTAACTCGCCTCACCCAGAAAGGAGTCGCCTTCGAATGGTCAGACGATTGTGAAGCTTCATTCCAAGAATTAAAGCAACGGCTCGTCTCGGCCCCGATACTCGCACTTCCAGAAGGGACTGAGGGTTTCCAGATATTCAGTGATGCGTCCGTCCAGGGCTTGGGGTGTGTGCTGATGCAGCGGAACAAGGTGATATCTTTTGCTTCCCGACAGCTAAAGCCGCACGAGAAGAATTATCCTACGCACGACCTGGAGTTAGCGGCGATTGTGTTCGCGTTGAAATTGTGGCGTCACTACTTCTATGGCGTGGCATGCACGATCTATACCGATCACAAGAGCCTCAAGTATCTATTCACGCAGAGGGAACTGAACTTGCGGCAGAGGTGCTGGCTTGAACTGATCAAGGACTACGACTTGACTATCGACTATACGCCGGGAAAGGGAAATATTGTGGCAGACGCTTTGAGTCGAAAGTATATTGCCTCGTTATCCATCGACCCTAGATTGCTACGCGACCTAGAAGAGATGGGCATCGAGCTCCGAGTCAGATTCCGGAATGTGCAGTTGGCAAAGTTGCAGTTAGAGCCGAGCTTGCTTGAAAAGATCAAGACCGCTCAGACGAACGATCCGTACCTGAAGAAAGTACGAGAGCTAATTTCGACAGGCAGGACGATCGACTTTGCGGAAGACGAAACCGGCGTGCTTCGATTGAAGGGTAGGCTATGCGTTCCGGACGATTCAGAACTCAGAAAGGAGATCCTGTCGGAGACGCACTATGCGAAATACACTTTGCATCCAGACAGTACCAAGATGTATAAGGACCTCCGTACGACCTTTTGGTGGCACGGGATGAAGAGAGATGTGGCGCTCTTCGTATCGCAATGCATGGCCTGTCAGCAGGTGAAAGCTGAGCATCAGCGACCGGGCGGGGAGATACAGAATCTCGCTATTCCCGAGTAGAAATGGGATCATGTCACTATGGATTTTATTGTTGGCCTGCCGAAGACACCACGGGGGAACGACGCCATCTGGGTCATCGTCGATCGATTAACCAAGTCAGCGCACTTTATCGCCATCAAAGTTACTTGGAGCGTTGATCGCCTGGCGCAGATTTATCTTGACGAGATAGTTCGACTGCACGGAGTTCCAGTATCCATCGTCTTTGATCGGGATTCACGATTCATGTCGCGATTCTGAAGTAGCCTTCAGTCGGCGCTGGAAACCAAGTTGCAGTTCAGCTCAGCTTACCATCCTCAGACCGACGGCCAAACGGAGCGCGTCAACCAGATTCTCGAAGACATGCTACGGCTCTGCGCAATTGACTTCAAATCAAGTTGGGACGTCCACCTATCGCTGGCGGAATTTGCATACAACAATAGCTACCAATCCAGCATCCAAATGGTGCCGTATGAAGCTTTGTACGGCCGGAAGTGCAGATCGCCCATTTGCTGGGATGAAGTCGGGGAACGGCAGATACTCGGCCCGGAGCTGGTGGAACAGACTATGGAAAAGGTCAAGCTCATCCGGGAAAGATTAAAGACCGCACAGAGTCGTCAGAAAAGCTATGCAGACATTCATCGTCGACCGCTCGAGTTTTTAGTAGGCGATCACGTATTTCTCAAAGTGTCGCCCATGCGGGGAGTTACTCGGTTCGGCACGAAAGGAAAGTTGAGTCCGAGATTCGTTGGGCCGTTCAAAATACTTGAACGGGTCGCGCCAGTGGCCTAAAAAATTGCCCTACCGCCGGTGCTTGATGGTGTACACAACGTCTTCCACGTCTCTCAGTTACGGAAGTACGTGCACGACCATAGCCACGTGGTAGATTTTGGCCAGCTGGAGCTAAAGTCAGACTTATCCTACGTTGAAGAGCCAGTTCAAATTTTAGAACGCAAGGATAAGTTGCTACAAAATCGAGCGATCCCTCTCGTCCGCGTCCTCTGGAAGAATCACTTGGTCGAAGAGTCGACGTGGGAGCTTGAATCGGAGATGAAGGATAAATTCCCTTCATTGTTTTCGTAGAGGTAGGTTCCATCTTTAAGTTTCGAGGACGAAATTTTTTATTAGTTGGTTATGGTGTAGTGCCCCATCCCTATATCGTGCCCCGTCTCCGTCCACGGGGTGCGCCAGAAAGGAACATTGTCGCTATCGATTTGGTCGGGACCGATAGGTCGGGATCAACCGAGTCGATCAAACGGGAACGGTTGAATTAAGATCCATTTCTCGTTATGGAATGTCTTCTTCGGAACCAAGTCCCATATTCAGCGGGTTGTGCCTCGAGGATTGGCTCTGCGGCTGAGTCGAAAGAGACCTCCCGTTGCTCTGGTTTTCATGCCTCACTTGATTTGGCTTTGGCTTTGGCTTTCGTGAATGCATTTTCATGAATATTTTCGATGGATTTTCGAGATGCGTTTTCGAGCTTCGCATTCATATCGAATATCCTTGAATTATATAGTGTTCTAATCAGTTGCTTATGCGATTGCAGGTGATCGCGTAGGCGACGTCAGCGCAGCTAACCGGTCGCTCGCTTGAAGCAAGGCTAAGGCGAGTGGCTAACCTCCTTCGTCTCGTCCCTCTATTTTAAACTCAACATGTGAAGTAAATGAATGCTTGTCATAATAGTGTAGAATCAAAGAAATCATGGCACGATTCTTCACGAAACACCTGCTATCAAACTGCCGATTTTGAAAATAGAAAATGCGCTTTCTTATACAAATCCACTTAGCCTATGCAAACAATGAATGAATCGATTAACGTTTATCGCAACGATACGGCTAAGTTAGCAAATCAACTAAGTCCAAAGGAAAACGGTCATTGGACAACTTGTCGACAAGGTGAAGTTTCCTCGAACGGTTGTCTAGGCCAAGGGACCGATTCGGCCCGGGAGGAACGAGTGTAGCAGCGCCAACCCTTCATCGGCGCGAGTTATGCGGGCACTTTCGTACAGGGCTAGCTACCCGACGCGAAAGGGGCATCGTCTAACCAAATGCTATAGTCCGCAATGGCTTGACATTGCCAGTGGCCTTTATACCCCTTTTCACTGCTTAACAGGTACACGGGACACGAAATGAACATGATAATTGCTTAATGATATACAAGTTCATATGCTTGCCTCAAAACATGTTAACATGCAAATCGAACAGGATGGTTAGAAAGATCATTGAAATAGCTAGCTAACATGTTTACGAAACTTCTTGAATCTTGGATTTAATTAGCCATTCGCCAGTATATGTGTTTCGTGCTGATCCTCGCTCCTTACAGGTCCTGCGAACCAGGAAGGACGTGCCAGCTAGCTCGGCGGCGTTCATGACTTTTGAAGCTTCGGCCGTGTGTCGAAGACTTACTCTGCAACTCCACTTTTCAAGGCTCTCGACAGTCCAAAGGAAATGACTCAGCGTCCCTCCCTTCCAGGTCAATAGAGTACTTGTGTATACTGAGGGATGTGTGCAATGTATGGAACGGCTATCTCATCGGCACTCTTTTGTAATCGAGTCATGTTGCAGCCCGCGCGGCAAAGAGTCTTGTATCGGAGTCTGTAAAAGATATTCATTATCAATAAAGATCAAGTTTCCCTTACTTATTGTGTATATCAATTTGTCTGCATACTCTCTTAGATCTCGTGTCTCGGATTACCTTATGACTAGGCCTTGTGCGATCGCAATTTAGGTTCGCACGGCATCACGCCCGGGGGACGACTATCGATTCGACGGAATCGGGGCGTGACAGCCCAGAACCATGAATCTGCACTAGCCTCTTTGTCAATATTAATGGCAGCTATCTTTGAGCCAAACCAGCGTCTAACTGGGCTGTTTGGTAAACTCCAGTAACTGTCCCGTATCAATACCGACACTGTCTCTGTTGTGTCGACAAGCTCGTACGTTGGCCACCCCATCCGGTCAACAAAGCTCTGTTGATTGAGCCACGGATCCATCCAGAGACTGGTGTATGGCCATCATGTATCACCTGTGTTATTCTCCACTTTAGCTTGGTATGAAGTCTGAGTAAATTTTTGAAGGTTACAAAGTAATTGTTATTGACCTTTTGGACCCAGAAATTCAAGTTCGCCAGGTACCTCCCTTGTGTCCATCTAGCCCATAGTAACGTACTTTCAAGCAGGCGCCCTGCCAATTTGTGTAGTGCAACTTCTCGGGGCGTCTGCATAGATCGTAAACCAACCCCACCTTCATCTTGGGTCTACACAACTCCCTCCAACTTATCGAGTGCAACCCTCCTCACCATATGATTGTCGTACATAGCTTCTCAATTTTTTGTATTGTCTTGTCAGGAATGAAGAGGGCTTACATCCAGTATGAAGCTATTGCGAAGATGACCAATCGAGCTAGTTCGATTCTTCCACCAAATGATAATATTTGTGACTACTAGCCTTCCAGTCTCATTTGAACATATTACGTCAGCCCCTGGCAGTCAACGTCTCGGACATACGTGATCGACAATGGTAATCCAAGATATTTCACCGGTAGCTGACCCCTCTCTATTTCTAACAAGCGCGACCACTTTTCCTGCTCCGGGAAATCCTTATTTAAATAGCTTTGGATTTTCTCTTTGTTCAGCTGCAGTCCCGATACCAAGAAAAATTCTTCCAACACCTTATTCAACGTGTATATGCTCTTCTCCAAAGGTTTGAAGAACACAAGTAGGTCATCTGCATAAATAAGATGAGAGATGACTGGCTGCACTTTCCTATAAATTGGGATGATTTGTTTCTTATGCACTGCTATATCCATCAGGAATGTAAAGTACTCCATCACGATCGTGAACAGATAAGGCGATAACGGGTCTACCTGTCTGAGTCCACGATTGCTTCCGAAATATCCGTACGGTTGCCCTTTGATAAGAATGGAGAAAGTGGGTGTTGTGATGCACTCTTTAATCCGCTCGACCCACCAGTCTTCAAATCCCATGCTAAAGAGGACATGACATACAAATTTCTATTCACCATGTCGTAATCTTTCCGGAGATCGAGCTTCAGGCACCCCTTCCTCCCTCCTGGCTTATTGAATTCTCGCACGAGTTCGTGTGCTAGCAAACAACTTTCAGCTATTGACTTGCCTTTGATAAAAGTAGACCGTTATCCGATATCAGACCTTGCATTATTTTCTGCATTCTCATACACATAAGGTGAGTGATAATTTTGAACAAAAAATTACAGCAAGCTATCGGCCTAAAGTCACTTAGTACTGTGGCTCCTTCTTTCTTAGGAATCAGAGTCAAGTATGTGTGATTGATCTCCTTTATTAGTCGTCCGATTTTAAAGAATCCTGAACAATGAGGAGAATTTGATGCTTCAGTTGACCCCAGTGTTTTTTTTTGTAGAAAGCAGCATTGAACCCATCCAGTCGTGGAGATTTGTTGGGATCTGCCCCCAAGATGATTGCTTCAATTTCCTCCATGGAAACTTCTTGTTTGAGCACATTATTACCCTTCTCTGTAATAGTACGTTTGCAGACAATGTTTGGAAATACATCAGAGTAATTTGATTGATTATATATATATATATATATATATATATATGCACATCGAGTCGTGGTGTACTGGTAACACCACCGTGCACCGGGGATGAGGGCCGGGTTCGAGCCCTCCCTTCCACGGAGGTGGCTGGGTGGCGGTGGCCACGGCCTCCGGGCCAAGGTCGGGTGGAGTCGTCCACCGGCTTTGGTTTTAAAATAGCAAAAAAAAAAAAAAAAAAAAAAATATATATATATATATATATATATATATATATATATATATATATATATATATATATATATATATATATATACCAATAATCATGACTCTCGTAGTGTGTCTGAGCGTGACAAGAGACGTGCATATATGCATGTTGTTCCATGCCATGCATGCATAGGATCTTTGGCACGAACACCAAAAAATTGTTGAAGTTTGTGTGATGAATTCCTAATTAATATTAAGTATATGATGTTGAATTGCTTTTAATTTTAATTCTCCTTTAGGACATTTAGGACCCACATCATCTTCGGACGTGGACGTTGGACAGACTTCTTTACATCAACCAGGAGCAGGCAAGTGTACATTGTCATAAAGTATTTTAATTCATGTTTGATATATATACTAATATTTTTATACTTGTGTGTGTTGTTACATTAGGGTCGTGAATCAATACTTTGCGTCTAAGTCTGTTTTGGGTGCCGACATTGTTTACGGAGTCGAATATTGATATTAGAGTTGTCATCACGTTACCACATATGTCACGCCCCAGATCCAGAATAGCGGAGAGCGGGAGAATGACTCAGCCAGCTACGTATTACGGGTAGATGAATACCGTATAATATGATCAATGTTGTATACAAGACAAGGGGTGCATACTACATACATGTCTTACTAGGGTTGCTCAACATCTATTATCTCAATCATTCAAACGAGAAGCAGTAATAGAGAACATATAAGATAAAGCAATAAGGCGTCCCAAACGCTCAGTCAAAATGTTATGGAGATCTGGCTTTATAAAATATAGCTAGATGATATAACAAGGTATACACAATCGTTATCAGCTGCAGTCTGACTTAGTTACAATTATATAAAAGCAAGTGCAAGACAGTCCGACTAACATGTCGGTGCCAAGCGGCAAAAGTAAAGTACGTAGTAAAATGAGCAGGGAAACAAGGAATCCACTCGTGCCCTCCAGCGGTTATCCTTCTAGTATTGACCATCTTGAGAGTGGAAGTAAGCTGAGTCCTCGGGAGCTGGCTCTAAATCTGGCCACGCAAAACTAGAGAAGTTAGATCTCAAATAGCAAGTACCACAAAGGAAGCACGATATGAAAGATTAAAACCAGTGATAAGAGTTAAGAATATGAAAAATAAGTCTCTGCTTGCTACTGGAATTCAAATAACATCATGACACTTCAAGCCAACCTCCCAACTAAACAAAGACAGAAGTTGACCCGTCATGTCCTGATGTTCTACTCACCACAGTAGTTAACAGAGTAGGTACAACGTACAAACAAATCAATGTAAACGGTTATATAATTACTACGGCTTGCTAACTGTAAGTTCCAAGTTATCCTGGAAATATGCAATAAGAAATTCCTCAGTTCTTACTATATGCGAGTAAGGCTAGTCTATCCAATAATCAATTGCGCCAATCATGCATTAGACGAGTCTCAGCGGGACGCCCGTCATCAATATGCAAAAAAATAAACAAATACCACTCCATACCCGTGTGGCAAATTTACAGTATCCGTGGGAACCAACCGACATGTCGGGGCACTAATTGTCCCAAGATGGCTGACATGTAAGAACTCGGGAACCCACTCTCTCCATGCAATAGTTATTTTATTTAACTTAGTAGTGCCGACGTTAATTGAAATCTCATGTCGTGGATCATGATCATTCTGAATGAGTACTTTCGTACAGAGTACGATATGCATAACTTTACAACGATGCCAGTACGGTTAGGTTGTAGGTCTTATATAGCGTAATGCAATAATCAAACCGAGCCACGGGATAATCATGCATTGACTGTAAGGTACACATGCTGCTTTTGTAGTAAGAAATTATTTACCAGTGCATTAGCACATACTCAATATAGCATAAGATAAAGGAAATCAGCATGTGTCCATATGCCAATGTTCAGGATCGACTAGTCGATTGTAATGGTTCATGGTTCATACATGAACGTGTCTCATTCAATTCAATAAGACGACTAGCCGGTCTCTTAGTTCCAACTAGGAACGCATGATCAACATTTAGTCAAGGTAACAATCAATGTCAATTCGTGGCAAGGCATGAAAGTCAAACTAGTATTTAGTATAGTCGAGTCTATAACTCTCAAGGTCAAGTACCAGTGATACAGGATGCCCACAAGTTAATCAAGACACGGGGCACACTCCAAACAACAATATGCATTAAAATACTAACATGCATCAAGTGGCACGATCCAAGCAGATGGCGCGACCAAAGGAGTGGCGCAACCTAAACAGGAGGCATGGGCGAGCGTGTTGCACAACCTAAACTGGTGGCGCTGCCATCGAAATGTGTAAGATAAATGGCGCTGCCATTGAAATGCACGAGATAGATGGTGGTGCCAAAAAGATGGCACGACCAAACGAGTAGCACAACCTAAACAGGTAGCACGGGCAAGCGAGTGGCACAACCCAAACAGGTGGCACTGCCAGCTAAATGTGCGTGCTGCCATCCCTACCAGCAAGCCTTTCGGCCATTGAGTTTTACAAAAAAACTTCCATTAGCCAAAACTTGGGCTATCGAAATTAGGCAACAGAAAGTCCAAAACCGACTAGAATTGAATTTTCTACAACATGGAACAACTTGTTTTCGAAAAAAATAAAGTTTGATAGATCAAAACCATATAAACCCATAAAATCCAAAAAGACTTGAAACCTAGATCTACACAAAACCATCCATGGAAATCAAAAACCTCAAGACCTAAACATGTAGAGGAAGAGGAGATGAACAAAATGGACTAAAAATAAATGGGGATGCATGAAATTTCTCATGGTGTGCAAGATGTACTTGCCTCTCTCCAATGGCTAGGGTTTGGTGGAAGATAAATAAATGGAAGTTATGAGGGGAGAGAGAAAAAAAGTGGTATAAGTATCAAGGCCAAGTTGATCCCCACCATCCATTTCTCTCCACTCCATCCAAACCATCCACCCCTTTCCATGTTGAACTAAGCCAAGCCAAGTTGGCTCAACATGAATCAAGATGAACCAAGAGCTAAATAAAAGCAGAAAATAAAATACAGGAAAATAACTAGCAGGTAATTAAAGGAACTAAATGTAGAATAAATGCATAATAAATATTAAATAAATACAGTCAAGTAGTACACGTATTAAAAATATATATTTCGGGAACGGAGAGTGACATCTCTACCCTCCTTAGAAAAAATTTGTCCTCGAAATTTCAAATCCAAGTAGACTAGAATCATCAGGGCTAGACTAACCTAACCAAAAGCAATTCTAGCAAGCAAGCAATCATCCTACAATATCAATATCAAGTAATATATCTATATTATCAATCTACGACATCAAGCAATTGTAGGAGCGTAAAAAGTGCTTCAAAAAAAGAGTCATCCCATTCAAAAGTGATCGGTTTTTACACCAAGCAGAGCGGGTAATCTCTTTTACGCCCAAGGTTAGGCTAATCAATTTACGCCTAAGCAGGCTGATCATTTTACGCTTGGGTCTACACCTGTAATTTTACGCCAAGGACAGAGCAGCCTCTTTTACGCTGGACAAAGCTGTCAAATCTAGCATTTAATGCAAACTCTGATATGAAGATATTAATGATGGCATTTACCACAGAATTCAATGGGATTTGTCTTATACAAAGACCATTATTGTCGTTTATGGGGATCGAGCTACTTTACGCTCACTGAATAGTTTCTTTTATGCATGGAGTTTTACATGAGTCCTTACGCTCATAAAACAATGTGTGCGTAAAGTCTATTTGAGCCATTTTACGCTCAAGGTTATTCAATAACCACTTTACGCGGGAAACCTATGACAGAGCTATTTTACGCTCATCTTACAGCTTTACGCCCAGAGGATGTTGGAGCTATTTTTATGCCCTATTCTTTCTGGCCAGTTTGGAATGTGGTTTGCCTACATGGCCTTCATGCCACATATTTCGAAGAACGTGTGTACATGTATCCTATTCTTACTGAAATGATGGGACGCATGTCAACGTATGCAAAGGAGACTCTGATCATGGGTGACAGTTGTTAGCGTAAAGACAGACTTTGATGCTCTTTTACGCACAGAAGCCTCAGTCTATAAATAGACTCATTTTTCTCAGAGAGGAAGACAGGGAGAACATGAGAGAATACAGGGAGCAGGACTTGGAGATTTTGATTCTCCAGAGCATTTTTCTTCAACTTTTCTTTCAGAACAGAGTGAAGCAAAGCAGGAAAGCATTCGGCCTCGCCATCAGTGTCCAAGTGCGTCAATACCTTTCTGGTGACTTAGTTCTTCCAAGTTGTTCTACTTCAAGCAGTGATCTTCATCATCATTATATGGTCCAAGGAACAAAGTGATTATTTACGAATCAGACTTCCATAGCAATACTTTCCTAGAATCAAATTTGTACTTCTTGTACTTTTTTTCGTTTTATTTTCAAAATCCAACCTTTTGTTTGGCAATTTTGTTAAGTGAAACAAAATGGCGACTCTGCTGGGGACTACTTTCTTTTCCGACGAGGAAGTGATTGCTCAATATGATGATGTTTCGGTCGGTTCGACCAAGAAGACTCTGGTTGTGCACTTCGACCAGACTGCCTATGAAGAAATGCTCCGAACTGGGGGTGGTTCTCGCCATTCCAATGTTCAAAAGTCTCGCAAAGCACGAAAAGTTTGGATTCCCAAATCCAAAGTGGTTTCTGATCTCTCTGTTGTTTCTGATGACAAGGGAATTCTTCCCACTCCTGTCGTAGGGGCTCCCATTCGTAACGAGACAGTCCTTACTTCAGAGTTGCACTCAAAGTGTGATGATTTATCTCCCGTTTGTAACGGTGAAGATAATCAGGTTTTACGCCCACTGCGTAAGAATCAAGTTTTACGCTCAGTGGGTAAGAACCACATTTTACGCTCAAGGTATAAGAATGAATCTCCCATTTGTAATGTGGCAGATTCTAATGTTTCTGAGTGTAAGAATCAGTCTCCCGTCAGTGACGTGGTAGGCCCACACAAATTATGCTCCTCGCGTAAAACAAAATCTCCCGTCCGTGACGTGGTAGATAATCAATTTTTATGTTTTACGCGTAAAGGTAAGTCTCCTGTCTGTGACAGTGTAGATAAAATTCACAACAATGTTTGCACATCTAATGTGAATGTACCTAAACGCATACAGCGTAAAAATATTGTTGGTAAAACTTCTGTCCTACACCAACAACCTTCTTATACTGCTTTACGCAAAGTACCAAACTTGCAAATCATGCGCCATGAAAATGGAGTCCTTCGTGCTAAATCTCAAGATTTACGCACACAACTCCAAACGCGTAAAAATGTACAGTTTGGTTCTGCGAATGAAGCCAGTAATCTTCTCTATACACAAAGGACTAAACGTTTTTCTACCCCAAATGTAATAAAGAAGAATATTCCCTCTACTCCTTCTGACTTACGTGAATTGCTAATTCAAAAGCGTAAGAATTCACAATCTCCGGTGACGTTCCCCCAAGAAAAACATCATTGTGAATATCATCAGGTTGTGATCAATTATTGTTGTTCAGCTTCAAAATGGTCAGTTTTTGATCGACTGAGTTTTTCGCTTCAGCCTCAAGCTGAAGACCAAGAAGATGAGCTGTCATATGCATCAGTCAACATGGAATCTCATACTAACAGAGGACGACGACCGAGACGGAACATGTCCCAAACTCCAGGTCAACAACAGTTCAACAAACTTCTTGATTCCTTTGAAGGAGTATATCAGAATACTCGATCAAGAAGACAAAGACAATTGCAGACTTCTGATTCAGAAGCTGGGGGTACTCAATCTTTTGAGTCGGATACCGATAGTGTGGATTCATACTTCTATACTAATTCATCTATATCTTCAAGAGAGGTTGAATCCTACACTGTTGGAGATGAACCAGAGACATCATCTGCTAATACGGAACAACGTCTCACTGCCGTGGAGCAATCATTAAAAGACATGCTCAACATGGTGCAGAGCATGCATCAGATAATTTTGAATCAGCAAACTGCTCAGCCCACAGTAATAACTCCGGCACCAGTAGCAGCACAAACTCAAGATAGTCAAGGGGCTGATATACCTTCAAATATTCAAGAGCCTGCTGCTAATCAAAATTTTGCATCTCCAGATCCCATCATTCCAGAAGATGTACCACCTCCAATGGGGGTTACGGTACATCCAACAACTATTCAATCAAATGTGCTTCCTCAAACCAGTGAAGCCATTCAAGCAGTGCGTGAACTCAAAGCACAGTTTGAAGTTTTGAGGCACAAAGATCAGCTCCAGAGGTTAGGGATTAAGCAACCTTATCCTCCTCATTGGAATGATGTACCCTTCCCTCCGAAGTTCAAGCCACAATCCATGGTTTTATTCGATGGAAAAGCATCTCCCAGTCAATATATCAATTACTTTGATATTATGACTGTACACTTGCAGAAAAATGATGCTCTCCTCACTCAAGTGTTCATTGGGTGCTTGACGGGTTCAGCTTATGACTGGTATCGTAGCTTACCCGATAACTCTATTTCGTCTTTGACGAATTCAAGGCAATGTTTCTCTCCCGCTTCTATGAAGGAGGTATGGACATGAACATGTCCTCCTTAATAGAAATAAAAGAAAAGGAGAAAGAAGATACTCGGACGTTCATTGAACATTTCCGACAGGCTACTCTAAAGATGCCTCCTGGTATGCCAGATTCAGCGTTGATCGATACATGCAAGATGAATCTACGACCATCCATTGCTGTCTTTACAGGTTCCCAATTCACAAATTGGGCTTCATTTATCATAGCAGCAGTTTCTGCCGAGACCAATGGTAGGTTGGCTCGGGAACATGGGATAATTTTTGCTTCAGAAGATAAAGGGAAGAAAAGTAACCTGGTAATAATCCTGGCAATCGTAACGTGAAAGGAAAAGATACTCTTATGGTCAATCTTTTCAAGAACAAAACGACATCGAACAATCAAGAGTCTTCCAGGCCAAAGGAAGAGTATTCTTTTGACGAAAGTGATATCCCAGGGATATTTCAGTGTCTGGTAAAAAGTGGTAAACTTCAGATTTCGGAGCCTAAAAGGCCGAATGAAGTGAATCTGACTGACAATCCCAAATATTGTATCTATCATAGATACATTAATCATCCTACCAGTGCTTGCTATGTCTTAAAAAAGAAGATCCAAGACCTGATAAATGGTGGCGCTATCGCTTTAACCAATGATGACCATACGGTTACAACCAACATGGTCTCTCTTCAGTTTGGAGATTTTCCTCCACAGCAAGTCGCAGATAGAATTATCCCAATTTCGAAGGCGACGATGAAGATCGTGAATATTCCGCCTGCCAGGGGAGAAAATATAGGATTGTTACCGCTCACATTGAAGAATGGTGAAATCATGTGGGTACATCCTGACTTAATACCTGAGTTGGATAATGAAGGTAAAACTTTAAAATCCAAGAAAGGTAAGAAAGTTAAAACCTGCAACATGATTTCTCATGTTATTACAAATCTTGATTACTTGGATCACCTATGGGATGGCCTTCCCCTAGAAGGTAGACTGAAAGGGCTAAAACTCTGTCCTCCAGGTCTAGCTCCTCCTACCAAGCTCAAGCTTACTCATCAGCAGTGGCTAGCCATGAATAGTGTTCTTTTATATCGGACACAACAAGTCTTTGTTGCTTATGAAAAAGCTCCAACAGGGATTTCTCCTCGTATCCCGAATCCTTCTCCTCCCTTAACTACAGAGACGTCTATGCTTCATTCTCCTGTAGTTGCAGAGGTTTCTTCCTCTTCCTGTGCTGAAATACCTACCCAAAGTTCACTGCCTATCCACTTGTATTGTCAGCAATCTGTCCTTCTCATGAGGAAGATGGGTTACGACTTTCAAAAGACAGAAGGTTTGAATTATGATAAAGGAATACGTCTTCCTTTACAAATTCAAAATCAGAATTCCACTGCTGGATTGGGTTCTGAAGTGCCTCGTAACAACCCTCATAAGAAAAAGACTAAGAGAAGAAAGACTAAATCCTGTAATATGGTACTTCCTTCCCCTGAGTCTGAAGAAGAAACTTTTGCTGGTACAAGATCTGGAAAAGAGTACCATAAAGACTATGAGGGATCCTCCAAAGAAGCAGAAGATGTAGTGGAAACTCTACCAGTTCAATCTTCTCATGTTCCTATTAAACCATCTGTGGTTGAAAAGGGGAAACAGAAGGCAGTACGCTTTGATATCCCATTGAAGCCTGCTTCCAATTAGGGGGTGGTGATGAAGCCTTACAAATTTGACATTCTAGCTCAGTTAGCCAATACTCCAGCTAGACTTTCTATATTTGAACTGCTTCGTCTTTCCAGAGAAAGCAGAGAGACTTTGAGTGAAGCTTTACTTCAAGCAGATTCATGCTTGGCACAACTCAAGACTCCTGATAATATACCAGTGTCATGTCCGCAATGCCATAGTGTGATGGAAGCAATTCCCAATATCACCTTTACATAAGAGGATATGCTATTGAAACACAACAAGCATGATAGGCCTCTGTGTTACACTGGATATATCGGATCCACTGAAATTGACAGGATTTACATCGATCCTGGGTCTTTAATTAGTATAATTCTTCAGAGTATGCTAAGACCCCTGAGGATCCCTACTAGTGAGCTGACTTACACTAGTACTACGATAGTCGGTTTTAATTCTGGCAAGAGCAAACCACTGGGAAAGATTCGTCTGCAGATTCAGATTGGTGATCTTCGAACTATGGTAACTGTCACGCCCCGATCCGGAAGGATCGAAAATAAGCTACTGGGCGTGATGCCGTACAAGTCTAGATTGCACTTGTACAAGGCAAAACCATTACAGTTCCTGGTAATTCTCAGAAAACATCGACAACGCAGCGGAACCAAGCAGATAAATTGAAGTCACACAATTTATATAGAAATGTATCTCTTTATTGATAATCAAAATGGATTACAAGACTTGCAGCAGAATACAGAGTTTACAACTGTTTACAAGACTTTTAGTATAGCCAACTGAATGTATACACTTGCCCTTTAGGCTACAATGAATATACCGACTTCTTTACAATGAACTTGCCAATATGGCTACAATCTCACTGGTATGACTGAGTTCCCATGTTCCATACATTATGTCCCGTATAGCAGAAGACATCGTCTTGCAAGAAGAGCTTCTGCACACCCATCCGATTCATCGATGCCAAGCACTGATTCACAGGATTTTCCCCAAGCAAACACCTGTAATATTGCCCACAACGTGGGTCAGTACATCATCAATGTACTGGCGAGCGGTGCTGGCCCAACTCACCTAAGAAGACAGCACTAAGTAATCATGTTACAGAACATTATTAACAGTGGTCTTTCTTGTTGCCTTAGGGTCAATTTCATGTATAGCCGACAAGAAGTAAAGCATGCAAATCTTATAGCCAACATGATTTAAAGTATACTGTTATCATCCTTTGGTGATTCTTACCCACGGTCGTGTAGCCATCCCTGTACATTCATAATACTTACTCTGCCTGCATAAGACATTGTTAGAAACAATATCATGATTCAAAATGAATATCACCGTTCAGGTGATTCTTACCAACAGCCGACATCCTTCCCTGTATTTGAGTAATAACTTACTCTGCCTGCACAAGACATCATTAGCACCTGACCTATCTATATGAAGGTCACTGGCGACACGCCATCCTGGATCGTCTTACAGGTATACAGCGCCCTTGCCAGTGCATGTAGCTAGCCCCACTGCAAGTCCTGTATACCGTGCTACTACTTCAGCACTGCCACTACTTCGGCATTGGTTTCCCCTAGGACGAACCGGGTTCCATGGCCCAGGAATACCGTTCGAGAAACCACCTTGTCGACAAGTTGTCCATGACCATGCAACTATATGCAACTTATCTAAGAAGAAAACATATAATGCATGATAAGGAAAACTAAGCAAAACCATCATTCTCATTCGTATTGCCATCTAGCCATCTAGCCATTTTGCCTTGAGCCAATGCTCACATTATCATCTGCCCAATCCAGGGTCTTGGCGTAATCAACATTCTACATCGGTGACAGGATAATAGAATGTTGTTACCCAATGACTTGCCACATCTTTGATACCAAACATCTTTCCAACCAAACTCAATGTACTCACCGCCCAATTCCTGGGACTTAGCATCTGTTTAGCATTCATTCATTTGAATGCAATTCAAGCATACTCACTGCCCAGTTCTTGGGTCTTAACATCTGTATTGCCATCTATTTATTGAGCCAACGCTCGATATACTCACCTGCCCAAGTATTTGGGACTTTGCCTTCACCTGTCATGTAATTCATCGCAACAGCGTACAAGCATACAATTCATCTAGCCACAACGGTTTACGTTCAGGTGATTAATTATCTTTTATTATCTTTTCGAATTCCATGCAAGGTGTTATTGAGCAATTCAACAAGAAACATAGCATACTATCCTGATTTTAAGCGTGAAGCTAAAGGATCTTTGAAGGGTTCAACACTACTCACATTCATAGGACGATTTCCGCCACGATCGCATAGACTTCCAAGCGATTCTTCGCATAATCCCAAGTCCAACAAGGCTTCATCGAACCAACCATCCATCATAAGGCATCTTGCGGGTCGGGGCACTACAATATATACCACCCAGAAAAAGTTTCGTCCTCGAAACTTAAAACAAAACTCATCCTCAAAACTTCAACCGACTCTTCATGAAACTTCTTAACGATCAACTTGCACCATTTAATATTTCTCCGCAATCTCTCGATTGATTCAAGTAATGTACCATTTCGTTACAACATCCCAATTGATTCAACATAGTTTACCATCTTTGATCTTTCCTCCGACACTCGTGCAAATCCTCAGCACATGATAATCCTTCCCGTGGCTTCGTTTGAATTCAGCATACCACTTAGTTGGAATCATACACATATTTTAGGCGTCCCCGAAATACGTGCACTTCAGCCAAGTTCAGTGATAGAGAAAACGAACGAGCTACGGTGTACCTTCCTTTTCGAACATCAGTAATTCTTTTTGAGCATCTCGTATAATCCCACTTTGTTTATTCAATATCCCGACCAACCAATAACGCAACAGATGTTGCCAATTCCAACTCGAGAAATTTTTCCTCAACCGATCCAAAATTTCCAAAATATTCCGACTTAGATGTATCAAGTATTCCTTTCAAGTTCATTGTCATCCATGCCACCAAAATTGATAAATTCTATTGTCATATTTTATTTCGATACCCCGATTCTCGTTGATCAAATCTTGTATTCATCATCGTTCGCATCCATACACTTTGTTTGCAACTTGTAAATTTCTCGATCATGATTCATCCATCAAATTGTACCATCATCCCACTCTAGTAACATTTCTCATTGTACTCAAATATTTCTTCGTATTGATCAAGCCAACATATTATCCTCTCGTATAGGCAACTATCATATTCCAGCAACATTAATTCTGAGGGTCATTCATATTCACATTCGCCGATCTCGGCTACATGCACTATCCAATTCCGTCATTACACTTATCCTCAATCTTGATCCGGTCAATGAAATTATTCCAACTATCTCAAAGCACTACCAACATTTTTTTTTTTTTTGCAGCTCAATATCAATCAACCAATCCAACTAGTTCTAACAATTCCCAACATTTCAACCAAAGCAACTCAATTTCCAAAACCAACATGATCCGTCATCCCATCCAACATTATAACATCAAAATTTCCCAAATATCTATTCAATTCCAAAGCCTACCTTCCAACATATCTTATTCATTCCAACTATACTCATGCAACACCAATAGGGACATCCTACGGTTTTCCAATAGTCAACTTAGCATACAATCAAGTCTCTACGGTCAGCTAATCTAAGCTAAACCAGACATTCAGCTAACCCATATGAGATGAGTAGCTATCAGGGACATACTTATCTCTTATCTTAGAGGCAACCAATTCTCAACATAGGGCAACTCTATGGTCTGACCAACTTAGGGACATGGGACACCACCCCAATCTTATGAACTTATACCCAACACGGACAACTGAAGAACATAGCCAACCAATCTGAGACTTAAGCAAGCAACCAACAATCTAGGCAACAAACTGACACTCTAGGCAACCAGCCAACAATCTAGGCAACCAACCGACAATCTAGGCAACTAGCCAACAGTCTAGGGTCAAGTCTTTCTACCCGTACTCATACTCGAGTCATACCCAACGAAGTCTCATTCTAGACTTACCCGCAACCGACAAAATCTATCCGACAATAATTCTATCCCACAACTCTATGGGCCAATCTTGAAGCTATCATATAAAATTCCTTAATCGAGTATCCAAGATTTCAATTTCCAACTTGCATAGACATAGCATCACTTGTTCAATCCGACTTGTATCCTCATATCGTACTCAAATTGTCTATTCAATCGGGTCAACTATTTCGAGTCATCATCCGACATTGCTATCTCAATAGTTTATCACTTATGATCTCTTCCTACGGTCTCTTCGCGACATAATCGTTTCCCACATTCTTAGATCATCGATACGGTCCGTACTCTTTTAACCAACAAAAATCAGGCAACTATAATCATATTTCTTCCGAAGCATCATTTATAAATTTTCTAACACCAATACGGACATCTCTTAGCAATTCACGTTAACCATCAATATTAGTTTTGTATCATCTCCTTATGATTCCATAAGAAGATTTACTATTCATGTACCGATCCAATCTCTATAGCACCAATCATCAAGCATCATATATCGGTCATCTTAGTGGATATGACATAACTCATCAGCTAAGTCATAATCCAACAATTTTATATTCCACCCAAACTTGTTATCCATGCGACAACATCATCTATTGACAGGGTCTATTATATATCGTTGTACCTCGATACTTATTTGTATTCCATCCATTCGACTCTCATAAGGGACATCTACTCTATCGTACATCAAGGGACAAGTACCCATTCTCTATGCCTCAAAATAGTCAAGGGTCATAACTTGTTAATTCGGGACATCAATTTCCTTCAAGCACACTGCACCACGTGCTAAGATCATCTATTCCACAAGCCCATTCTCTAACTTTTCGGTCGTCGATGCAACTCTCTGCATCTTCTAAATCATTCGTAACATCCCGATAAGCGTCTAACATTACCATCAGTTCTATCGATATCCAACATGCAATTTCTTTAACTCAATTCCAACATTGTTCAATATTCGGTCCATAGTTATTCCCGCAAAATCATTCGATAGCAACACCACACTATCGTTACCAAGCCTACAATCCTTCTACCCAACTGATTCAAGTACTCGCCTGAATCTGAAATTCTTTTCTTTCCCAACCAAGGCATCCATTTTATATTCTCAATTCTCTTATTACCCAACTTAATGCTAACCGACAAGGTCTAGCGATGGTCCATCTGAACACATCAAAATCTCACAACGGGTCATCCAACTTAACAATCAAGGAACACGCCTAGCCAACATGTATCAATCGTATGCTCAGCTACGATTTGATACCACCCAATACCATAATAGGTAAGGCAATCACAAAATCACAACACATCAAGGGTCAAGGAACATCTTATCACGACAAGGGTATATGCAATATACCACTCAGAGCTCAAGCCATACCCAACACAATATTCCCTCGCATCAAACCAACGTCCAATATGGACAATCCATCCTGCAGTGGTTATGCTGACCACAAATATCGACTCAAGATTCTGTCGATTCCCATTCACTGAAATCCATGCACATTCTGTTCCAACATACCATGCCATCATCCACTGTCGATTGCTGCATAACAATCGATTCAAAGAATCCCACACATAAGACACCCAACATACATCATAAACTTACGCATCGCATCATTGTTATTCTTTTTGGTATCTTTTAGAAATTTAACAAAGCACACATATCACAGCCCACATATTTAGACTTATTGTATGGAACACCCAGTGAGAGGTTAGAATGATCAACGGACTTTCAGTTAAGGGAACAACATAGAATAGTTTGGGAGCAACACAGAACAATCGCAGAAGCACTATGAATCATCATAGAGGCAACTTTGATTTCATCGCGGAAGCAACTTTGAGTATTCGCGGAAGCAACTTTGATTCACCGTGGAAGCAACTTTGAATAATCGTGGAAGCAATCTTTGAATCATCGCGGAAGCAGCTTAGAATCATCTTAGTAGCAACATTGATTCGAAACAAATCGAATAGGAATCCAAGGACGTAAAGCCGTGCTCTGATACCATTATGTCACGCCCCGATCCGAAAGGATCGAAAATAAGCCACTGGGCGTGATGCCGTACAAGTCTAGATTTCACTTGTACAAGGCAAAACCATTACAGTTCCTGGTAATTCTCAGAAAACATCGACAACGCAGCGAAACCAAGCAGATAAATTGAAGTCACACAATTTATATAGAAATGTATCTCTTTATTGATAATCAAAATGGATTACAAGACTTGCAGCAGAATACAGAGTTTACAACTGTTTACAAGACTTTTAGTATAGCCAACTGAATGTATACACTTGTCCTTTAGGCTACAATGAATATACCGACTTCTTTACAATGAACTTGCCAATATGGCTACAATCTTACTGGTATGACTGAGTTCCCATGTTCCATACATTATGTCCCGTATAGCAGAAGACATCGTCTTGCAAGAAGAGCTTCTGCACACCCATCCGATTCATCGATGCCAAGCACTGATTCACAGGATTTCCCCCAAGCAAACACCTGTAATATTGCCCACAACGTGGGTCAGTACATCATCAATGTACTGGCGAGCGGTGCTGGCCCAACTCACCTAAGAAGACAGCACTAAGTAATCATGTTACAGAATATTATTAACAGTGGTCTTTCTTGTTGCCTTAGGGTCAATTTCATGTATAGCCGACAAGAAGTAAAGCATGCAAATCTTATAGCCAACATGATTTAAAGTATACTGTTATCACCCTTTGGTGATTCTTACCCACGGTCGTGTAGCCATCCCTGTACATTCATAATACTTACTCTGCCTGCACAAGACATTGTTAGAAACAATATCATGATTCAAAATGAATATCACCGTTCAGGTGATTCTTACCAACAGCCGACATCCTTCCCTGTATTTGAGTAATAACTTACTCTGCCTGCACAAGACATCATTAGCACCTGACCTATCTATATGAAGGTCACTGGCGACACGCCATCCTGGACCGTCTTACAGGTATACAGCGCCCTTGCCAGTGCAGGTAGCTAGCCCCACTGCAAGTCCTGTATACCGTGCTACTACTTCAGCACTGCCACTACTTCGGCATTGGTTTCCCCTAGGACGAACCGGGTTCCATGGCCCAGGAATACCGTTCGAGAAACCACCTTGTCGACAAGTTGTCCATGACCATGCAACTATATGCAACTTATCTAAGAAGAAAACATATAATGCATGATAAGGAAAACTAAGCAAAACCATCATTCTCATTCGTATTGCCATCTAGCCATCTAGCCATTTTGCCTTGAGCCAATGCTCACATTATCATCTGCCCAATCCAGGGTCTTGGCGTAATCAACATTCTACATCGGTGACAGGATAATAGAATGTTGTTACCCAATGACTTGCCACATCTTTGATACCAAATATCTTTCCAACCAAACTCAATGTACTCACCGCCCAATTCCTGGGACTTAGCATCTGTTTAGCATTCATTCATTTGAATGCAATTCAAGCATACTCACTGCCCAGTTCTTGGGTCTTAACATCTGTATTGCCATCTATTCATTGAGCCAACGCTCGATATACTCACCTGCCCAAGTATTTGGGACTTTGCCTTCAGCTGTCATGTAATTCATCGCAACAGCGTACAAGCATACAATTCATCTAGCCACAACGGTTTACGTTCAGGTGATTAATTATCTTTCATTATCTTTTCGAATTCCATGTAAGGTGTTATTGAGCAATTCAACAAGAAACATAGCATACTATCCTGATTTTAAGCGTGAAGCTAAAGGATCTTTGAAGGGTTCAACACTACTCACATTCATAGGACGATTCTCGCCACGATCGCATAGACTTCCAAGCGATTCTTCGCATAATCCCAAGTCCAACAAGGCTTCATCGAACCAACCATCCATCATAAGGCATCTTGCGGGTCGGGGCACTACAGTAACTTTCTATGTTATCAACTCAGATGTATCCTACAATATTCTTCTTAGAAGACCGTGGATTCATGAGCACAATATTGTGCCTTCAACTCTCCACCAATGTTTCAAATATGTAGACTCCCAAGGAGTTGTGAAGACTGAGTTTGCTGATATTAATCCATTCAAAGGTGTTGAAGCCTACTTCTCTGATTCAAGGCTTTATAAACAAGAGCATGTGAAAGATATATCAGACATGGCTGAAGATCAATCACCCTCTGAGGATCACTCTATTAATGAAGATCCACCAGAGGAGCAACCTTTGAAGATCATAGTCAAGGGACGAATCCAATCCCAACCTGTCAATGATCAACCTTTGATGATCAAGGTTAAAGGAAGAACTCAAACTTCATCTGAGGAATCAATAAATATTCCTGCCAAAAGCCAAGTTCAACCTTTTTTGATCAAGGTCAAAGGACGTACTTCTTGTACGAATAATCCGGAATTACCATTGATTGTCAATCTTGGCAAATCTACACAGAAGACGGATGATGGTCCACTGTTGATTAATCCGAAGCATAGCAATCAGACTGTAAATGATGTAAATATTGATCATTCTGTACTTTTTGATATCAATGAAGATTTCCTGTTCGAGTATATGGCTGTCAAGTTTATTGAGAGAATGACTTTATCTTCTGATAATCAAAGTCATCAATATAAAGATAACATATAACCGGAAGAAACTTTATACATTGATCATAAGGAGAATTCTTTCCCTCCTTATACAGATGTGGGACCGTATGCTCAAAGGTTCCTAACATCTTCTCCTTATCTTCTACCTGTGGCCGCTTCATCACAAGCTTGCGTAACTTTTAGCCGTCATGAAGAATCTTATTTCGTGGTTCCGTCTGATAAGAAAAACAAGCGCCAAATTGTGTTTGGCCTGGCTAGAAATATCCCTATTGCTCAGGCAGATGAGCTGAAGGATAGAGACAAAGGAAGAATCCTAATTGATAAATACAGTCAGCAATCTATCAAGATCATCCAGAACATGGGGTATGATTTGAAGACTATGCAAGGTCTCAATCAGGGCAAGGGCAGACGATTACCATTATGTGGTGATCCGTTTTACCAAAAGACTTGTCATGGGTTGGGATATGATCCGTCTCACATGTTTAATGACGATATACAAGAAGAATTCTCTTCCAGCTCTTCACAATCATCAGATTCAGAGGAACTTCAATGAATCTGGACAAGTACTCTCAGTCAATATGGTTCAAACTGATGGTGAATCCGAACCATTTGAAAATTTCCCTTGAGTCACCATTGTTTATTTTCTCTCATATATATCTTCAACAACATCGGTCTTTTTAATCCCCAGCTACCAAAGTTTGGTTAGGCTGATTACTTGTCTCTTTGAAGAGAGATTTTGATCTTTTATCTTACCAATTAGTATATAAAGTTGGATTTATTATTTATCATGTTTTCATAACCTCTGGATAAATACTAAATCCACCTTCTTTTTCCTATCTATCATGTCCATTTGACCTCTGCATAGATATTAAATCTACTTTTCTTTGGGTTCTTACATACTGTCATGTTCATATTACCTCTGATAGTATTGTACACTCTAAAACAGAAAATAAGATTTCATTTATCTATCATGTCCATATTACCTCTGGATAGATATAATGTTTGAGTTTAGAAAATTTGTCATGTTCATATAACCTCTGATGAGTATTTTCTACCCCATACAAAACAAGATTTCATCATAAACTTGTCACGTCCATATTACCTCTGATAAGTGTTTTCTATCTCCTACTATTGTTTAAAATTCAACGATAGGATCACAAAACAAATCTTTCATTCATTTCTGGTGGAAATACTACAGAATGGATAAGACAAAAAGATGACAAAACACTCTCTTAAAGTGGAGTGGAAGCATCTTGGAGCAACTTTTTTAATTCTTCTAGCCGTCTGTCATGAGAACTCATAACCTTATTGGTAGCCTCTGCACGTCGAGCTTCAGGAGTGCAAATACGGGAAAGTTCAGCGAAGGTGATTATCAAGTTGTCCTTTGCTTCATCAAGAGTTCTGATGGTCGACTCAGCCCCAAAAGCTTTTTCTTCTAAAATTAAGCTTTGGGTGAGGTGTAGATTTCGAGCATCGATCATCTTCTCCCTTTCAGCCTTCAAGCAAGATAGCTCTGCCTCAACTTTACGGATTCTGTCATTCTTGCTCTGAATATCTATGTTCAAAGCGTCATAAGCCACTCTGTGGCCATGCAGTACAGGTTTTATGCCAGTCAAAAAGGCTTTCTCTTTGGCAACCTTCAGACTATATTCACGGAGGGCTGCATTATATATAGTCTCTCGAGCAAGATAATCAGCTGTTAAGGCATCATATTCTTCCTCGATGAGACTTTCAACAGTTTTACTAGACAGATTAAGATATTCTCTGATTGGCTATTCAAGGTCCTCCACAATTTTCTCCAATGCGGCAGCTCTTTCAGTATCGTTGAACAAAGCAACGTTCTTGATGGTCGAAGCTATTGCCGTTTTCAGAGTCTCATAATTGAGGCCCTTATTTAGGACCATTGTTATCAAGGTTGCCAGGCTTTTATAAAAGGTGTCAATATAAATCTCAATGAGGAGATCCATTTCTGTGCTGGAACTTAGCGTGGCAACAATATCTAACAGATCTCTTTCTCGAAAATCAGGAACAGATGTTGGTGGTGCAACAGTAGGATGAGACGAAGTCGTGGTTGCTACCACCGTTATAGCCAATTGATCCTTAGAAGCTTCAGGGATTATATCTCCAATCGGTGAACAACAGATGGAGGTGGAGCTGGTGACGTTACTACTGTTGTCTGGTTCCCAGGGACCTCAGTATCAACGTCTTTAATATTTGTCACTCCAGCCGTTTCTGGAGTTCTGGCGACGGTAATGTCGGTGGATGTGGTGACAACTACAGGAGCTGGTTCAGATTCTGACATTGTCTTGTAAGAAATTGGTATTGGATCAGTGACAACAGTAGAGGATGTTATTATTTCCTCAGTTTCTGTTGGAAGTTCAAGCATGCCTCCAACATCTCCTTCAATTGATTGCCCCACAGGATTTCCCAATGATTCAGCTGTGGTGAAACTTTCTACGGCTAATTCTTTGTTCAAGTCTGGATCACCTCCAGTAGTTCCATCATCACCTACAATGGAATTGACTCTAGGCTTCTCTTTGTGCTGATCCTCAACAAGAGAAGATAATTCAGATTGTGCTTGTTGTGCCTCAAGTGATGGAGGATGTTCTTCTTGAGGCTCCATCTCAGGTTTTTGCACTCCCCCTTCTTCAGCATCTGAGTTTCCTGAAGAAGAAGCTTCCCCTTCAGACTCCTCATTTTCTTCATAGATTTCTTCTTCTTGAGGAGGAAGAACTACAGGCTTTGGTGCAATTATGACATCTGTAAAATGAACAAAAATAAGTTAGTATACAAAATCATGATATATAATTCCGTATAGGTTTTGTATAATACTTGGAATATGTGTATTTTTTTCAAGATATGTATCATAATCACCATCCCAGTCATCATCCTCAAAGTCAAGAGACGGTTCGTCTGATGGAATGCGATCTTGATCAACAGTGGATACAGTAGTAGTACCCTCCGTAACTTGTGCCTTGGATGGCAAAGATAAATGAAGTGAGGTGCTAAGACGTCCAGGAGACAAAAGTGTTACAGCTCCTGATCCAACTATCTGTGGAGGGGCTGAAGATCCTTCTCCAGGATGGACTGAGGAAGAATCGACAAGAAGATCTTCTTCAATATCCTCTTCTGGAGTGTGAACGCTTGGTTTGGAAGGCCCTTTGTGGTAGACATCTTCCTCTTTTCAGGAGTTTTCATTGGAGATGTGGCGACTACACTCTGTTTTCTTTTTCGGCCTTTACCAATAATGATAGGTTCTGCAGCTGGTTCTCCAACTCCTATTGGGATAACTACTAAAAACGGATCTGGGATGCCAGTATCGTCAGGGATGTCTGCTGGTACCCTGACCTGCTCCTCAATATCTCCTTCTTTGGGCCACCTCAGACTACCCTTCATATTGTAACCATGGGCAAAAGAACGAATTAAAGCATAGAAGTGGGCATACGTATGGAGTATACGTAGTTCTGTAGTGCTAGTGGCAGTCGAAATCCTAAATTTAGCACCAGTCCGAGCAGTACCAAAATACCTCCAACCCCTAGCTCCGTCAAGTAATTTCCCATAGTAACAGAAATTAGTCAAAGGATTACCAACATGAAGTTGGTCGTACCCAAATTGGCGAGCAAACCTACTGGGTAAGTATGGTTCGAACGCACAATTATCTTTATTTTTGTACATCAGATTAGAAGGTCTGATGCACTGAAGCCATCTAAAGACTAACTGTGGCAGTACAACTCTTCCTTCAACTTTATCTTCAAACTGGACACCGAAGCAATCCGCTGGAACTTGCGGCCGATTACAGAAGAAGTTCCAACCGTATGAATAATTCAGAACTGCTCTGGTATCTGCCACAGTCGTAGCAATCCATGTAGCCTTGCTAAATTTTTGGAGAAAGACCTCCGCATCATCACCTGGGCCTGGCGGTAACAATCTGCAGTTGTGATGCAACAACCAGCCCATCAGATAAGTGTAGGGCATCTCTACTCTAGGGAAAACATTCCGATGAGGAGCATTGTTGATTAACTCCTCGCCGAAGGTCCTTAAACCTGCATTTATTCGATACACCATGGTTGACAGCAGATTGATCCTGACTTTAAAAACCAGACGTACTGCTGGCCATAGGACACTGCGGTAAATTCTGTCAACAGTACCAATACCCGGTATAACCCATCTTCTCAACCATAAGGAAAGAAAGTCTGCCAGCAAAGCTCTCCGTAAGATTTTCTAACTACCATATCTGAGGAAGCTCAAGGCTTCAGTGCCGGTAGGAAATTCCCCAGTCTTCGTAGACAGATATTTATTCGGGAATTTGTAAGTAATCATCATATCCCGAACCTTGTTAGAGGGGATTGTCGAATCTATGTTGATTACTGGAGCTTTGTTTTCTTGAAACCTTTCTTTGTCTTCCTTGGATATCTTATCCTTATGGAAGAAGAGATAAGTTGTCCACTTGTTGATATACGCCAAATGGGATGTACTTTCATACATCGTGGTACAAATCAGGTAGTAGCACATCAGTTCTTCGTATATCTCGATTAACTGAGGGTTAACTCCTCTGATTTCAGCAAGCTCCCTGTTGGAGGGAACATATTCTTCATATGGGGCCTCCCCCATTGGCAGCTTCGAGATAAACTGCATCTTATGAAGGGCAATACCCATTTCACCTTTTGGAGTGGCAAAAGTTCCAGTTGAACTTAGATATATCTCCATCAAAGCTAGAAATAAGTTTCCATTCGGAGGAATACCATAACTGGTGGAAGCTACTGCTTCGTACAAGCCAATATCTTTCAACTCTTCCTCAAAGTTCTTCATCATCCAAAGGCTTATCTGAATCCAACTTTGGTTGAATGGAGTCAACCATCCTGGCAGTCTGGGATTAGTTTGGGGATATAATACAGCATCCCTCATAAATTTATTGACAAACATCGGGGTTTGTACTGGCTGTATTAAACCCAAATCTTCGCTAGGATTAGAGCCTGGCATAAGGCCAAAGATAGAAGTAACACTTCCATTGGGAACACTAGCAAAGTATTCCATATCATTGGCACGCTCTCTCTTAAAAACAATTCTACCCGGTCGTCCATGACTGCTGGGAGTCAAATTCTACAACATTTGCCGAGGATGAGTAGCATGGACGAATGCTGACAAAGGATAATCTCTGTCCGTATCTGGAAGATACATGGCTCTATTTCCAAAATTGAAAACCCAAGACTCCTTCTTGGGGTGTGTCTGGGATTTACAATTAATGGCATCTCCAAATAGAAAGGCTGGTTTTACGAAGTGTTGTCCGTCTAGTGAACTCAACAATTCCTTATTTATCATGGATAGCAACAGTCTATCCCCTTGAGCTGCTATCAACTGTGTCCTCTCTGCCGGATACTCGGGGTTCGACTGAGGAAATTGGACATGAGATAAATCTTCCAAATAGTTCGAACCTACCATGCCAACTGATGATCCGAAAACTTCAGCGAGGGGGTGAACTTGTAAATCTACTGGTGAAATAACAAAAGAGATCAAGTTAGTTCAAAGTTTTTTATTAAAGAGTTGATGAAAAGCTTATGAAGTCTTTGTTCGACAAAATCTCTCAAAAAAGATTGATGAACTTTACGCTACCACATAGTAATATGAGCGTAATATAACTTTTTACGCTGGCATGTACGAACATGAGCGTAGTTAAGTTTTACGCTAGCACATTAACTGTGGGCATAAAACCAAATTTTACGCTGACACGTATAACGTAGGCGTATTCTTGTTATCTTTTTACGCTAACACGAACAACGTGGGCATACAATGTTATTTCAGCTTTACGCTAACACGTACAACGTGGGCGTAAAAAGCTGAAAGTTTGGTTTATCTTCTTCTTCCTCAACGGATTTGTTTTCTCCCAACCAAAGATTAGGGTTTTACCCATCATAGGCGGAGCCACGACCGGGTTGGGATTTCGTTGTGGTAGTGATGACTGAGTAGGGGTTTTCACATGATCAGTCGAGGAGGAATCAATGGCTGGTTTCTTCCCCTTGCTACCTGTAGAAGCATGGAATTTCACAACCAGAAAGCCCATGCGCCAGACACTACATGCGCCAGAACTCAGATGAAGAACTTCACAGCAAAGTCAATAACTATAGACATTTGAAGAAGGACTTTTTATTTATATATAAAAGTCTATTACATGTCTAGAAAAGGCTGTACAAAGGAGAATTCCTACAAAGGAAAGAGCCTAAGTCTACAGCCAGCGGCCATCATGCGCCTTCAGATAAGCGCAGCAACCACCATGCACCACCAGATAGGCGCAGCATCACTATGCACCACCAATAAGGCGCAGCAGATATCATGCGCCTCCATCCAGGCGCATCCCATCATCTCTTCAGCACCTCAGTTATGTGCATCCCTTCAGCCAAATTCTTCCAGCCAGGCTCACCTGGCCGAGCAGAGCCCAGTTATGTGCCGCTCTTCCAACCAGGCTCGCCCGATAAATGCTTCGACACAAAGCATTTAACCCTCTGGCTGGAACCAAGGAAGAGAAGAGCACCGCAAATGCTGTGGCCAGGGGAGGCTTCGAAAGATCCTCCAAAGCCGAAGGAAGACCGTGATCGAAACCATGGCTAAAGGAGCAGCTTTCGACACGATCAAAGTGGGGAAACCCCACTTTGCAGGAAGAGAGAGCCTTGCACCGCCATTCCGATCTACGGCTCTTCCGGAATAACGGAGACGAGGCTCGAGCATCCTTATCTTTGGATGCAACAGGCACCTTCCGCCTGCCTCAGAAGCCCTCGACTCCGTCTTTTGGATGTAACAGTCACCTTCAAGTGCATCAAAGATAACACAGCGTCTCATCTTCACCCTCGGGAGCACTTCGTCAGCAGAATGCACCCGTATGTTCAAATTCATATTGGAAGTACGTGAGGGAATGAGAAGCAAATCTTCTCTCCATGCCACTATTTATAGGCCGGGCAGATCAAACCCACGCGCCAAGTGGATGGCCCTCCAAATTCTGTACAATGAATTTATATTAAATGGATGAACCGGACGCCTCGAATTCAGCCAAACGGCTATTTATAGCACTCGAAAAGCGAGACAGCCGCATCATTAAACATGTCCGATGCGCCAGCCAGACAGCGCATCACACGGACGCACCCTTCGGCGTCAGGCGCATCACACAGACGCGCCCTACAGTACTCGACGCATTACAGAGGGTGCGCCCTCACACATCTCCATACCGAGTGGAACGCCAACCGACGCGCCCACTCAGCTGTCCATCGAACATCACCAACATTAAATGCTGAACTGACAGAGTTGGCAGCACGCCTCCCAAAGTCTGAACAGTTGACAGCTTTTCAGAAAACGAAGCGTCGGCAACGTCAGCATCATCATGACCTTGTTCCGACGGCTACTGCCACGTGGCCACTCCACCATCAGCATGCGCCTCTACGGCCATGCGTCCAAATCAGCATGCGCCTCAAAAGCCATGCGCCTCAGACTGCTCTCTGATCCCGAAAGACAGAAGGAAAGTCGCCTGCATGCGCCTCAAAAGCCATGCGCCCCAAATGGTTTGTAACTCCTAAAGGTTATGAGCCGCAGCCTCCTCCTGCGCCCAATCCAAGGCGCAGCCCACCAGATCACTCCTCTCCACCAAATCCGAGATCTTCGAACCATGAGTCGATGACACGTGTCTTTTGACTCAATTCGTCCAAGATTTCAGCAACGGAAAGATCTTCTCTCTGCTACGTGCCGGCTCACAACAGCAGTATGAAGAGTTCTCCCCCTCGATCAGGGCGCAGCATCCATGCGCCTCCATCAGCAACCTCCACGTGGCGTTCCCACACCGGCGCATCCTACATGCGCGCATGAGCAGTCAGCCTGCAAAACTATAAATAGAAGGGTCATCTCCTTCACACACGCACACACAGAGACTCAGAACAGAAGACTCACAACACAGAGAGAATCACCGAGAGGCAGTTCTAGACACTCAACGTCTTCCTCCTCTCAGCAAGCTCCAGCACCCAGAGCAATCCACACCTTCAGAGAACCGATAACCGTCGTCAGCCGGTCAACGGAGTCAACGCATTACCACTCGCTCCATTGGCACTAAGGACCCAGCTTAAACAAAAGTGTACTCCTAGGACTACATCTAAGTCCTATATTGTATCACTGTTCTGTTTGTATTAAGATTTCAATCAAAACAATTTTAATGGCAAACAAGCTGGCGACTCTGCTGGGGACCTCTTTCTCCTCTACCGAGAAAGTCGTGTCACAGGCCGACGACGTGAAGGTGGGCTCCTCCCACAAGACGCTGGTAGTGCGCCTCAATCAACAGGCGTACGAGGAGTTCATTTCTGAAGGAAGTGCGAGTCCTTCGAAGCGGCTGTCGAAGCCGAAGAAGACCCGCGCAGTCTGGGTGCGCAAAGTCGACGCCTCGGGCACCACCGTTGAAGGGGATGCGCCCGTCCAGCCTTCCCTTCCTGTTGACGTCCTCAGCAGTCAAGGTGCGCCCGCTGATGCAGCGCATCTCTCGGGGAAGCGTGCGGCTGACCACGTTCCCCAGCCATCTTCCTCTCAGGCGAGGAAGATACGTCGACGGAGCAGGGGCGCAGCCAATGCCCCGCGCATTACTTCTGATGCGCCACAAAGAGCCTCTGTCTTTGACAGACTCACTCGCTGTAACGGCGAGAAGAATTTGGATGCTGAGTACTATGCGCCCCAGTGGGCTGGTACGAAGAAATCCAAGGCGGCACGGGCCATGCGCCACAAACGTGCTATGCCAGCAGCCGGCCAGAGGCACGCGCTTACAATCACACGCGCTGCCGATGGCAAGCTGTACAAGGTTGACTCAAGTGCTCCTGCACCGACAACGAGTCGACCTTCAAAGTCCTCATCTCACTTGGGCGCATTCACTGCGTGCACAACCAAGCCGAGAGAGGCAAACTCAGTGGTCTTGAACTCCCGCGCCTCCTCTGGTTGTGCGTTTGAGGTCCGTTCAAGTCACTTCAAATGCTGTGGTTCCCCCACTACTGATCGTGATGCCTGCTTGGTATTAGATCAGGGGGCGCAGCACTCACCCGACCACCCCGGCGCTTGGCCCTGCCATGCGCCTGAGAGGGGTGTGAGGGTAGCACTCTCCTCCAACGACTTGCGCAACGTGATCACTCACAAGCGCCGGTCAGGAGAGCTGACCAACAAGCACGATGCGCCTCTCACGGGGCACACTTGTGCAGTGGTCACCATCAACTGCTGTTGCAAGACGGCAGAACCGCCAAAGCAGTCGGTCTTCCAACGGCTACAATCATCGACACCCCTCTGACATCGCCTTGGGACAAAGGTGTCAGCAGAAGAGGAACTAAAGATTGCGTCATGCAACGTGATCTCCAATTCTTCATCTGTCCGGAAGACGAATGCCAATTCCTCGTCTTCATCTAAAAGCCAGTCGAGGAAAACCAAGGCAGCTGTCACAACCTCTGGGGTGTTCGAAGGCACTCGGTCAAGGAAGAAGTCCTTGGAGGAAGCTGGGGGTAGCCAGACCCTTGTTCAGCCTCCTTCCGAAGACGAAGATGTCCAAAGCACAGCTGCGGCGGATCTTCATCAAGGCGAAGATGGCCTCCCTGAAGCCCCTCAAAATGACGATGTCCTCCAGGACACCGCCGGGGGTAGTGCTGAAAACGAAGAGGCCCTTCAAGACAGAGTTGAGGGCAGTCAGGCCCTTACAGATGCGTCTGTCGAAGACGAACTCCAGAATGTGGCTGGGGGTGGCCAAACACCAGGAGAAGTAACTCTTCCACATGAAAGTGAGGCTGAGAGCGAAGCCTCAACTAATCCATCCACTTCCGGCCGTGTCATGACAGTATACATGACCGGGGGTGATCTTGAGGCTGATGCGCCGCCACAGGACATTGTCCAGCGCATAGACTCGTTAGAGGGAGGACTCAAAACTCTCTCTGCCTCAATGCAAGCACTGACTCAAGCAGTGTTTGAGATGCGGTCGGCCTTGATCAGGACACCTTCAAATGGTCCCGACCCAGGAGCTAATGGAGAGTCGAGTTTGCCCCTCCAGCGGACACCCTCAGACACAGAAGCACCCCGGACATCGGAGCCCTCAAACGCTCCACTCCAGGTGGTACCTCCTTTCCCGGCTCCTAGCTCCACGGAGGACGTGATCGAAATGATCAAAGATCTGCGGGAGCGCTTCGAGTCCAGGAACAGGCAGGAGGAACGCCAGAAGATGGGCATTCCCCAGCCTTATCCACTTGAGTGGAACAAGGTGGTTTATCCCCCAAAGTATAAACCACAGACACTCACGCCGTATGACGGGAAGGACTCTCCACGACGGTACTTGACGTACTTCCAGTCGCAGACAGGGCATCTTCCGAAGGAGGATGCGCTCCTCACCAGCATCTTTGTTGGGGCCCTGAAAGGGGTGGCGTATGACTGGTACTGCAGCCTCCCCGACAATTCCATATCGTCCTTCGACGACCTGACACGCCTCTTCCTCGACCGCTTCTACGACGGTGGGAAGGACATGACGATGGCGTCTCTCATTGAGATACGCCAGAAGGACAAGGAAACGGTTCGGGCATTCATCGAACGCTTCCGTCAGGCCTGCTTCAGGTTACCTCCAGGCATGCCAGAACATGCGCTTCTCTCCGCTTGCAGTATGAACATGCTACCTGCAGTAAAGCTCTGGCTTAACTCTACTCCCCCTCCCGATTGGAGCTCCCTAATCATTGAAGCTGAAGCTGCAGAGAAGAAGGCGGCCAATGCACGTCTTCTGGGTGTTAGCTTCCCCGCCTTTGACGATAAGGGGAAAAAGTCCGCAACCAACAATTCCGGACGAGAAACAAAGGGGAAACAGGCATTGACAGTTAATGCCTCGAAGGTCGCATCGGCGCCTACTCAAAAGCCTCCATTGGCACCGAGACCCAAGGAGGTTTATTCATTCAATGATGACGATACCCTGCAACTCTTTGAGATACTGAAGCAGGGTGACAAGATCAAGCTTCCGGACCCGAAGCGGCCCGATGAAGTCGGGAAGGTGGACAACCCAAGGTACTGTCACTACCATCGGTTTGTCGGACACCCGACTAAGGACTGCTATGTCCTCAAAAATTACATCCAGCGCATGATCAATGCGGATGTAATTTCCGTCGATTACGAAGAGAAGACGGTGTCAGCTAATGTGGTGTCACTACGGTTCGGCACCTTGCCGCCGACTACCACACAAGATGGCGTCGTCCCCATCCCTAAGGCGACAATGGAGGTGGTGAATTTGCCACCCACCCGTGACAATGTGAGTGGACTTGTCCCACTCACCACATCTCGAGGAGAGGTCCTCTGGGTTCACCCCGACCTCGTCTCCGAGGTAACTCAACCGGAGGTACGCCCTACCTCCAAAGCAAAAGGCAGGAAGATCAAGTCTTGCCGCACGGTCTCTTCTTCAGCAGAAGAGGCGCTTCCTGTGCAGACGCGTGCACAACAGAACTCCCAGCCCGGTGAAGCTGCCGCCGAAGGGGTGCCTCCTGGCACCATCCCTGAGGAGGGTCCATCCAAGCCCTCAGCAGCCAATAAACAAAAGCAAGTGGAGGCCCGTTTCGACAGACCTCTGCGGAAAGAAAATGCTTCGGGGCTAGCCAAGCCCCACAATTTTGACATTCTGGCACAACTGGCCAGTACTCCTGCACGCCTGTCTTTGTTCGAGCTCCTGCGTCTCTCTAAGGACTCCCGAGAAGCTCTCTGCGAAGCTCTAAAGGATGCCGAATACTTTCTCAGTCAGGTCAAGCAGCCTGAAGACCTCCCAACTACTTGTGCACACTGTCATTGTGCGGATGAAGTTATCCCAAACATAACCTTCACCCAACAAGACATGCTGCTCAAGCATCACCGACATAACCGACCGTTGTATTACACAGGGTACATCGGTTCGGTAAAGGTGAGTAGGATTCAGATCGATCCGGGGTCTTCCCTAAGCATCATTCCAAAGGCGCTGCTATCAAAGCTGGGGATCCCAATGTACCGGCTGGCGCCCTCCAATACGACCATCAGTGGCTTCAACGCCAGCAAGAGCGAGCCACTGGGCAAGATTCGGCTGAAGTGTCACATCGGCAGCCTCAAAACTGAGGTAACTTGTTATGTGGTGGATGCCGAGGTCAACTACAACATCTTACTCGGACGACCATGGTTACATGAGTACATGGTGGTGCCCTCCACGCTCCACCAATGCATGAAATATGTATCCACCAACGGCGTCATCCGGACGGAGTTTGCAGATATCGATCCCTTCAAAGGGATTGAGGCCTACTTCACCGACTCCGACTTGTACAAGCCACTTGACGAGGAGGAAGCCAACGACGCCGATGATGAAGCAGATCCGTCTGAAAAGGAGTACAAGGGAAGGCGCCACTCATCGAAGGCGCAACCGAGGCACCCCTCAAGGTGCGTCTTAAAGGCAAGCCGCCGCAGTCATCCAAGATGCCGGAGAGGGCTCACATAACCCTCTCAGACCCCAAAGTCGGAGCGGTGGAGGACTCTCCTGATCCGGCCCCAGTGCTTACAGATGAGGAGCTTAGCGAATATATCTCTGCCGATGTAGACGCACCCTCCTTCGACAATGTAATCCCACGGGATAAAATCTCGTACTTTATCAATAATAGAGTGTCTTTCAATTATTCTTGTCTTCCACCCTGGAATGCCATGTATACATTAGACAACGCTCTACGGTCGTTGCAAACACAAGTAACGACCGTCTACCATAATCAAATAGTCCAGTCTCAAGGAGTCTTCATAGTCCCTCCACGAAGCCGAGACGAAGGCACCATCATCTCGGGCAAAATCGAACGTCGTCGGAACCTCCCATCGATCGAGCCCGAACTTGATACCGGCAGGGTACAAGTATATCGATACACAGATGCGGCTAAGCACATCATCCAAAAGATGGGCTACGACCTGAAAAGCAACAAAGGCCTAAACTACGGCAAGGGTCGGCATCTCCCTGTCCGGCTTTCGATGCCCAATAGAAAGCCACAGGATTACTATAATCGGACTCGACGGGGGTTAGGCTATGTCACGCCGCCATCAACTCCAGAGAGTTCAGACGCAGAAGACATAGAACATTCCCACTCATCAGAAGCATCGACGTGGGATTCCGATACCAGTATCGGATCAGTCTTCAGGAAAGTGCTGTCAGCTAACATGACATCGGCGCAACCTCAGAAAGATGAAGGCGAAGGCCAACCGCCGGAACCCTTCGAAGAGGAACCCTGGGCTCAACGCCTAGGAGAGCAATGGGAGTCTCGTTTTGAGTTACGAGAACCTCCCACCGAAGACGAAGTCGAGCAAATCGACCTCGGGGATGGGTCTTCTTCTAAACCCATCTTTATCAGCAAAAGCTTGGAAGGAGAAGACCGAGAATCTTTAGTCCAACTCGCTAAGGAGTATATCGACGTCTTCGCCTGGAGCTACGAAGACATGCCGGGTCTCGATCCACAGATCGCGATGCATAGGTTGAACATCTTACCAGATGCCAAACCTATCAAACAACAACAGCGACGCTTCCGCCCGGACATCATGAACGCCATCGATCAGGAGGTAGACAAACTCTTGACCAGTGGCTTCATCCGTGAGGAACAACACCCAGACTGGGTAGCCAACGTCGTCCCTGTCACCAAGAAGAACGGGAAGATACGAGTCTGTATCGACTTCAGGGATCTCAACTCCGCTTGCCCGAAGGATGAATTCCCGCTCCCAATCACCGATGTAATGATCGACAACACATGTGGCTTTGAACGCATGTCCTTCATGGACGGGTATTCAGGCTACAATCAAATCAAGATGTTCCTCGATGACACAAAACACACGTCATTCAGGACTCCAAAGGGTGTTTTCTGCTACACCGTAATGCCCTTCGGCTTGAAGAACGCCGGTACAACGTATCAGCGAGCTATGAGCACCATCTTCCGTCAACATCTTCGTAAGACAGTTGAGTGCTATGTTGACGATATCGCAGTCAAGAGCCGCCTCAAAAGAGATCACCTACAGGACCTGAAGACGGTCTTCGATCTCATGCGGGCGCATCAACTCAAAATGAACCCCGCTAAATCCTTTCTGGGGGTTTCTAGCGACAAATTCTTGGGCTTCGTCATCACAGCGAAAGGCATTCATGTTGATCCTGAGAAGACCAAAGCCATCCTTAACATGGACCCTCCGAAGAACCTTCGAGAACTTCGGGGCCTACAGGGACGTTTGGCATACATCCGGAGGTTCATAGCAAACCTCTCCGGTAAATGTCAACCCTTTACTCAGCTCATGAAGAAGGGAGTCTCTTATGTCTGGTCAGAGGAGTGCCAAAAGGCTTTCGACGACATCAAGGCTTACTTAACAAGCCCGCCAGTCCTAGTGGCACCTGTCGCCGGCAAACCATTCCTCCTCTACGTCCGTGCCATGGATCATTCCCTCGGCGCTTTGCTAGCTCAAAACAGCGATGCAGGCTACGAGCAAGCAATCTACTACCTCAGTCGAACACTCATCGGGGCCGAACACCGGTACAACCCCGTTGAAAAGGAGTGCTTGGCTTTGGTGTTTGCCATTCAGAAGACTCGTCATTACGTCTCGGACCAGACAATTCACGTCATCTCCCGAGTCAATCCGCTCAGAGTTCTCATGACAAAGCCAGGGTCATTAAACTCCCGGCTGGCTATATGGGCGATCCTACTAACACCATACAACATGGTGTTTGTCCCGCAGAAGGCAGTCAAGGGTCAGGCTCTGGCTGACTTTTTAGCTGCACACCCCATTCCAGAATCTTCAAAACTCTATGAAGACATCCCGGATGAAGTTCAAGAATCAAATGTCACTGAAGGAAGCCCCATTTGGCGGATGTTCTTCGATGGCGCTTCAAGAATGGGCCCCAATGGCCAAATCATCGCAGGAGTGGGGGTGGTCTTAGTCTCCCCCGATCAGCTGGTCATCCAGCGCGCATACTCCCTTTCGAAGCCGTGCTCCAACAATGTTGCTGAGTACAATGCACTCGTCATGGGACTCCAGCTAGCACAACAGCTGGGGGTGGATCATCTGGAAGCCTACGGCGACTCGAAACTCGTCGTAAACCAGATTCGGGGGCAATACGAGGTTCGCCATAAAGATTTGATCCCTTACCATGAAGTTGCATTGAACATCATTTCAACCTTCACTGGGTTCTTCATCGAACATGTGCCCCGCCTACAAAACTTGGAGGCTGACGCTCTAGCTGGCCTCGCAGCCTCATTGGCCGCGCCCCTTGGGACTCAACACTATGTCACGGTAACTGGCCGAGACTTGATTTATCCCAGAAACAACCTATGTTTGCAAATGGCTCACGCCATGCCGACAAACACTGGGGTTAATGTCCGAGACTGGAGGTTCCCGTTCATCGACTTCGCTGTCTACGGAATCCTTCCAGAGGACCCGAAGGAAGCCGTCTCAGTCAGGAGACGCTCTCTTCGATTCTACTACGATACAGCCACTAAAACGCTGTACCGACGCTCCTTCGACGGGCTTCTCCTTCGATGCCTGTCTAACGAAGAAGCGGCCGAAGCTCTTCGAGAAGCTCATGACGGAACTTGCGGAGCTCACCAACCAGGGCCTAAGTTGCAAGATCGACTGCGACGTATGGGCTACTACTGGCCAACCATGGTTGCCGACGCAGTGGAATATGCTAAGAAGTGCCATGCATGCCAACTTCATGCAGACTTCATACATACACCATCTGAACCTCTACATCCTACAGTCGCCTCCTGGCCATTCGAAGCCTGGGGCATGGACATTGTAGGGCCAATCACCCCTCCTTCATCGAGAGGACACCGCTTCATCCTGGCCATCACCGATTACTTCTCCAAATGGGCGGAAGCAGTCCCACTAGCAGAAGTAAAAAGCTCCAGGGTGGTCAGCTTTATCAGACACCATGTCATTTACCGTTTCGGGGTACCCCGGCGAATCATCCATGACAATGGTCCTCAGTTTATCAGCCACATTTTTAGCAGGTTCTGTGACAAGAATCGCATTCAAAACGTGGCCTCAACCGCCTACAATCCGGCAGCAAACGGATTGGCCGAGGCATTCAACAAAACTATCGTCAGACTACTCAAAAAGGTCGTATCATCCAACAAACGCGACTGGGACGAAAAGCTTGGCGAATGCCTTTGGGCCTACCGCACAACGGTACGGACCCCAACAGGCAACACTCCATTCTCCCTGGTCTACGGAAGCGAAGCAGTACTGCCTCTCGAGATACAGATACCTTCGCTCCGCGTGGCCATCACAAACGATCTCACAGAAGAAGACAATCAACGTCGTCGTCTGCGAGAATTGGAGGCACTTGACGAAAAGCGTCTCCTAGCTCAACAACGCATCGAACTTTACCAAGCCCGTATATCACAGGCTTTCAACAAGAAGGTCAAGCAAAGAACTTTCCAAGTTGGCGACCTGGTTTTAGCAGTCAGAAGGCCAATGGTGTTAACTCACAAGACACCAGGGAAGTTCGAGCCCAAATGGGAAGGACCTTTCATCATCGAGACGGTATACTCAAACGGTGCTTACCGGCTCGCCAAACCCAATGGGGACTTGTTCATGATGCCCATCAACGGCAAGTTCCTAAAGAAGTACTACTTTTGACATCCTCCAAGACATGTATTTCCCCAAATCGCCTCTTTTCACAAAATCAATCGCTTCCGGAACCCAGCTGTTCCATGGCATCCTTCCGTAGAAAGATAACCACGTCCACATTACCTCTGAGTTGTCTCTCTACATCCTACAAAGCGGAACCTTACACTTCGTGAGCTTACGCTATCCTTCATGTTTACCACGTCCACATTACCTCTGAGTAAACATCCCGTACAAGCAACTCCTACGTTGTCATACATTTGATCGCAGAACTTCCACGTCCACATTACCTCTGAGTTGTTCAGCGTATCCCACAGGATCATTCCTACCACGTCCATAAACACCTCTGAGTAGGAAGATTCTATCATTTGAACCTAATGATTGCCATGTCCACATTACCTCTGAGCAAACATGTTGGTTCCTTTATACTTATTATCTGTACCTAAAAACCAAGGTGCGCAAAAGATAATAGGTCCACATAAATCATCAAGTTCATGAAATTAAAAATGAACACATCAAAGAGATAGTGTATTTCTTTATTTTAAAAAAAAAGGGAGTACAGAAATACGCTATTTCCCTAGCAAGAGTTGCAAAAACACACAAAAAAGAAGAGAAGCTACAATCCCCGATCCTCCCCAGGGTGGGATGAGAGTTCTCTGACTCGACGTCTCAGGTCAGTAGTACGAGTTTCCACAGTCGCCTGGACTCGCAGCTCGGCTTCTTGACGCATTAACCCGACAGCCTCAGCAGAAGTTTTACTCTCATACTTCTCATCAAGCTGTCGTCGCTGTTGAGCCAAAGCAAGGGTCCGCTGAGTAAGAGTCGTTTCCTCCCGTTTAAATGCCACGTGTTCAGCCAGGACGCGCTCAGCCTCTAGTTGAAGTTGGGCCCGCTGGTCTTCAAGAAGGCGCACCTGAGCATCAACTTCTGCGATGTTAGCATCCACCGCAGCTCGCTTTTTCGTCGTCTTCTTCATAGATTGAGACAGCTGCTCCGCCGCAGCCTCAGTCCCAGCCACTTCACGCTCCCAACTGCTCACCTCGGCTCGATGGGAAGCCTCGATCTCAGCCATCGACTTTCCTATCTCTGCATCTACCAAGACCGAGAGGTCATTTCGTTGGATGCGCTGCAGTTCCGCGAGCCGCTCGTCCAGCTCCATCACCGAAACCTCCAGAATTTTGGCCATATGGTCATGGCCCTGGTGAATGCGGATCAGCTCAATACAAGGCATTGCCAAAGCTTTTGCCGCCGCAAAGCTCCCCTTGGCATCTACCACTACAGATACACCTTTCTCCAGCATTTTGTACACTCCCTCGACGAGGAATTTCACATACCCGTCGGCTTCCGCCAGCACCTGCGGCGTCATAGCAGGAGTTGAGGGAGCTACTACAGTTTGCGGACCGGAGGAAGATCCGCCGACCTCGATCTGAGAGGTTTGAATCTCGGCAGCAATAGGCTCTTCATCAACAGGGCCCAGACTGCTGGCCCGAGGAGTCAAAGGAACAGAAGGAGCAGGCATATGCGTCGTGATAGTACCCCAAGTGGAAGGAGCAACAGAGGGTTCCACACCCTTACCCTTCTCAAGACTGGAGAAATCACCGACGTCAACGGCTACCTCTTCCCCCGACATTCTATCAGCATCAGCCACCTCCTCCGGCAAAACGGGGAGGTCAACATTTATCTCTTGGCCAGCCCCAGGAGACAAGACTGGCAGAAGAGTCTCATTCTTCTCAAGTCCCTCTACAGGGACAGAATCTGTCGCTACCGCCTGATCGATAGCCATCTCTATGTCCATGGTTGAAGCCAAGGAAGGATTCGGCAATGATTCAGCCGACCTCCCCTCATCATGACCAGGAGGGGAATCAACCCTCTCCTCTATCCCCACTACTTCTGCTGCCCCCGCAACAGACTCCTGCAGCTCCGGAGCGGTGTCATCGGAAGATGATGAACTCCATTCCTCTTCATCACCAGGAAGCTGCGCACTTGCTAAAACATGTGAAGCCTCCGTTGTGGCCTTCGCCACCTCGGAAGCTGCTGCACCCTCAGATTCCCTCCTGACCAGAACCTCCACAGTATCCTCCGGATCTTCCTCCATGAGAGACATCATTATCGGCGGGATACGCACTTCAGACGAGCTCACCATCTCTTCTCGCCTACTCCCACCCGACTTTGGGGTACGAGGTTTTCTTTTTAGCGGCTCCTACAAAAGAAGGTGAGGCCTCGTAAGTGGCAGAACCAAAATCAGATTTAGTAGGATAACCTTACCTCTTCGGACGCCGAATCCGATGATACCGTCGGTAACGGTGCCTTCTTCTGCTTCTTCGATACAAAAGATTCAGCTCCTGTATCTGCACATCGTTTCGATCGATCGCCAGAGGGTTCTGCTTGTGATGAGGAGGCGGCACTCCGTTGACTCACCCCTGACGGACGATTCGGTCGGGCCTTCACTGGCGTATCCCCAGTCGCTGCTAACTGGGTGCCGCCGATAAGGCTGGTCTCCCTGTCATATCCGGAAGGCGGGGCAGCCATAACGCAGTAAAATTTGGCGGCCGAGTAAAGAATGGGCGGCCGCGGATCGGGGACGGGCAACGTAAAACGAGCTCCGGTACATCCGGCATTATAGTAATGCCAAGCTCGTGCACCATCCAACAAACTTCCAACATACCCTAGGGTATTACTGGGGTTATCCAACATCATCTGAGCATAACCAAATTGCCGCGCAAAGCGGCTCGGCAAGTAGGATTCCAGGTAGCACTGATTCCTGTTCCGGTACACCAGATGGGACGGCCGGATACTTTGCAACCAGCGGAATCCCCATTGAGGCAGAGTGGTGGTACCTTCGCCCAGGTCCCTTAAATCCTCGTTGGCCTCAAAACCCAAATAGATGGGACCAACTTTGGTGATCTCCCAACCCTGAAGACGGGATAAAACCTTTCTACAAACCGGGACACCAGTATGCGACCAGCTCCTCCGATGGAAACGACGAAGGAATGCATCTCCAGCCCTATAATCTCCTTCCGAGCCTGGGCTCATCACATTGGGATGATGCAAAATCAGCCATCCCATCAAATAGTGAAACGGCAGTTCGGCGCACGGAAAGTTATTGTTTCGGCCTCTGTCATGAATCACATTTCCAGCAAACTCTCTCAAACCTCGCTGCAGGTTACATACCATTGCGGGGAGAAGAGCCAAACGCCGACCGAAAACCAGCTTCACGGCTGGCAGGATTAAGTTTCGGGTTACCCTCTCTACGGCACCGGATCCGCCCGCAAATACGTAATCCCGGAGCCATATCATCAGGTAGGATGCCAACACCGCCTTGGGTGACATCCGATAAGCAAGATGCCAGAAGCAGCTGTAGGAGCGTGCATCTGACTGCTGGTCCTCACTTCCTTGGGGATTTTTCTCCCCTAACCTGCTCATTTCGGACAACACTTCGCTACGAGAGAGCGCCGGTAGAGTAGAAAATTGTGAGGGATCCTCCTTGTCTTGTCTAAAGACATGATCTCTCCAAGCGGTCACATGAGACTGCGTCCCGTTCCTATCCCGTCTCTGCATATAGTAATGATGACTCGCCACTTCCTTGAAGACGGCCGTCATCTCCTCAGCCCTGTCCCCCAGGACTTGAAATTCCTCATTGGTTGGAAAGTACTCTTCATAGGATTTCGACCCCCAAGGGAGTTTTGACACCTCGTACATCTCATGAAGTGCGAACCCTAATTCCCCCACCGGGGTAAAGAAGGTCCCGGTATGGATATCAAACATCTCCAGGAGTGCGAGGAACATGTGCCTATTAAGGTCAACACCTGCCTGGGTAGCACGGATCGCGGCAGTCAACCTGATCTCTCGGAGCTCAGTTTGAAATCGCGACAAGATCCAGAGCGTCAGTTTATCCCATTTGGAGACGTAATGGCACCAACCCTCCACCCGAAACTCTCCTGTCGGGTAGGAACGTTCCATCAAAAACATACGATGTGTAAAAGTCGAAGCACTATAAGCAAACATATCAATGGGTACATCACTGAAGAGGCTCCCAGGACGTAAAGTCCGCCAAGTGTAAGAAGACCCAGACCTTACAACGGTCAAAGCATCCCTTTGGTCGGAAGTAGAATCAATTTGGATGACACCAGTCATCGCTCCCCCCTGAGAAGGGGTAAGCTCCCAAGACATTCTCCTCTGGGAAACGAGGTGACAGAAGGACGTCAAAGGCCACTGACGTTCAAGTTGCTTAACAGTCATATGCACTCCATTCGCAGTAAAGAACCAGTCCTCCTTGACCTTCAGTACTGACGAGTCGGTAGAAGTGAGACGGTCTCCAAACAGGAACTCAGGCTTCAGAAAGGTCACTTTATCAGATGTGGAGGGTTTAATGACTCCACGCTCCATCATCCGTTTGAGGAACCAATACGGCTGTTCACGGATTAGGGTCATTCTCTCAGGAGGCTGATCCAGCATAAGAACATCTTGAGCAGGGTTCATCACCCCCTCGTTATGCTCTACTCCCATTTGGTTGAAGGCAGCCTCCGAGAAAACTTTACTCAAAAGTGGGATTGCCATCGACACTAGTAAAAGATCAGAAAAAGTCAGAAGAGAACACACAAATGTGTCTAAAGGAGAAAACTGCAGCACATCATCAGGGTTTGAACCCATGCGCGTCAGCAGTATAGCCTTGGCGCATCTTCAGGGTTTTGAACCCATGCGCGTCAGCGGAATAGCCTCGGCGCATCCAAGGTTTAAACCCATGCGCGTTGGCGGACAAAGACCACGGCACATCATTAAAGACTCAAGGCCTATGTGCGTTGGCGGGACAATGAGACTTACCAACCACCTCCGGCCGAACTTCGACAGGCCGACGGGGAACGACCGCCGCCGCAACATCCGCGGACTCTTTCGCTTTCTCCTTCCCCTTGCCGGCAGCGCCGCGAGGAGTCTTGGGAGCCATTCTCTCGAAGAAGGAGAAGTTAGGGTTTTGAAGAAGAAACTCTAAAAAAGCAGAGGCACAGAGAAGAAGAACTCTTTCTCTCTCCGACTCTTACTTATTTATAGGGCATGGTCGCACGCGTGAACAGATGACGTGTGATCTCAGCCGTCGCCTCGGGTTCTGTGCAAGGATAGCAGCAAATAAAACCAAAAGATCATCATTAATCTTTTCGGTTACCAAGGCACCATCATCATTAACTGAGAAGAGCATGCGCCCGAACAGGCATGTGCTCAGAAATCATGCGCCCTGACCTCCATGCTTCTTATTCAAAGTATTCCAAAACTTACTCAAAAGTTTTGAAAACTTTGAAGGGGGTCTTGTAGAAGCATGGAATTTCACAACCAGAAAGTCCATGCGCCAGACACTACATGCGCCAGAACTCAGATGAAGAACTTCACAACAAAGTCAATAACTATAGACATTTGAAGAAGGACTTTTTATTTATATATAAAAGTCTATTACATGTCTAGAAAAGGCTGTATAAAGGAGAATTCCTACAAAGGAAAGAGCCTAAGTCTACAGCCAGCGGCCATCATGCGCCTTTAGATAAGCGCAGCAACCACCATGCACCACCAGATAGGCGCAGCATCACTATGCGCCACCAATAAGGTGCAGCAGATATCATGCGCCTCCATCCAGGCGCATCCCATCATCTCTTCAGCACCTCAGTTATGTGCATCCCTTCAGCCAAATTCTTCCAGCCAGGCTCACCTGGCCGAGCAGAGCCCAGTTATGTGCCGCTCTTCCAACCAGGCTCGCCCGATAAATGCTTCGACACAAAGCATTTAACCCTCTGGCTGGAACCAAGGAAGAGAAGAGCACCGCAAATGCTGTGGCCAGGGGAGGCTTCGAAAGATCCTCCAAAGCCGAAGGAAGACCGTGATCGAAACCATGGCTAAAGGAGCAGCTTTCGACACGATCAAAGTGGGGAAACCCCACTTTGCAGGAAGAGAGAGCCTTGCACCGCCATTCCGATCTACGGCTCTTCCGGAATAACGGAGACGAGGCTCGAGCATCCTTATCTTTGGATACAACAGGCACCTTCCGCCTGCCTCAGAAGCCCTCGACTCCGTCTTTTGGATGTAACAGTCACCTTCAAGTGCATCAAAGATAACACAGCGTCTCATCTTCACCCTCGGGAGCACTTCGTCAGCAGAATGCACCCGTATGTTCAAATTCATATTGGAAGTACGTGAGGGAATGAGAAGCAAATCTTCTCTCCATGCCACTAATTATAGGCCGGGCAGATCAAACCCACACGCCAAGTGGATGGCCCTCCGAATTCCGTGCAATGAATTTACATTAAATGGATGAACCGGACGCCTCGAATTCAGCCAAACGGCTATTTATAGCACTCGAAGAGCGAGACAGCCGCATCATTAAACATGTCCGATGCGCCAGCCAGACAGCGCATCACACGGACGCGCCCTTCGGCGTCAGGCGCATCACACAGACGCGCCCTACAGTACTCGGCGCATTACAGAGGGTGCGCCCTCACACATCTCCATACCGAGTGGAACGCCAACCGACGCGCCCACTCAGCTGTCCATCGAACATCACCAACATTAAATGCTGAACTGACAGAGTTGGCAGCACGCCTCCTAAAGTCTGAACAGTTGACAGCTTTTCAGAAAACGAAGCGTCGGCAACGTCAGCATCATCATAACCTTGTTCCTACGGCTACTGCCACGTGGCCACTCCACCATCAGCATGCGCCTCTACGGCCATGCGTCCAAATCAGCATGCGCCTCAAAAGCCATGCGCCTCAGACTGCTCTCTGATCCCGAAAGACAGAAGGAAAGTCGCCTGCATGCGCCTCAAAAGCCATGCGCCCCAAATGGTTTGTAACTCCTAAAGGTTATGAGCCGCAGCCTCCTCCTGCGCCCAATCCAAGACGCAGCCCACCAGATCACTCCTCTCCACCAAATCCGAGATCTTCGAACCATGAGTCGACGACACGTGTCTTTTGACTCAATTCGTCCAAGATTTCAGCAACGGAAAGATCTTCTCTCTGCTACGTGCCGGCTCACAACAGCAGTATGAAGAGTTCTCCCCCTCGATCAGGGCCCAGCATCCATGCGCCTCCATCAGCAACCTCTACGTGGCGTTCCCACACCGGCGCATCCTACATGCGCGCATGAGTAGCCAGCCTGCAAAACTATAAATAGAAGGGTCATCTCCTTCACACACACACACACAGAGACTCAGAACAGAAGACTCACAACACAGAGAGAATCACCGAGAGGCAGTTCTAGACACTCAACGTCTTCCTCCTCTCAGCAAGCTCCAGCACCCAGAGCAATCCACACCTTCAGAGAACCGATAACCGTCGTCAGCCGGTCAATGGAGTCAACGCATTACCACTCGCTCCATTGGCACTAAGGACCCAGCTTAAACAAAAGTGTACTCCTAGGACTACATCTAAGTCCTATATTGTATCACTGTTCTGTTTGTATTAAGATTTCAATCAAAACAATTTTAATGGCAAACACTACCGGCGGTGGATGATTTCTTAGGAGCCATTAGATCAGAGTTTCGAAGAAAGAAAAGGCAAAAAGATTCAAGAAGATGAGTAAAAGTGTTTTCTCTCTCTGAAAAAGACCTATTTATAAGAGAGATTCAAAACCGACTGTTGGATATCCCTATAAATACGCCGACTGTTGGACATCTCCGCTTTTACGCGGATGGCTGTTGCGTATCCCAAATTTTACGCTGGCAGATCAAATCTCAACTTTTACACTTCTGTTCAAAGTGTTTCAAATGTTGGAGATATTTGAAAACTTTGAAGGGGGTCTTGTAGGAGCGTAAAAAGTGCTTCAAAGAAAGAGTCATCCCATTCATAAGTGCTCGATTTTTACACCAAGCAGAGCGGGTAATCTCTTTTACGCCCAAGATTAGGCTAATCAATTTACGCCTAAGCAGGCTGATCATTTTACGCTTGGGTCTACACATGTGATTTTATGCCAAGGACAGAGCAGCCTCTTTTACGCTGGACAAAGCTATCAAATCTAGCATTTAATGCAAACTCTGACATGAAGATATTAATGATGGCATTTACCACAGAATTCAATAGGATTTGTCTTATACAAAGACCATTGTTGTCGTTTATGGAGATCGAGCTACTTTACGCTCACTGAATGGTTTTTTTACGCACGGAGTTTTACATGAGTCCTTACGCTCATAAAACAATGTGTGTGTAAAGTCTATTTGAGCCATTTTACGCTCAAGGTTATTCAATAACCACTTTACGCGGGAAACCTATGACAGAGCTATTTTACGCTCATCTTACTGCTTTACGCCCAGAGGATGTTGGAGCTATTTTTACGCCCTATTCTTTATGGCCAGTTTGGAACGTGGTTTGCCTACATGGCCTTCATGCCACATATTTCGAAGAACGTGTGTATATGTATCCTATTCTTACTGAAATGATGGGACGCGTGTCAACGTATGCAAAGGATGACTCTGATCGTGGGTGACAGTTGTTAGCGTAAAGACAGACTTTGATGCTCTTTTACGCACAGAAGCCCCAGTCTATAAATAGACTCATTTTTCTCAGAGAGAAAGACAGGGAGAACATGAGAGAATACAGGGAGCAGGACTTGGAGATTTTGATTCTCCAAAGCATTTTTCTTTAACTTTTCTTTCAGAACAGAGTGAAGCAAAGCAGGAAAGCATTCGGCCTCGCCATCAGTGCCCAAGTGCGTCGATACCTTTCTGGTGACTTAGTTCTTCCAAGTTGTTCTACTTCAAGCAGTGATCTTCATCATCATTATATGGTCCAAGGAACAAAGTGATCATTTACGAATCAGACTTCCATAGCAATACTTTCCCAGAATCAAATTTGTATTTCTTGTACTTTTTCTCGTTTTATTTTCAAAATCCAACCTTTTGTTTGGCAATTTTTTTTAAATAAAATAGCAATCTCTAACCATTGGGTGATAAACATACGAAATCAAGACAATCAAGGTATACGAAAAGAAATATACCTTGTGAGTCAAATAGGTTTGGATATCGTGATATCATCCTCAAGTTACCACATTGAATCTCCTAAGGAGTGATGGCCCCAAGCAACCCGGACAAGGCTAATTGTTTGATTCTCAAGAATATCTTCTCCCTTCGGTCCAAAATGGACACATGTTGTTCCTCGTAAGATAGGTTGGTACCAACAACCAACTCAGAATGATCGAGGATATGGTTGGGTATGATACATACCTATGCAACTGAGATACGTGAAATACATTATGTACCTCTCATAACGAAGGCGAAAGGGACAAATGATAAGCAACATCGCCTACCCTATCAAGGATAATGAATGTGCCCACGTATCGCGGACTCAACTTCCCACGAACCTCGAATCTAATGACTCCACGGGTAGACAAAATCCACAAGAACACATGGTCCCCAACAGAATAACGGGCTATGATGTTGGTCTGCACAATGACGATGCTGATCTTGTGCAACCCGAAGTCGCTCTCTAATCCTTGTGACAACTTCAACAGTCTGGACAATCATCTCTGGACCTAACATCTTCTTTTCTCCGATATTATCCTATGCCAGCGGTGATCTATTCTTCTTACCTTATAGTACTTCGAATTGTGCCATATGGATACTGGCTTGATAACTATTGTTGTACGAGAATTCGACTAAGTGCAGGTGACTCTTCCAGGATCCTCCAAAACCTAGGGTATAAGCTCGTAACATGTCTTCTAAAGTTTGAATTGTTCTTTCTGATTGCATGTCCGTCTGTGGGTGGTAAGTCGTACTGAATCTTAACTTGGTACCCAGGCTCTGATGTAGACTCTTCCAAAAATGTGACGTAAAATGAGTATCTCTATCTGACACAATAGTGACTGGAACTCCATGCTGCCTGACTATATGTTGCATATACAACTCTGTCAGCTTCTCTGTAGATTGCCCTAGTCTAAAAGGAAGAAAATATGTCTCCTTTGTAAGCCGATCCATTATCACCCAAATAACATCCTTACCACTTGGTGATCTCGGTAAACTGGTCACAAAGTCCATTGTGATGTGCTCCCACTTCCATTCTGGGATAGGAAGCGATTATAGCAATCCAGCTAGCCTCTGTTGTTCTGTCTTTACTTGTTGACATATTAAGCAACGAGAAACGAATCTATCTATCTTTCTCTTTATTCCGTTCCACCAGAAGTGATGCTTGATATCTTTGTACATTTTGGTGCCTCCAGGGTGTATAGAATACTGAGAACTATTGGCCTCTATTATAACCTTCTGCCTGATATCTCTACTTGGTACACATAGACGTAATCCAAATCGATGTGTTCCATCCTCATGAATTTCCATCTCCTTCCTGAGTCCTGACTCATATTCTGTCCTGAGCTTCTGAATTCTTGGGTCCTGTGCCTGAGCTATCTTGATCCTGTCTATCAAGTCAGATTGAACTCGTAGGCTTGCCAGAATTCCTACGTCAGTAGAAAGACTAACCTCGATGCCCATTCTTGAAGATCTTCTAGAATGTACTTTTGTGATGTCAACATAAATGTGCCGCCTCTCCTGCTAAGAGTGTATACTACTACATTTGCCTTGCCTGGATGATACTGAAGCTCCATGTCGTAATCCTTAATCAATTCTAACCATCTTCTCTGTCTCATGTTCAGCTCCTTCTGAGTAAAAATGTACTTCAGACTTTTGTAGTTTATGTACATGTCCACTCGATCACCGTACAAGTAATGCCTTCATAGCTTCAAAGAAAATACTATTACTGCCAACTCCAAGTCATGAGTCGGATAATTCTTCTCGTGGTCTCGAAGTTGCCTAGATGCATACGCTATCACCTTTCTATGTTGTATTAGGACACATCCAAGTCCCTTTTCTGACGCGTCGCAATATACAGTAAAATCTCAGGGTCCAACTGGTAATGTAAGAATAGGTGCCGAGATCAACTTCTGCTTTAAATTTTTAAATAATGTCTGGCACTCTATCGACCAGACAAATGGCATATCGTTTCATGTCAAACGAGTCATGGGTGCTGAGAGTCTTGCAAAGTCTGATACGAACCTTCTGTAATATCCTGCCAATCCCAAGAAACTTCGTACATCTGCTACGGCCTTAGGTTTTAGCCAACTTTCTACTGCTTCCACTTTCTTAGGATCCACTGCTACTCCAACCCCTGATATGATGTGCCCCAAGAATGAAATACGATCCAACCAAAACTCACACTTACTGAGCTTGGCGTACAACTGGTTCTCTCTCAGAACCTGCAATACTTTCTTGAGGTAATCTTCATGTTCTTCTTCACTAGCTGAGTATACGAGAATGTCATCGATGAATACAACGACAAATTGATCTAAGTATGGAATAAAGATACGGTTCATCAAATCCATAAATATTGTAAGAGCATTGGTCAAACCAAACGGCATAACTAAGAATTCATAATACCCGTACTTTGACCTGAATGCCGTTTTGGGGATATCCTCTTCTCGAACTCTAACTTGATGATATCTTGACCGAAGATCTATCTTAGAGAAAACTCTCGCTTTGTTCAACTAATCAAACAAGTCGTCGATCCTTGGTAATGGGTACTTATTCTTTACTATTGTCGCGTTGAGCTTTCTGTAGTCAATGTACAATCTTGATGCCTATCGTTCTTCCCTACAAGTACTACCGGTGCTGTCTATGGTGATTCGTTATTTCGAGCGAACTTCTTCGCCTTAAGTTCCTCTATGTGCTGGTACATCTTGTCCTACTCTGTATCTGACATTCTGTAAACTCGATCCGATATTGGTTTAGTTTTAGGTGCCAATTCTATACTGAACTCAATATCTCTAACAGGTGGTAGACCTGGAAGTTCTTCAGGAAATACGTTAAGAAACTCTTCAACTACTTTCGGAGCTTGAACTTCTTCTAATGCCGCTACGACTCCTTCTTTTTATTGGTCTGCCTCTGATTTGACTAAGGTAAACTGCTCTATGCCTGGAATATTAAATGATACACTCCCTCTACGGCAATCTATTACGGCATAACTGTCTTTCAGCCAATCCATGCCTAAGATAACGTCAAAATTTTATATAGGAAATTCTATCAACCTGGCGGGTAAAGAACACCCACACACTACAACTCGACATGCTAGAATAACTCTAATAACTCCTACGAGCCCACTACCAGTGAGTATGTTCAACCTCTCTGGCAATGTCTTAAATTCTATTCCTAGTCGTGTCGCAAATCGTATAGATATAAATAAGTATGATGCTCCCAAATTAAACAATGCTACTGAGGGATATGAGGCAACGAGAACGTTACCTGCCACAACATCTTCTGATGCCAATGCTTCTTCCAAGGACAGATTGAATGCCTGCTCTCGACCTCTTTGTTGATTCCTATGCTGCAGCCTAGCCCGGTGTTGCTGTTGGCCTCTGCCTTAGTAATGTTGGGGTAGTCTCAGTTGTTGTTGCTGGATCGGCGGTCTCTGCTATCGAAACATCTGAGCATGCGGCATTAATGGACGTTGTGCCAATGGCCTCACTCATATCGTTGGTCTTTGATACTGAACTGCCCCTGGTGCTGGCAGCGCAGGAAATTGTTGCACTGGTCCTCCTGACCTTGAATTCCTGGGACAGGTGGAAACCCGATGATCTGGACTTCCATATATCAAACACTGTTCGTTCAATGCCTGACACATACCTCTAGTGTGACCTGCCTTTCCACAATAGGTGCTGCCCGTTAGGGGTTGCTGGTTCTTCCTCGGTTGTTGTTGTTGCTTTGTTGGTGGTGCTGGCCCTCGTATTTCCACATCGTGAATACGAATGCTAGGGGATTGTGTGTTGTTCGGGGCGTTGCTCCCCCTCCTCTTTCAAGATGTCACTCCTCTGGATGATGATCTCATGCCTCTGGATTGCCATCAATATAGCATCGAAAGTTTGGTAGTTGTGCTCCTCTATCAGTTGCAAGAGTTCAAGATGAAACCCTTGCTGAAATCTCATAGCCCTCTGGCCCTCCGTTGCTACCATCTTCGGGGCAAACCTACTCAGTCTGCTAAACTCTGCTACATAAGTATCCACTATTTTATCGGCCTGCTTGAGGTTGATAAACTTCTGTTGTAGCTCGAACTGCGCCACAACTCCATATTACTTCGTCTTGAATCTCGCAGTAAAATTGTCCCAGGCAATAAGACATCTGATGCCTACTTTCTCTGATTCCCACCAATCATGTGCGAGATCCTGAAGTAACAGCTTCACTTGATCCACTCATTCTTCAGCCGGAACCTTAGCCGCTTATGGACACACACAAAAAGAAGAAGAAACACTGTCTTTTCTTTATTGGCGTAAGGCACCACAAATCGAGTACGCCTAAGAGATCCTGCGTTGAGGATCCCCGAGTACAAAAAAAAATTCTGGGGAATGGGACGATGGAGATCGAGCGGCAGTTGCTCCTTTACTCCGTTGACACTCCGATTACAAAAGTGGGAACAAACCTAAGAAAATTGCTAACTTTCGGCTCACTGGCAAGAAGTGCAGCAATTTTGCTCTTGAAAATGCTCTCCGTTCTGTATTTTGAAGAGGGATGAGACCCCATTTTAAAGTCATTCTTGACCTGCAATGATGTTATACGCCCACATGAAGGAAACACTAGTTTTCATGTGGGCGCATAACCCTGCCTTGGGCACATAGGGTGTAGGTGCATACAAGCTGTGAGATCGTAGGTTGGTCGTGGTGTTGACGTAGCCGCATGCTTCGGTGCACGACTGCTCGTGGAGACTGACGTGGCCATACGCTTCGGTGCACGTTTTGATCATGGCTTTGACTGAGTTAGGCTTGGGCGCATAGCCCTTCTTCAGGCTATGCGCCCTCCTTCACAGGGGTGGTTTGGGCGCATAGAGCTCCACAGGGTGATGGGCGCATAGAGCTTCACAGGATGATGGGCGCATAGAGCTTCACAGGATGATGGGCGCATATGAGCTTCACAGGGTGACTTGAATACATAGGAGCTTCACTTGGGCCCATATATCCACCTTTGGCTTTGGGCGCATAAGGCTTAATTTGCTGAAATTTTCATGCTTCTACAAAATCCCCTTTAAAGTTTTTGATACTTGAACAAGTTCGAAATACTTTAAAAGAAGCATGGACTATCTTCTTGTGATGCAATGGGTGCATAGCATGGATCTCTCTTTTGGGCATAAGGTGTTTTGGCCAGCCTGTCAGAGAGATACGACTATTGAGATCTTCGTCGAAATCTGAACTGACAGATTCATCGGGGTGGAATTTGAAGAGGTCCATCCTTCGTACGTCGTCCACGTCAGCAGATGGCAGTCACATAGTGTGCAAGAGGCTAGATCTTCACGTGGGCGCATAGGCCATTATAGGCGCATACTGCACAATAGGCGCATAGGTGCATGAGAATAGTGGGCACAAAGGAAGTAGCCTGTGCCTATAAATAGGCCCTGAAAGAGAGAGAAATCTCATTACTCTCCTTTCTTAGAATTTTTCAGAAAACTCTTCATCTTCTTTCTTCGAGAACCATGTCTCCCAAGGTTGCTAAGAGATCAGCGAAGGGTAAGGGGGCTGCGCCGAGTGGCTCTCCTCCGGCGGTAGCGTCTTCGGCAGTCCAGGACCCGATTCTGGGTGAGGGCATGCTTCAAAAATAAAGTCTCGAGCATTAATTTGTGACGCTCAGACTTTCCTTCTGCCTGGGCGCATGCGTCTAAGGCAACATACTTCTGTGGGCATCATTATGCGCTCACAGAAGTCATACGCCAATACTATGGTGAGCTATACGCCCACATGTTGCCATGTTATGCGCCTACGTGCTATGATATGTTATGCGCCCACGTACTGTTTGCGTGTTATGCGCCCACTTGCTTTGGGAGCATATCCTTTTGGGCGCATGGCCCTTTAGGCGTATAAGAGTCTTCCAGCATTTAGCTTTTTCTGCAGATTTCTGAGTCTGACTTTCTCTTCTGTCTTTGACTCTTGCAGCATCCATGCCGAAGGCTGAGACCGTTGCGAAGGAGGAGATGCCGCCTCCCTTCATCAAACAAGAGTCATCGTTTGTTAAGAAGGAGGTGATACCAAAAATTGAGGAAAAAGCAAAGCTGGCACCCATCGGGGAGGGAATTACTCCCAAGATTGAAGCTGCTGTAAAGGAGGAGCACAAGTCTGAGGGTAGTAGCACTGGGAGTTCTGACCTTCCTTTCCCGGTCGAGGACCTTGATGAAATAGATCCTTCATATGCGAAATGGTTGAGGGAATAGTATATGCCTCACCACAACTAGGATTCATGGGTTCCCATAAATGTTCGCATTTTGTCTCAGTATTTCTGTCTGTCTTTAGTTGTAGTTTACATTTCGCTCTTTTGGTCATCAATGTAATCCTTTACTTCTCATCCAGATGAAGAGATGAAGAACTTTTTGGTTTGCTCATGAGATGTAGTCCTATGAATGTAACTAATTTTGAATAAATAGAATACATTCACTCCATTCTTTGTTTTGTGGTATCTGTGGTGTTTGTATTAGAGGGCCTAATACAGTATTTGTGTACGTAGCAAGGATATTTCTGGTGGATATTCTGCTGGAGAATTTTGATGTGGACCTATTATCTGTTTTATATTCAAGTTATTCGAATATAGATAATAAGTTGAACGAAGTTGCTAGTAGAGGTAATATGGACGTAATAGCAGAGGATGTTCTATATCTGACCAGAGGTAATATGGATGTGGAAAGATATATAACGTTAGGTGGGAGTGGATAATTCAGAGGTAATATGGACGTGATTATCCTTGATGAATGCTTTGCTCAGAGGTTATATGGACGTGGCAAAACATAATCATTTTACTAGGGAAATAATTATCGAAAAACAATTCGGAGGTAATAGGGACGTGACTTGTTTTCGTCAAATCGAGTTTGGACAGAGTAAAAAACGAAAATGATTCCATCGGGGAAATTTTTAGAGGACCTATTATCCAGGGCATATTCAAGACTCTTGAAATAAGGATAATAGTTAGATAAATTTTTGAATCATATAAACATTGCACTGTACATTTGCATGACTGAACATATGTGAACATTTCGTAAAAAGGTTACACATAGTATTTCTTCAGGAACTTGTCGTTGATAGGCATCATGAGCAAGTCACCATCAGGCTTGGTTAGTCGATACGCACCATTAGAATACACTAATTCTATGATGAAAGGACCTTCCCATTTAGGCTAGAATTTTCTTTTTGTTTTGTGCGTCATGACCATTGGTCTTCTCACTGCTAAGACTAGATCACCGACTTGGAAGATTCTTTCCTTTAACCTTTTGTTGAAGGCTCTGGAAAGACGTGCTTGGTATAGCTCAATGTGTTGCGGAGCTAACAAGCATTTTTTGTCTAGCGCTTCGAGCTCCTGGAGTCACAGACGGTAGCTTTCTTCGGTGGTCAACTCGCTGGCTAAGGCTACTCGAAGAGAAGAAATCTGGATTTCTAGGGAAAGAACTACTTCGCTCCCATAAACCAGAGAGAATGGCGTACTGCCTATGGAGTCCGGACCGTTGTACGATAGGCCCATAGACATTCACCGAGCTTCTCGTTCCAATCGCGCTTGTTTGAAGACACGAACTTCTTAAAAAGTTTTATGTTAGTTTTATTGAAGGCTTCTGCTAGCCCGTTAGCCGTTGGATTGTAGGCAGTAGAGCCTACGTTCTGGATTTGATTCCTATTACAGAATTGGTAGAATGGATGGCTTGCGAACTTTGGACCATTATCATGGATGATCCTGCGAGGCAGGCCGAAGCGGTAGATAACGTGATATTTGATGAAACTAATCACGTTTGATGCCTTCACTTCGGTGAGCGGTATAGCTTTCGCCCATTTGGAGAAGTAATCGGTTATGGCTAGGATGAACCGATGTCCTTTGGAGGATGGCGGGCTGATTGGTCCTATGACGTCCATGCCCCAGGCTTCAAACAGCCAAGATGCTACCGTCGAATGTAGAAACTCCGAAGGTTGATAAATGAAATCGACGTGGAACTGACAAGCTCTACACTTCTTTGCATATTCAACAGCATCTGCTATCATTGTAGGCCAGTAGTAATCCATTCGTTTGAGGCGATCTTATAATTTGGGCCCTGGTAGATGTGCACCATAAACTCCATCGTGCGCCTCCCGGAGTGCATGTTTGGCTTCTGTGTCTGATAAGCATCGTAACAGTAGCCTGTCGTAAGAGCGTCGGTACAGCATCTTGGTAGCTATGTCGTAGTAAAATTTGAGGGATCACCTTTGGATGGATACTGCTTCCTTCGAATCCTCGGGGAGGATTCCATAGACAGCATAGTCTATGAAGGGGAATCTCCGGTCTTTAATATCGACGTTTGTTTCCGCTGTGTAACTGTGATGAATATGCAAGGCATTTTTCACACAGAATAGTTCTCGACCAGATACTGTGATCGACTGCTGAGTATTGGTAGGAACGGTCAAGAAAGCAGCGAGACCGGCTAGAGCATCTGCTTCTATATTTTGTAGTCGAGGTACGTGCTCGATAAAGAATCCAGCGAAAGTAGACGCCAACTCAATTGTTGCTCTGTAGTAGGGGATGAGATCTTCGTGGCGAACTTCATAATCCCCTCGGACCTGACTAACTATTAGCTTGGAATCGCCATAAGCTTCTAGATAGTCAACTCCAAGTTGCTTTGCCAGTTGTAGGCCGATTAATAGAGCATTATATTCGTCCACTTTGTTGGTGCATGGTTCCACGAGAGAATATGCACGGTATATAACCAGGTGATCAGGTGATACGAGCACGACACCTACTCCAGCCATGATATTTCCTTTGGGTCCTATTCTTGATGCGTCGTCAAAGAACATTCGCCAAATGGGGATTTTTTCAGTTGCAGTGTTAGACTCCACCACTTCGTCGAGGATTTCGTCGTAGAGTTTCGACGGTTCTGGCACCGGATGAGCTGCTAGGAAATCAGCTAGTGCTTAGCCTTTTACAGCCTTTTGAGGAACGAAGATCATACCGTATGGAGTCAACAGCATTGCCCATGTAGCTAAACGGGAATTGAGAGAACCCGGTTTAGTCATGAGTATTCTGAGAGGATTGACTTTAGGTATGATGTGGATAGTCTGCCTAGACACGTAGTGGCGTATCTTTTGGATGGCAAATACTAGTACAAGGTATTCCTTCTCCACCGGTGTGTATCTGTATTTAGCACCCACTATTGTGCGGCTGAGGTAGTAGATTGCATGTTCATGGCCGCCTTGATTCTTCTGAGCTAATAGGGCGCCAAGAGAATGGTCTATAGTACGAACATATAGTAAGAAGGGCTTCCCCATTATTGGAGCTACCAATAATGGAGGGCTTGTAAGATACGCCTTGATGTCGTCGAATGCGCGTTGATATTGTTAAGTCCAGACGAAAGATACGCCTTTCTTCATGAGCTGAGTGAATGGTTGACACCTTCCAGAGAGGTTCGAAATGAATCGTCTGATGTAGGCTAGCCTTCCTTGTAGTCTGCGTAGCTCTTTGAGGTTTCTTGGAGGATGCATATCGAGGATAGCCTTCACTTTCTCCGGGTCCAGATGTATACCCTTTGAAGTGATGACGAAACCAAGAAACTTGCCGCTGGAGACTCCCAAAAAAGACTTTGTTGGATTCATCTTGATTTAGTGTGCACGTATTAGTTCGAACACCATTCTCAAGTCTTGGAGGTGGTTGTCCTTGAGACAACATTTAACTGCGATATCGTCTACATAGCATTCCACTATTTTGTGCAAATGATAGCAAAAAATTGTGTTCATGGCTCGCTGGTATGTCGCCCCTACATTTTTTTAATCCGAAGGGCATCACTGTATAGCAGTATACCCCCAACGGTGTTCAAAAAGATGTGTGCTTCTCGTCGTCGGGGAACATCTTGATCTGGTTGTAGCCTGAGAACCCATCCATGAAGGACATCCGTTCGAAGCCGTAAGTATTGTTGATCATTACGTCGGTGATCGATAGAGGGAACTCGTCCTTCGGGCATGTAGAGTTCAAATCACGGTAATCGATACAGACTCGAACTTTATCGTTCTTTTTTATGACTAGAACGATATTGGCAACCCAATCTGGGTGTTGTTCTTTGCGAATGAATCTACTGGCAATGAGCTTCTTGACTTCATTTTTGATGGCCTCCATGACATCTGGTCAAAATCGTCGTTGTTGCTGCTTCACTGGCTTAGCTTTAGACAAAATATTCAGGCAGTGCATGGCGACTTTAGGGTCCAAGTCTGGCATGTCTTCATAGCTCCATGCGAAGACGTCGATGTATTCTCTTATAAGCTGTATAAGAGATTGGCGTTCGTTGTCAGATAGACATTTGCTGATGAAGATTGGTTTGAAAGATGCTTCATCTCCTAGATTGACTTGGATGACTTCGTCTTTGGTAGATGGTTTACGTTGTTCAAAGCGTATCTTCCACCTAGTATCCATCTTTTGAGCCCATTGTTCAAGCTCGATTGATTGGTCATCGTCTGTAATTTGGTCAACAGAAACCATGTTGACGAACATAGTTGTCTTGAATATGTCGCCAATGCTGGAATCTGAGTCCCATAGAGAGGAATCAGAAGAATGAGAACAACGATCTGCTTCATCATTTGATCTTTCGGGAGTTGTTTGAGGAGTGACATAGCCCAAACCAACACCGTTTAATTGATAGTAGTTCTCAGGTTTGCCGGGAGGAGCAAAGTGTCATATTGGCAATCATCATCTTCGGCCGTAATTTAGCCCCTGGTCGCTTTTGATGTCATATCCCGTGTTCTGGATGATATTCTTAGCATGTCAACTATATCAAAAAAGTTGCATTTTTTCAGAGTCATAGTCAGCTTCTGTGTTGTGCTTGGAAGAAGTAGAGTCTGGAATGAATTGTCTCTCGCCAATTATACGACCAAAGATAATTAGTTCTTCATCCTTCTTTCTGGCTGGAACGATGAAGTAGAGGATATCTTCTGGGTAAACTTTTTTCCGCAGGTGAGGCATCGTGACCGGCATGCAGAGGTGTGGTCCTATGCCGTTCCCTAGAGCGTATATCGTATCTATGTAGTGGTTTATAGATTGATAGACATCGGAGGAAATACGCAAGTTCTTTTTCAGGGATAATAGCATCCGCTGAAGGTACAATATTATGAGTATTGATATACTCATTGAGAGGATCATCATCTAGAAGAGGAGCCACAGTCTTGGCCGAATTCACCACGTAGGGTAATTCTTCAGGGTTGGGAGAACGAGCATCAGTAGGCTCCTCCCGGGGTATTTTGCTGAGAGAGATGGTCAATGGTTTGCCCTTGTTAGGGTTCTTCTTTTTCACCCAGATTGTGAGAGGCTTCGGAGCACTTTTTGGAGTAGTACGTCCTTTGACTCGGATAATCAGGGGACCATCATTGGAGGATGGACTTGCTTCAGCTTCATTGTCAATTTCGTTGCCGTCATCCTTGGGGGGCTAATATTAGTAAAGTACCGAATCCCCATAGTAAGCTTCGATGCCCTTAAAAGGATCGACATCAGCAAACTCCGTCTTCACGACACCGTCACTGTTGACATACTTCAAGCACTGGTGAAGTGTGGAAGGAACGATCATGTTCTCGTGTATGCATGGACGTCCCAACAAGACATTGTAGGATACGTTGGCATCGATCACATAGCAGGAAACCTCCGTTCGGAGATCACCAATCTGGCATTTGAGACGGATCTTGCCCAGCGGATGGCTTCGACCAGCATTGAAAGCCATGATAGTTGTGTTGGTTGCAGATAGCTTGTGCAGAGGGATTCCCAGAATTTGAAGCAAACTTCTAAGAATGATGCTGAGGAAGGATCCCGGATCGATATGCATGCGGTCCACCTTGATCGCCCCGATATACCCTATATAGTACAGGGGTCTATCATGATGATTATTTTTGAGTAGCATGTCCTCCTGTAAAAAGGTGATGATGGTCACCACTTCCATAGTACTGTGGCAGTTGGGGCAGGAGACAGGGTCTTCAGCAGGGGCTTTGACTTCAGCGAGATAAGAGTCAGCATGTAGTAAAGCTTCGCTTAAGGCCTTCCGCATTTCTTTGGAGGGTCGCAACAGATCAAACAGAGACAACTTGGCAGGTGTATTGGCTAGCTGTGCCAGTATGTCAAAGTTGTAGAGCCGATCCATGCCTTCGGGAGTTGGTGCCTTCAGAGACTTTTCAAACCACGTCTCTTTCTGCTTGGCTTTGACCGAAGTTGAAGGCTTAGACGGGCCGACTTCTGAGCTTGTGGGGGCAGCAGAAGGTTGAGAGGGTACTGCTTCTTCTTATATGGGGTTGTATGTCCGAAGATAAGTCTTCCATGATCGCGTCTCGCCAGATAGAACCTCGTAAATGGGAGAGGATACCATATGGAATGACTTGTACTTCTTGCCCCATTTTGCTTTGGGAGGTACCACCCCCTGTGTCACTTCTTGTACAAGGTCCGGATGGACCTACATGATCTTACCACGTTCGGTCGTGACTGGCACCAAGGTTGAGTTGCGAGCTGGCGGTAGGTTGACGACTTCCATTATTGTCTTGGGAATCAGGACCACGCCATCTGGGACCTCTGTAGGAGGAAAGTCACCAAACTGAAGGAAGATCATGTTAGAAGATACGACTTTGTCTTTAGCTTCGAGGTTGATCACTTGGTTGTTGATAAGCTGTTGTATTTTCTTCTTCAGGACGATGCAGTCTTTGGTGGAATGATGCACGTACTGATGATAGAGACTGTATTTGGGATCGTTGAGCCGGTTCACCTCTGCAGGACGTTGTGGTGGAGGCAATGTCAGTTTATTACCTTTTGTCAATGTATGAAAGATGATAATGACATCGCCTTCATCAAAGGAGAAGGTCTCCTTAGGCTTGTCGGAGGCGCCCTGAGAATTGGAAGCTCCTTTGGATGTGTCGACCTTCAAGACTTCTTTCCCTTTACCCCCGCGGACAGGGATAGTTTGAGGATGCTTGCCCTTATCTTCGGATTTGGGTATTTTCAACCCCAGTAGTTCCAGGTTAGGAACGTTGTTTTCAATAGCATCAGCGGCCCCAATGAAAGTGGGCCATGTATCATACTTATGCATACCCAGACAAAACATCACCGTAGAAAGGAAGTTATGTCGACAGGTATCGATAAGTTCTGAGTCGGTATGCCGAAAGGCATCTTCAGTGCTAGCCGCCTGAAGCGTTCGATGAAGGCGATGACAGACTCAGTCCTCCTTTGCTTGGTCTCGATGAGAGTGGACATACTAACATGCATGCCACTCTCGTAAAACCTGTTGAGGAACAACCTCTCCAAGTCTCTAAATGAATTGATACATCCGTCAGGCAGACTGCAGAACCATTCGAAAGCTACCCCCTGTAAGGTGCTAATAAACAGCTTCGACAAGAACGGATAGTCTCTGGGCAAGTGTAGAGTCTGCGTGTTGAAGTATGTCATGTGTTGACGAGGAGAAGTCAACCCGTCAAATGAATTCAGCGCCAGTGGCTTGTAGTTAGGAAGACAAGTGGCATTCTCCCATTCAGGAGGATACGGTTGAGATATTCCCATCTTCTGAAGCTCGTCTTTGTGTGAGATGGTGTCAAGATGGGCGATCATGGAATCAATTGCATCCGGTTGATTGAGCAAGTATTGGAAAATAGCTGCTGAACGGTTGTCAGGCGTCGTTGGCGAAGAACCACCCCCAGCATTTGCAAGATTTGGAGGAGGCACAGTGGAATGATACTCTTTTTGTAGGGAAGGAAGGTTGTTGCTATGTGTCGAACTAGCGTGAGCCGAGACATTTTGTTGAGGTGGAGGAACAGCCCCAGCAGCTTGAACTGCCATGATACTGGTAAGCATATCGGTGATCTTGGCGAATGCTGTTTCAAGACCCTCTAGCCGCTTGCTGGTCTGATCACTGGCTTCTTCAGGTCTTTCTCCGTCCGCCATGTATGTAGATAACATGCAAGAATGAACAGAAGAAACAGTACAACTGGTGCTGATACTGTCTGTCTCCGAGTGGACAAGTCGTTCATCTTTCGGTAGAGGAGGTAGATAGTTGCCATCGAATTCGGAGGGATCATCGTCCTCTGGCAGGCTACCCCCAGTGTGGAGGTCATCCGCTTCAGACTCTGAGGGAATACTACTCCCAGCTTGGGATTCTTCATCTTCTGTACGAAATCTCGTCTTTGATCGGGTGCCCATATAGACTCCTTCAGATGTGACAGCCTGCTGGCCATCTGTTGGTAGACTTCTTCTTCTTCTTCTTACGGAGCTAAGAGAGAAAGTTGGGTTGGTGGTCCACCGTCTTTGATTGGGGCTCCCGTAAGGGGGATCCCGTGATGCCATGTTGGATGAAACACAGTGGCTTCTCATCGTCAGAGAAATACAGCCGTCGAAACACGAACTTTCTCTGAGGCACTATTGTTGCTTTGGAGCAGCAACAGTTGATAACAATACTGGTGCACAGATGTGCACTATGGATTGTTATGTCTTTCCTGACTTTACGCTTATGATTTATCATGTTGTGCAAGTCAGCGGAAGGGAGTTTTGCCTTACAACCCATGTTGCATGCATCGCCAAGCTTTGCATGCGGGTTCGCAAGGAGAGTTGGCGCATCCAGACTTAGTTCATGTGCAGGGGCAACCCCCACACCTAAGTTCTGTGATGTCCTTGAAGACAACCCCGTGCTATACGCGTTGGGGCCTGTCTTTTTGCTGTAGGTGCATAGGCCTTGGAGATTGGGCTTGGGCGCATGCCTCTTGACAACATGCTTGAGTCTCCTTGATGTGGGCGCATAGTATGGATCCAGTGAGCCTGGGCACATAGCCTTGGGTGCATGACCCTGGATGCCCAGTCTGTTGAAGACAGAGGCATTCTGGTTAGGGTTATACGCCCAAACATCCCCTTGGGCGCATGCTTGGTGGAGCAGCGCTGCTTTCTCCCAGTTTGGCCTCCTTCGTTTGTGAGCCTCGCTGGGCTTGCACAAAGTATCGCACTCCCCGATTCTTGGCATCGTAGTGTTTTCCTCTGCCAAGTCTCGAGTATCGAACACTCTGTTGTTGGTTGCGGAGGGAAAAAGTCACTGGGCTAGTAGAGCCCGGAACGGTATGAGCTTTCTCCATTTGGGGAGCTTCTGTGACAGAGTCATGCGCCCATGTGATAGAGTCCTCCAGTTGTATATTTGCTATGACACTAGCATGATATGCACAGCTAGCCTTCGGAAGCCAAGTCTTGCGAGACTTGTTTGGCTTTACTGATTTTGAGGAAGTAGAGCCATCCCTCGAGAGCATCTCTTCAAACGCCTGCTGATCGAATTTTACGATCAGCTTCTTCTGAGTGCTCCCCACTTTATCGGTATCGGATTGCGTCACCACCTTCTTGTTAGAGGAAAAGGTAGTCCCCAGCAGAGTCGCCATTTTTGTGGACACACACAAAAAGAAGAAAAAACGATGTAGAACTTTTGGAAATCCAAACAACTCGATCATGATAAAAATGTAAGTATATGTCCTTGACGTGAAAGTATCAGTTCAAAAATCAAATGATGGATTAGGAAGAGAATGATCGAAGACATGAGAGATGTAAATTTTAATTTCTATTTCTCTAACATTCAAAATTGAGGGAAAAGCCTATATAACAAAATTGAGTCAGAATAAATATATGGATAACTAGATCATGTTAAGTTCAAAAGTCAATGGATGGAAACAGAATATTGACCTCTAGAAAAATATAAAAACTTGTAGCTAATGGGAAATAAATAAGCAATACATATCTTACGATATGGTGATATTTAGAGGGAGAAAAGTAAAATTGTACAAATGATTAGGAATAGAAAAAGCGTAAGTAAAACGGTCAATTAAGGAGAAATGACTGAAGACAAGAGAAACGTAGACATATAATCTTTATTCCATGGATATTCAAACGATTGAGAAAAACTTAGAATCAACAACTAACTCGAGATTCCTCTGTGATAATGGATTCAGAATTATAAAATGATTCCCTATAGTAACACGAAAAATAAATAAGCAATTCGGACTCGCATGATATAAGGAGGATACCTAAAGAGGCAGAATAGAAAATTTACACCAATGATCAATATTAAGAATTGAATCTAATTAAGTCCTAAGTTACGGGCGAATAGTCTATCCACCTTTGATCCTACCATCATGTCAAAACAAAATAATATATTCTCCTAGAAAATTCCTTCATTAATCCAATAGGGCCTAGAATTCAATAAATCATTGGCTAAATCACATGGCCTAATTAGCAACCTTAACTACCCAAGGGTCAAATTGAATAAGGGACTCCTAGTCCTAGTCATTCTCTAAAAATAAATCAATCCTAATTATGAATGATTAATTTTCTAGTCGCAGGCTTCCAGTAGTACGACTAACTTAAGAACTACCACAAGTTCACAATCTTTTGCGAAAACGACCTGCATGGGCCACCACAAAAACTTGTCACGACCCGCACCCGCTTTTCGGGACGTGAGCGCATGAACAAGCCAGCCTACGCCGCAGAGTCGGCTGTAGAACGTTGTCAAGCCCGCAATAAATAAATGTTCAAAATTAACTTATTTGCTCATTCATATTTCTAATAGATTACAACATTTACAAGAATTATATTCAAAGAAAATACAATGTTATTACATATTTGAAATAACTACAACACAGCTATCTAATCTCTAGGTTTCTGCCTGGTAGTACACCCGTATCTCCCCATGCTAAGTGAAGCCACAGCTAACCTGAAAAATATTAATTTTCAGTTAGGAATGGAACTAACACACAAACCGACGACAATGCGAAAATACAATAGAATTTACAAGACATAAAAATAACATATGTGAAATGAAACTAGAAAATAACTGATGTCATGGCATGTCTAGAAAGAAAGTAGATAACTCTACAACATGATGTTTCAACTAGAGAAAAACATGTAAACATGGTGACATGGCAAGTGGTGAACAAACAAGGAAAACAAGTAAAAGGCAACTATCTATGTGCTTTGAAATATCTTGTTCGACATGTGAACGGCTAAGGGGTAAATCCGGTACCCCACACATGAATTGTGCGACTGCTATCAGACAATAATAGACATTTTGGGGATCTTTCTGGGTAGCCCACATGTCTACTATGATATTTCTCCGCCCAGCTAGTACTCGTAGAATCCAGTCGCAAGCATGGTAATCATGTAAAAGACAGTCACGAAGTATAAACAAATCTATGATATTAATCCGTGTGACAACGTATCATCAAGCAAGAGAGCATATGTATAAACATGTGGAAAGACTACTATGAATCGAAAGCAATCAGAAAGTGCACTTGCATGGGATCCTTAGCTGGTGAAACCGATAATTTCATTGAGTCCAATATAGTCCGATTAGCCTAGTGTCAATATGGAGTCAAATATCGTAAGGAACATATGAAGACTGATTAGTAACTATTAGGATTAATCTAAAAGGAAACTGTTTTTAGAAGAGAAAATTCCTATTTAGAAATTATATACATGTATATAACTATTTTGGGATATGTTTTGAAAACTATATATCTATATACAGTCAAAAGCATATATCTTGAAAAGGTTTATTTATACCATATAAAATCCGAAAAGTGTTTATTTATATATATTTTTCTAAAGCCATACTCTATGTATACATCTACTTTTAGATATTGTTTTCCATAAATAAATTCACTTTATTTATTGTGTATCTGGGAAAATACAACTTTAGGAATCCGATCTAGAAGACGATCGCTTTATCCCTTAGACGATGCGAAGAAGAAAAGCTCTCAAGAATTCGACAGCAATTTAGATAGCTATGTATCTGTACAATGAATGAGAAAAGAACTCTATTTATAGAGTCAAAAATAACTGAAAAGATAACTGTCTTCACAACCTGTGCATAGTTGAAAATCACGCAGGATTTAACATACGCACGGTTATGAGCAGTTACTGGACGTGGCCTGTAACTGTCGGACACATGGCAATCGTGCATGAGTCGTATGCAAGTTACAGGACACGCAGGTGAGAGATCTGTGGCATGGCTGCCACGTACTCCAATTTGATGAAATCTACGCAGGCTTGTTGAGGACGAAATCCACGCAGCCTTGTGGCAGAAAGCTTCAGAATCCACGCAGACTTGGGGCAGAAAGCTTCAGAATCCACGCAGACTTGGGGTAGAAAGCTTCAGAATCCACGCAGACTTGGGGCAGAAAGCTTCAGAATCCACGCAGACTTGGTGCAGAAAGCTTTAAAATATACGCAAGCTTGAGGAAGGAACATAGAAGTTCAAAACACACGCAGACTTGAGTCAGAACGGCCAGCTGTCTTGATTCGACGTGCCTCGACTGACATAAAATCTCTAACATTGATTGTCTTGTCAATCACATTAAATGACAATAAGGTCTTTTGGTACGCCAACTTGATGAAGGCTGAGTCTTGTTGAAGAAGATTTCGAAAGTCACGCAATAGTCGGCTTTGATCTCTCGAGTTCCGTGCATACGTGGCATACGAAGAGACATTCTTTGACTGTCGTGCTGTCAGTCATAATGACACTCTGACAAATGATGAGCTATCTCTGCGTATATTTGAAGAAATAGTCTGGTAGAACCCAGCGTTAACTTTTAAACATTGTCTTGATCAACTCAACGTGACTTTTAGACTTTATCCTGATCAACTCAGCGTAACTTTTAGACTTTGTCCTGATCAACTCAGCGTGACTTTCATTTTTGAGGCCTACAAAACCCCCTTCAAAGTTTTCGAAAAATGATAAATTATTTTGAAATACTTTGAAATCGAGATGATAAAATGAATTTAGTCACGCTGAGATGACTTTAAAGAGAGATTTACTCCGAAATGATTTGGACTGTTGGGATTCTGTGCAGTTAGGATCCCGTACAAAGCTCCTAAATCGAGGCAAATAATGATGTTGCCGTTTGGAATTCTTTATGAGCCTATAAATAAGCCATAAATCACTTCTTTCCTTCTTTACTTGCTTTAGAGAGAGAAAATCCACAGAAGAGAAACTTCATCTTCCCCGACTTCTCTTTCTCCTTCTCAGTAATGGCTCCTAAGATCGACGCTCAGGCTAAGGACAAGGCCCCTGCGACGTCTTCGCGTGCCATTTCCGAACGACTTCCTCGCCGTGAAGTCTCTCATCCTCCTATGCAGCGTAAGTGATGGATGGGGATACGAACTGTTGAAGATGACTTAATGAAGATGACTCTGATGAAGATGAACTCCACATAGAAATTTTAGGATCTTAAGACAAATAATGAACTTCAGAAATATATCTCCCCTTCTTAGGGCAAAGGATATTAATAAAGTATGCCCCCTCTTTAGGGTCGGCCATACTTCACATCTTCGTGTTTACGAAGCTATGTGTTTCACGCAAATGAGCATGGCTCTCATGACTCTGCATGATTTTTCATGTATTGGTAGGGATGTCAATGTTTGAATTATTCACGCAGCTTTCATGACTCTGCGTGATTTTTCACATGTTGGCAGAGATGTCAATGTTGAATTATTCATGCAGCTTCTGAGAGTTATCCTCTGGATAGATTAGTCTTGATCCGTCAGCGTATTTTTGTCATTTTCACTTAAATGTGATTCTGGCAATGATGCACGACTTTTATTCTAATCTGTCTGGACTTTGCGTGAATTAATCACCTGTGTGAATAAATCATTCAGCGTGTCTTGATAGTACATCTGTCTGAAGTCTGCGTGACTTATGAAATTTCCTTCGAACACTGTTATACACACATAAGGCTCGTAGACATAGATTTTACTGAAACATATCTGACCTTGTCTTCTTTTATTTTTTGTAGTGAACATCCGAAGTGAAGAGGCAGATTATGAAGGGCACCTGAGTTTTTCATTTAAACATGATTTATCTCATGTGCAATTTCCTCAGTTTGACCTTCCAGAAGCCAGACTGTCGTTGTTGACAAATCAAGACCATACAACTCTACTCTGTCTGATGAATGGTGAACCCTTTCAGAGTCTTGATTTGGTGTCCCACAAGAAACCAGCATTTCTGTTCGGGGATGCCATAGCACAGAAGTCACAACCAAAGGGCATCAGAGAGAAGGTCTGCTTCTATTTCGAAGGTGATGCAAGACAGCCCATGTACTGGCCGAAGGTTTCTAGGGGCTTATCTATCATGAGATTCATGCATACCAGTTATCCCAGAAAGATGTCCTGGCACTTAACAGAATATCAGCAGGCAAAAGCGAGCCATATCATTTACAGGAAGGAGGGATTCTTCAGTTCCCTAGAGAATCATGTATTCATGTTTCGAGGTTTGAAGCCGGGATGTGTACCACCCGAAGACTCATCAATATTAATGCCATTCAGGATGCCTGTTTTCATAAATGAATTCATGGAAAACGAGAATGCATTCTACCCTACTGATTCGACGCCGAGGATGAACGGCTTAATGAATCAGGAAAACATGAGGTGGAGGACTTTGGTCCATTGGGCTCTGGAGAAGTTTGAGAGTGAGCTGAAGAAGATAAACCTTTATGATGCAATCTTCAATTCATCCTACGGTTTCAGACCCAACCCCTTTCTGTTCCTGGCCTTGGTTGAGAGGTATAACCACAGGACGGGGACATTTATGACTTCCAAAGGGGAGATGGGCTTTGCCCTTCATGAGATGGAATACATCTCGCATCTGTCTTCAGGCACACTACCGTATGAAGAGTATGTACCTATGACAGAAGAGCTGAACTTTCTGTCGGAGAAGAATTCGGAGATGGTACACCTGTTTGAAAAGATGATGTGCCATTTCGGTACATGTACTCTGTATTACAAGAGTACTAAGGAAAAAACCGGCAACCACATCCAGAAGTGGATGTCTTATCTTTTCATGAACCGTGAAAAGGATGAGAAAAAGATAAACGAGAAGAGATGGTACCAAATTAACTCCTTCAAGCCTCTCTCTGAGAGTGAAATCATTTATCTACTAGAGAAGTATGACTGCAAGGATTTCACGATCGATGAATACTGGTATGAGTTTAAAGCTGGAACCACCTTCAGCTCGTATATGAGACAGAGTGGAAAGACTCTGTCAAGGAACGGTCATTTAGCCGCATTCCTATCTCTTTGGTTAAGAAGATTCGTCGTTCCTGGCTCCAGCTCTCTGGACAGAATACATAGAGGCGTTATTTTTGCAGCAGTGCGCCTTATGTATGGTTATAAGATAGACTTATTATCAGCGATGACCTGTAGGCTGAACGCAGGTCTTCGAAATTTTGTAACCAATATGCTATCTAATCAGAGGAGGATGACCGATGAATTCCCAAGAATAGAGATGCCCTTCACATATCTATATAGTTGGCTTCTTCTCCATCACGACGGTCTGATACCTCCGGGAGCAGGAGGGAGTGGCAGTCTCTTTTTGGAGAAGTACTCCGAAAAAACTTTCTGGAAGGTTCACACTCTTCCAGAATGCAGAAATATTCTGAATCGAGCGTCACATTGGTCCATTCAATGTGTCCCTCCACCACTGGGTTATGAGAGCATGCCCTTGAATATGATAGATGGAGAAAAAGGGCACAGGCTAGATGATGTAGCCTTTCAGTGGTTGCAGAGAATCCGGCCCTCTCATCTGGTATACCGTCATGAAGAAATGACGTATCTGGAGCCGTATCTACCGAGCCGATTTGCCAGGCAATTCGGATATGACCAACTTCATGTTAGAAATGCCACCACCTGCCTTTCTGCTCGTGGAGGGCTTATTGACGGAGCTCGGGCCTGGAGATACTTCGCGGCTAGATATACAAAAGCTGTATTCTCTATGCCTAATCCTTTATCCAGTACGGGGACGAAGATGCTTTACACATATGCTCGCTTCTATGTTTCATCGAGCACCTTCATGCCGAATTTCCATCCGAAGACTTTTGTTGCGGAAGACGACCCAGCCCCATCAAAGAGGTCGAAGAAGAAGATTGTTATTCAACGATTTTCTCCGGAACCTGAAGATGAGACAGCGGAGGTTGAGCCCCTATATGAATTATTTCAAGAGCGAATTCCTGATGAAGTTCTTCCTCCCATATTTGTATCCCTTTCTAAGAGGAAGCGAAGTGATGAATCTGAGACAGTCTCCAAAAAGAGTACTAAGTCTCAGACATCTAAGAAGAAGAAGAAAGGGGTCTCAGTAACTGCCACTTCATCTTTAGGTGGCATCTCAATTGACGAAGATGACGCCGCCGATAAAGACGAAGATACAGATGAAGACGATGCTCCTTTGATAACAAGGAGGTCGAGAGGCAGGTACGTCAAGAAGACCGTCGACAAAATGAAGGGCAATAAACTCCTGGAAACTATTATGAGTGGAGGGGTCTTGCCAGAGATCAATGAAGCGGTTTCCACGGAGAGAACAAAATCTGATCATGTTCATCTTCCAGCAACTTCAGCTGAACCGACTGAGGTAGAGTCGACTGTCCCGACGACAAGTGGAGTGGCTGCTGAACCTTCAGAGATGAGGATTATCCCTTTCGAGCACGGGAAAGAAGGTGTCATCCAGGCATTGGATGATCAAATTGAATATTTAGAAGAAGAACCAGCTCCCGGGGCAGAAGTTAGGGAACAACCGGAAGTTCCATCTACTCAGGTTGAAGAAAACATCTCTTCGGCCAGAGGCGATGAAGACGTGCCAACGTCTGAGCTATCAGCTGCTGATGAGTTATTGAAGAATGTTTGTAAAGACATCATTCTTCAAACTATTATTCCAGAAGAGACTGAACCGGCAGTCAATACCGAGCTTGCTATCATTACTGTTCCTGAGATTCATCCATCTCAAGGAATAGATGAAGATGTGAACATCATGGACTCCGGATCAGAGACTTATCTTGAAGCTGGGGATGAAAAAGAGTCTGAAGAAGAAGAAGCTGAAGAAGGAGAGGATTGGCATGCTGGCACTTCTACTCATTATGATGAAGATAAAGTCAGAGGGAACAGAATGGAACTCAGCTCCGAACCTGCTCAATCTTCGGACAACGCTCCAGCGTCCAGTAATTCTGGAGCTGGAAGCAGTCACATGAAGCAGGTGTCGGACACCATCATGGACCGGCTACGAGAAGACGCAAGACTCCCTCAATATATAGAATATGAACCTCAGCCTGGTAGAATTTTATTCCAAATTCTATTTTTACTGTTTCTTTTTTTTAGATGCTGATTATTTTTTCTTTGACTAGTAGGAACTGCTGCAGCAATGAGTTCGACTCATGCTCCACTTGTCCAGACTGATGCTGATGAAGGGAGCTCGCACTTGCCAACTTCTCCAACGGCACATACCTCCGTTCCCAGGATAGAAAACATACAAGCTTCTTCTTCAATGATGACAGTGACTCCTGGGTTCGAGATGGGACTGGCAAGGACTCTGGGGATGTATTCAGATATCATCTATTTATATCTGGATACGTACTCCAAGCATTTCTTGAAAGACGAAGCTATGCCCTTCTCTGAGCTCCGAACGGTGGTCAATTTCCCGCTCCAAGCACTGCGACATGCTGGCTGCGAATCTCAATGTATCTTCTTCGAACATCTCCTGGATGAACTAGAGATAACCTTCCGAAAATACTGGGAAACTAAGAAGGAAGATATTCAACTTTAACTGTGGCTGAGATCAGTCAATTGGAGCATAAAGCCCAGGCCCAGCAAGTTGCATTAGAAGAATTTCTCGCTTCTTCATCTGAGAAATTAATAGAAAAGGGTGCAGAAATATTAGCTACTCGTCAGAGAGTAGAACTTCTGGCAAAGGATGAAATATCAAAAGCTGAAGAGCTTAAGAAGTTGAAAGAGGAGCTAGCTCGTCTTCAGGAGCGAATTGCCCTCATGGAAAAGGAGCAAGCTAAGGTCATTACTGCTCGTATATCTGAAACTGAACGCTGTCAACTTCTTGAGCAAGGGCGAGAGCAGATGCAGGCAGAGCAAATTGAAGAAGTTAACTGTCGCCAATCTGCTATTATCACTTTTGATGAACAAAATGTCACAGTCGAAGCAGCAGAAAGAGTTCGCAAAGCTCATGATGAGAAAATGAGTACTGTACTTGATCGTATTAAGGAGCTAATAACTCCTAATAAATAGATCTCTTACATTTTCATTTATAATCAATATTTTGATTTTGAATGAAGACAAATGAGAACTTTTGATCTGACTTTTGACTTTGTTGTTTTGATAATGAAGAAAATATGTTCAGAGGTAAATAATACATGACACATTTCAATAGAATAGAATATACAAATGAACTTTGTAATTCTATCAGATGATATTAAACCAGAGATGATCTTAGTTTAATACTGATTAGAAAAAATAGAATTCAGACATAAAAACATCTTTGAACTCAATTTTTCATGATCTTTGGACTTGAGAATCAAAAGACTAGATATTATTTTCATAAATATGATACTGACATAGATGATGAACGATGATGAATCGTTAATGTATGTAGGATGAACGGGAAAACCGACAAATGATGGAATGAACGGATAAACCGTCTAAAATGAATGATAATGAACGGATGAACCGTCGAGTGGTAATAAATGAACGGATGGACAGTCAGATGATAATGAACGGGCAAACCGTCGGGTGTTAATAAATGAACGGATGAACCGTCGAGTGGATGTAATGAACGGACGAACCGTCGGGTGGTAATAAATGAACGGATGAACCGTCGAATGAATGTGTCGCTTCGTTGTTTGAGGAATCTCTGTATATAAATAGAACAGAAATATAACAAGAATGAGCACTTCTACTCTTCATATAAAAATGTCGTCTGGAGAAGCATCTAAGAAGACTGAAATCGCCCCGAAGGCTCACAAGAGCACTGAAGAACGCCCTGCCGATCCAGTTCAGCCTAAGGAGACGGAAGCAGGCGAAGGTTTGTCTGTACCCCAGCCACCACGAGACATCCTGGACTTTCTGCTTGAACCGGGAAAGACTGAAGAAGAAGAAGCCATGAGGATGGCTGCTTGCAAGTTCCTCGTGGGTTCCAGCAAGGAAGTTCTCAGCTCCTTTGCTGATCGTGTTTTCGAGAAGGACGGCAGCGGTCCGCGTCCAAATGTAGAGAAAGATGATAATGATCTTCCTTAATATCATGTACTATCATCCATGATGAAATAAAATTTGAATTTTATTTATAGACTTGAACTTGTCTGATAATTTACAAGCATTTATATTTATACATAATACTTTTTAAGGAATTTACCATTAATAGGCATCATAGCAATTCGACCATCCAGTTCTGAGAGTTGATAAGCTCCATTTGAGAAGACTCGGCTCACAACATAGGGACCTTCCCACTTTGCATCGAACTTGCCTTTACTCATATGAGTCATAGTCATAGGACGTCTGACTGTTAGAACAAGTTCTCCTTTTTGATATGCTCGAACTCTGACTTTCTTGTTAAAAGCTCTTGAGATTCTAGCTTGATAGAATTCGATATTCTGTTGAGCAGATAATCGCTTTTCATCCAGAGCTTCTAATTCCTGAAGTCGAAGACGATTATTATTCTCAGTGGTAAGTTCATTAGCGATTGCTATCCTTAAAGAAAGAATTTGAATCTCTAATGGAAGAACAGCTTCGCATCCGTACACCAGAGAGAAAGGTGTACATTTAGTAGCATTACGAACTGTAGTGCGGTAAGCCCACAAACATTCACCGAGTTTCTCACTCCAATTACGTTTGTTGGTAGAAACAAACTTCTTTAAGAGTTTGATGATAGTTTTTTTGAAAGCTTCTGCTAATCCGTTAGCTGCCGGATTATATACAGTAGAAGCCATATTGTTGATCCGATGATCGTCGCAGAATCGAGTAAACTTCTGGCTGACGAACTGTGGTCCATTATCATGAATAATGCGTCGAGGAACACCAAATCTGTAGATGACATGGTGCTTGATAAAGTTGATGACATTAGAAGTTTTGACTTCAGATAAAGAAATAGCTTCGGCCCATTTGGAGAAATAATCGGTTATTGCGAGAATAAACCGATGACCTTTTGATGACGGCGGATTGATCGGACCGATAATGTCCATGCCCCAAGCTTCGAAGGGCCATGATACTGCCGTTGGATGTAGAAATTCTGAGGGTTGATAAATAAAATATGCATGGATTTGACAAGCTTTACACTTCCTTGCATATTCGATGGCGTCTGATACCATAGTGGGCCAATAATAACCCATACGTCGAATACGGTCTTGAAGTTTTGGTCCAGGCTAATGTGCTCCACAAATTCCATCATGTGCTTCACGAATAATTTGTTGAGCCTCATCACCGGCAATACATCGAAGAAGTAAACCATCATAAGCTCGACGATATAAGGTTTTTGTAGTATGATTGTAATAGAATCTGAGTGATCGTCGTCTGATAGATGCTGCCTCACTCGGATTATCTGGAAGGATATCATACAATACGAAATCTAAGAAAGGAAGTCTCCAATCTTTATCCGTATTCTGATTCTCAGCTGAATTACTGAAGGTGAATTCTATACTAGAATCAGATGAAGATGATAATGATTTACGACTTAATCCAAATCCTCTTGTTGCATTGACATCATGAGATATTGATTCTTCAATGTTAACTGGAAGTCCTAAAGTTAGATTGTTTTCGAGATAAAATAATTCTCGATTGCGGACAACAATCATTTGTTGACGTCTAATTGGAATAGCTAACACCGCCGCAAGATTAGCAAGAGCATCAGCTTCTGTGTTACATGCTCGTCTAACATGCTCGATGAAGAATTCTTCAAATGAAGAAGCCATAGATATAGCCGATCTATGATAAGGAACCAGATCTTGATGGCGAACTTCATAAGTGCCCCTTATCTGATTGACAATGAGTTTAGAGTCTCCATACACCTCCAAATGTTGAATATTCAGATGTTTAGCGAGCTGAAGACCAATGAGTAATGCATTATACTCAGCAACGTTGTTTGAACATGGCTGATCGAGAGAATAAGCTCTTTGGATAGCAAGACCTTCTGGTGATACAAGAACAATTCCAACTCTAGCAACAATGTCACCATTAAGACCTATTCTTGAAGCTCCGCCAAAAAATAGACGCCAAGTAGAATCTTCTTCATCAATTTGATTTGAGTCTAGGACTTCATCTGGAATTTCATCGTAGAGTTTTAAATTCTCTGGAATTGAATGAGCAGCCAAAAAATCAGCTAAAGCTTGTCCTTTGACTGATTTCTAGGAATTTAGTGCATATCATACTGAGCAAGTAAAATTCTCCAGTTAGCTAATCGAGAATTTAAACCACTTGGTTTCTTCATCATGACTCGTATGGGGTTGATCCTGGAGATGACATGAATAGTCTGGCCAATGATATAATGTCGTATCTTTTGAACAGCGAACATCAGGGCTAGACATTCTTTTTCGACTGGTGAATATCGAGGTTCAGCTCCGGTCATAGTACGACTGAGATAGTAAATGGCTTGTTCATGACCATTTTTATTCTTTTGAGCAAGCAACGCACCCAATGAATGACTCATTGCTCGGGTATATAGGAAGAACGGTATTCCTGAGACAGGAGGTACCAATACTGGAGGGCTCATCAGATATTGTTTTATATCATCGAATGCTTTCTGACATTCATCATTCCAGACAAAAGAAACACCTTTCTTCATAAGTTTATTGAATGGTCTGCAGCGTCCTGAAAGATTAGAGATGAATCTCCTGATATAAGCGATCCTTCCTTGAAATCCTCGTATCTCTTTTAAGGTGCGTGGAGGACGCATCTCTTGGATGGCTTTGATCTTCTCGGGATCCACGTGTATACCTTTCGAGGTAATGACGAAGCCGAGAAATTTGCCACTAGAGACGCCTAAGAAGGACTTAGTAGTGTTCATCTTTAATTGATGCTTACGCATTAGATCAAAAATAGTTTTCAAATCTTGGATGTGATCCTCTTTTTGTTGACTTTTGACTGCAATATCATCAACATAGCATTCGACTATTTTCTGTAAATGTTCACGAAATATAGTGCTCATGGCTCGTTGATAAGTTGCTCCTGCATTCTTGAGACCGAAAGGCATAACTGTATAACAGTATGTACCGATCGGCGTTCTGAAAGAAGTATGTTTCTCGTCATCTGGAAACATTTTAATCTGATTGTACCCAGAATACCCGTCCATGAATGACATCCGTTCAAACCCACAGGTATTATCGATCATAACATCAGTAATTGGTATAGGAAATTCGTCTTTAGGACATGCCGCATTGAGATCACGGTAGTCTATGCATACTCTGATCTTGCCAGTCTTTTTAAGGACAGGAACTATATTAGCCACCCAATCGGAATGTTGTTCCTCTCTAATAAACCCAGAGGCTATGAGTTTATTGACTTCAGCTTCGATTGCATCCATAATGTTTGGACGAAATCGTCGCTGTTGTTGTTTGACCGGTTTAGCATTCGGAATGATATTGAGTTTGTGAGTTGCGATTTGTGGATCAAGTCCTGGCATATCTTCATAACTCCAAGCGAAGACATCGATGTATTCACGAATAAGTTTGATCATGTCTTGCTTATCAGTTTCTGAAAGACTTTCACTAATGAATATTGGTTTGGGGGATCCCTCTTCACCAACATCTATTTGAACAAGTTTGTCTTCAGTCGGAGGTTCTTTTTGCTCGAATCGGAACTCCCATTGATTATCTAACCTTTGGGCCCATTGTTCTGATTCAGGTGATATTTTAAACTCGTCTTCGTTTTCATCTTCTTCAGAACTGTCAATGGAGACCATGTTGGAAGACAGAATGTTGTAGTGGAAGTCACCAATACTTGTATCAGAATCCCAAGAGGTAGTACTAGAAGAATCAGATCTCTTATCTTCGTCAGATTCGGGATCTTCATGGACAGTATTGATAAAGGGAGTAGGAGCAATATAACCCAATCCGCATTTTGTCCTCCCATATTTCAGAGGAGGAATCCGAACAGGCATTCTTCTTCCTCTTCCATCACTAAGGCTAGTTCTGAAGTCATAGCCCATATTTTTGATAATGTCTTTAGATTGCTGACTATAATGACATAATTGTAACCTTCTAGTATCATCGTCTTTGTCATCGTCTTCCAAATCAGAAAGATTCTGAGGCCCTTTGTAGAAGAATATTGGAATGTCTCCTGGCTTTCTACTAGGAACCAGAAAGTATGAAGTTTGTACTGATTCTAGGGATACGTCTCTATGAAAAGTCTGTACAACTCCTATGGTTATTGTTCTCAAGTCATCTAACAAATACAAATAACTATGAACATGATTACACACATCAATATACTGCAAAGATGGAGACTTTTCATTAAATTTAAAAGTAGTAGTATTTATATTGGAAGAAGGCTGAGCCTTAGAAATCTTAGCCAAATCAATGACTAAAGGGGGAGAAGAAGAACGAGAGGAAGTTTTGTTTCGATTAAGATCGATAACAAATGGCTCAGAAGAGGTGAGCTCCCTTGAAGCTTGAGATGGAAGAGTAGTCCGCCCTCCAATAGGGATTACTAGAGTATCCTGTTTTATATGTGAAGATACATGAATTGTAGTACGTCCGCTGACAGGAATGATCAGTATATCTTGAGTAGGCGACTGAGGTAATGGAGAGATCCATCCGCTCACTGGAATAATGAAAGAACCTTCTCCAGAGGGTTTAGGAGATTATTGCTGAGTAGTTCGACCTTTAATAGGAATTATCAAGGTCTCACTTTGCGGATCCTCTTTCTCCATAGCTTGTATCACCCTTGTATACTCTTCTTTGTACATCCGAGAATCATTGAAATAAGCTTCAACCCCATGGAAAGGATTTATATCAGCAACTTCCTTTTGTACTTTTCCATTGCTGTCAATGTATTTAAAACACTGATGAAGAGTAGAAGGCACCACATTATTTTCATGAAGAAAGGGCCTCCCCAGAAGAAGATTATAAGATCCCACGATTTCAATCACATAGAAAGTGACTTTGGATCTGAAATCGCCTATCTGAAGTTTCAGATGAATCTTTCCCAAAGGCTCGCTTCGGCTTTGATTGAATCCCAAGATAGTAGTAACCGTCTTGGAAAGCTTGTGAAGTAGGATTTTTAGTTCATCCAACAGACTCTTTGGCATTATACTTATAGCAGACCCTGGATCAATGAGGATACGATCTATCTTCATCGTATCGATATAACCGGTGTAGTAGAGAGGCCGATCATGTCGATTATCCTCCAGTAGCATGTCGTCTTGTGTAAAGGTGATATTTGGGATAATCTCCAATACACTGTTGCAATGTAAGCAAGTGGCAGGTTCTTCATCTGGCTTCTTTAATTGTGCAAGACAAGAGTCAGCCTGAAGAAGTGCCTCACTTAACGTCTCCCGAGTCTCTTTAGAAAGACGTAGAAGTTCAATGAGGGACATTCTAGCTGGAGTATTAGCAAGTTGAGCTAGAATGTCGAAGTTATAAGGTTTCTGAAGCCCAAGAGGAGGGGACTTCTTGATTGGTTTATCAAATCGAGCCTGTTGTTTGCCTTTCTCAAGAGCTGTGGGCTTGGAAGGAGTAGGTACAACCGATGCAGTTGAAGAAATAGGTGCTGTGGATGATTCTTCTTCAAGAGGAATATTAGGAGCATCTTTGTCAGCAGGAGGGATATCAGGAGTATCCTCAGGACTCTTGGAATAATCCTTTAGATAAGGTTTCCCTGTTCTAGTAGCACCAGCAAGTGCTTCTGATTTATCTTTTGATTCTGTGTCGGGAGTAGATCCGAAAGAAGTCATATGACATGACTTAGTTTTTCCAGCCTTCTTAGATTTTCGGGAAGTAGTCTTTTGAAGAGGAGGAGATTCAAAATCTGCCACTAAATCAGGATGAATCCATATTATTTCTCCTGTTTCTATAGTGATTGGTACTAATCCTTCAGACTGTGGAGGAGGAATATTCACTATTTCAAGAGTTGCCTTGGGAATAGGAACGATCCCGCTTTCAAGGAGTTGAGGAGGGAAATCTCTGAATTGCATAGAGACGACGTTGGAGGTGACGGTCTTCTCTTTCGGAGTAAGAGTGATAGCTCCAGATTTAATCATTTTCTGGATCTTTCCTTTCAGTACATAACATGTACGAACTGTGTGACCCAACATTCTGTGGTATGGACAGTATTTAGGATGATCCGTCTTACCAGCTTCATCAAGTTTCTTAATTTCAGGTAATTGTATTTTATTACCTTTCAGTAAACATTCAAAGATACCAAGGACATCATCGTCATCAAAAAAGTATTCTTCTTTGGGGCGAGGTGCTCTTGGTTGTTGAGTCGTAGAGGCAGGAGGAGTTTGAACAGTCGATGCATCTTTACTCTGAAGATTAACTTCAAGGATTTCTTTTCCTTTGCGAGTATTGGATTTAGCATTATTGTTAGTACTTTGACCTGTTTCTTTGGGAGTCATCTGCACTCCTAAACCTTTGAAAGTTTTAGCACTAATTTCTGCGGCTTTGGCACTAACTATGAAGGAAGGCCAATCTTGAAATTGAGTAGATCCTGTCCACATGCTGATAATTGGCAACAAATTTGATTTGCATGTGTCGATGGTGACAGCATCAGGAGTTCCAAGAGGCATCTTTAGAGCTTCTCTTCGAAACCGTTCAATGAATTCCTCTGTAGTTTCATTATTTTTCTGTTTAATTCTTATAAGAGCAGACATAGTCATGTCATTGAGCCCTTCATAGAACCGTTCAAGAAACATTTGTTTGAAACTAGCAAATGAGGTAATACACCCATCCGGGAGACTTCTATACCATTCATAAGCCGTTCCTTTGAGACATCCGACAAACACCCGAGTAAGAAGGGCGTCACTTGGTTGTAGCTGGTCAGTCATCACTTTAAAGTGATTAATAAACTAACTCGGAGAAGTGGTTCCATCATAGAATGAGATAGTAGGAGATTTGTATTTAGGAGGATACGATACTTGCTTCCATTCTATTGGATAAGGTTGCTTGATGCCTAACCTTTGTAAACCATCCTTCTGTTTAAATACCTTAAATTGAGTTCGGAGATTCCTCAATTCTTCAGTAACAACTCCAGAGGATTGTGGAGTTGTAGCTTGTAGAGAATAGTTGGGAGGAGGAACAGCATTATAAGCACTACCCCCAGCTCCAGAGTGACTAGGAACCGGTTGAGCTTGCCCAGGAGTATTGGATTGTACTGCTGGAGGAACATGTACTGGACTTACACCAGTGTCAATTGGTATGGCATCTGGTACAGTCTGTCGATTTTGTAGCTGGGTTGCCATAAGTTCATACATCGACTTCATAGTGTCAGCCATAGACTTCATTTGTTGTTCCAAAGAAGCAATCCTTTGGTCTTGAGGAGTCATGGAAGAAGAAGGTTCATCAGTATTCCCATCGACCATATAAGTCATGACTGTACGAGGGATTATTGATGAACTGGTGGATGTTGTTTGTTCTGAATCATTACTTTGTGTATCAAAGTCATTTGTAGGAGAATTACCTCCAGTAGGCAGAGGTGGGAAGTTAGATTCTCCAAGAAATTCAGAATCATCTTCAGAAATCAAAGTCCTTTGATTAGAAGCCATGACTCTTGATCCGGTGCCTCTATATACTCCATCTGGACTATCAGTTCTACCCCCAGTATCCCGAGAGGTCATGTTAACAGAAGCAAACAGAGGTTCATCTTCATCAGACATAGGTTCACACTGAATCTGGTTGAAGACAGATTGTCGTTTAGTTTGACATCTGTATTGCATCATGACTCTTGGCTGGAAGTCACATTCATGATCAGCATGGTCATGATCCATTGATTGACATCTGTATTGAATTATGACTTTTGGCTAGAAGTCACATTCAGCATGGTCATGATCCATTGACACAGAATTATTCTTTCTCTTCTGCTGAAGATGTTCTCGTAAATCTGTCTGTGAATATTGAGGTACACCAGAGAATATTCTTTGTGTATTTTTAGGAATATATTTCCAGTTCTTGGGTCTTGATGGCTCTTGATTATATAAAGAGTGATTAATCTGAGCCACATAATTTCTAGCATACTCTGCATCTGGATCTCTTGCTTTTGTTCCCGTTTGGTATGATTTTTTGACACCAGAAGTGCTTCCTAAACGGGTTTGATTAAGTTTTGCTCTTAGATCAGTTGGAGGTAACACATTGGTTTTTGAAACTTGGAGTTTTCCTTCCATTGATCTGGATATTTACAGAAAAGGAAGAGTTGAACCATCCCCTTGATTAGGAGTTGGTAACAGACCTTCTTTTATAGACAAATTCTGTGCCCTGTTCGAAGAAGTCGTAGAAGAAGACATTAAGAAATGTTTCTTCTTAGACTTATTCAAGTTTTGAGACATAGAATGTCCAGAAGGAAGAGTAGTCAAAAGACCATCTCCTTTTCTTTGACTAACAAAACTGTCAGTCAAAGCTGTTCCTGAAGTAAACACTACAGGAGCAGAAGAAACAACTAAAGAGTTGTTTCTTTTCGAAGGGACTTTGTGTGCCATTCGTGAAGGAGCTTTAGCAAGACCACCCCCAGTTCTAGTAGAAGTTGGCAAGGAAGAAGAGATAGCTAAAGAGCTATTCTTCTTAGATGATGTATACGGAATACACGCTGAAACAGGCTTGGTTAAAGAACCAGTGCTGTTAGCGTCACTTTTGAATTTAGAAATACACACTGGAACAGATTTGGCTAAGGAGCCAGTGCTGTCAGCGTGACTTTTAACTTTGAGATTGCACGCTAGAACAGGCTTGGCTAAGGAGCCAGTGCTGTCAGCATGACTTTTGACTGCTGTCATCTTCGAGCACACAAGAGCGTGCGTGCTTGCAGTAGAGTCCTTGCCAGTGTTATGAGTAGACACTGTGGCAGAAACTTCACCATTGGTTGCCAACAGATTCTTAGGGACGTAGACAGATCGTCTCTTCGACTTGGCAGTGGTGATGGAGGCTGAAGTGGGCTTGCCACCCTTAGCCCGCTGCATTTCTTCATAGGCGAGTTGATCGAATTGGATCGATATCACCTTCTTCGTCGAGCCGACTGACGAAGTGTCGCATTGAGTTGTTGCCATCTCAGAAGAGGAGATGGTTTTCTCCAACAGAGTTGCCAATTTGTTTTCCATAAATAAATTCACTTTATTTATTGTGTATCTGGGAAAATACAACTTTAGGAATCCGATCTAGAAGACGATCGCTTTATCCTTTAGACAATACGAAGAAGAAAAGCTCTCAAGAATTCGACAGCAATTTAGATAGCTATGTATCTGTACAATAAATGAGAAAAGAACTCTATTTATAGAGTCAAAAATAACTGAAAAGATAACTGTCTTCACAACCTGTGCATAGTTGAAAATTACGCAGGATTTAACATACGTACGGTTATGAGCAGTTACTAGACGTGGCCTGTAACTGTCGGACACATGGCAATCATGCATGAGTCGTGTGCAAGTTACAGGACACGTAGGTGAGAGATCGATGGCATGGCTGCCACGTACTCCAATTTGATGAAATCCACGCAAGCTTGTTGAGGACGAAATCCATGCAGCCTTGTGGCAGAAAGCTTCAGAATCCACGCAGACTTGGGGCAGAAAGCTTCAGAATCCACGCAGACTTGGGGCAGAAAGCTTCAGAATCCACGCAGACTTGGGGCAGAAAGCTTCAGAATCTACGCAGACTTGGTGCAGAAAGCTTCAAAATACACGCAAGCTTGAGGAAGGAACATAGAAGTTCAAAATACACGCAGACTTGAGTCAGAACGGCCAGCTGTCTTGATTCGACGTGCCTCGACTGACACAAAATCTCTGACATTGATTGCCTTGTCAACCATATTAAATGACAATAAGGTCTTTTGGTATGCCAACTTGATGAAGGCTGAGTCTTGTTGAAGAAGATTTCGAAAGTCACGCAATAGTCGGCTGTGATCTCTCGAGTTTCGTGCATACGTGGCATACGAGGAGACATTCTTTGACTGTCGTGCTGTTAGTCATAATGACACTCTGACAAATGATGAGCTGTCTCTGCGTATATTTGAGGAAATAGTCTGGTAGAACCCAGCGTAACTTTTAAACATTGTCTTGATCAACTCAGCGTGACTTTTAGACTTTGTCTTGATCAACTCAGCGTGACTTTTAGACTTTGTCCTGATCAACTCAGCGTGACTTTCATTTTTGAGGCCTACAGATATTTTTATTAGAAATTATTTATAGTCATTCTTAGGAAGCCTTGCAAAACATGTTTAGAAAATACCTTTGGATAAATACCTCGAAAACTAAGAAGATCCTTTATATTTATACAAGGATCCATATTAAGAAAATAGTCTAATAAATATACCATTTAAAATACCTATATATATATATATATATGTTTGGTAATGATAATAGAACCCGACATAAAAGTGGCCCATTACGGTGCACTCCTGATATATGTTTCTTTTTCTTGCTTAACACGATTGATAACGCACATGACTGATGAGGATACTGAATTGAGGATAACTTGACATTATGAACTTGACATGATATACCTGACATGATAGTGGCCCGTCGTGGCACACTCTTGACAAGAAAACCTGACATGATATTCCTTGAAATGTTGTTGCGACGGCTAACTCAACTTGACAAGAATAAATGCCTGGACACCGTGGGTGATTGTGTTTGTACAAATGAACCCGTCTTGTCTTGCATCATGTCTAGGACATAAATCCCTGGTTTCCCACGGTCAGGGATTCATACTGAATATGGCTAGGATTAATGACTAGATTGATCAAATAGTTCATGGAGAATTTCCCAGTTACCTGTTGCCCCTTTGGTCCCGACCTTATATATATATATATATATATATATATATATATATATATATATATATATATATATATATATTTATATATATATATATATATATATACATGGGATTTGTTGCTATCCGTCGAGATGAGCGCACTTCCAGCCCGCCGACGAGTGTGGTACCTTAGGACACATGTATCTTACTATAGTGTGTCTGCTATATCCTGCTATCTTTTCTTTTTTCTTGCTAGGATCACTCAGGTAGTAACAAACAGGTAATCGGACTTAGAATTCTCATTACATCTTGCTAGTAACTAGGCCTGTGATAACCCTAGTTAGTTAAAGTATCAAGCCGTACTTATTGCTTGGCCGTGATTGATTGTATGAGGAATAATCTGTCTAGTCTTGTCTTGATCCGGTACAAGATTGTTGCATGTCCCGATTTCTTATATTTACCTTGCCAATAAATGATGGGAGAAACCAAGTTTCGTTCAGACGAAGGGTTACAATTTCGGTTCTTGTTTGGTTTACGGGTTGTAACCTGGTTATCTGAATAGTCCCATGGTTATCTCGTCGTATATTACCTGTTATGTTTTTTTTATTCCTGTCTTTAATACCTTATCATTATTGTGCTAATTGCAGGTTTTAGTTCCTAAGTGAAGCCTCCTTTGTGGCACTTGCTCTTTCTGGGGTCTGACCCAGCTGGTTTTGTACGGCCAGATATCGGAGCAGCAGCAAAGGATCTACCTGCTTTCCAGTCCGATGGTGACCGCCAGGCGTAACCAGGGCAACGAGTAGGTTTCTTTTGTTCTTCCACTGCAATTGTACATTATTCTTTTGAGGCATTTAGCTGCCGAGCACTTGTTAGCTCGATGCACTTTACCTTCTGTCTTCCTACGGGCTGTAATCATGATTGGCAACTCAAGGTTGATCATGTATGACTTAACTCTTGCTAGTCCTCATATTTTGTACGACTAGCTTCATGATCATCTGGATATGTAATGTTTGGGATGCCTTACAATTGTATATCTGGTGGTTTGATATCTTGTAACTATCATTACTTGCTTGTTGATTGAGACACTAGGCTTGTTATTGACCATAGGAGACTGTTGGCTTGTAGATAAACCCTCATATATCTAGACAGCCGTGACCGTATAGTGGAATGGATCCCATTTCAATATGCGTAGCTGGCTATGTCTGCCCCCACTCTCCAGTGTTCTGGTTCTGGGGCGTGACACTTATCCCTCTTCAAAAGACAGAACGGTGAGCATTTTCAAGAGCCAAATTGCTGCACTTCTTGCCAGTGAGCCGAGAGTTAACAATTTTCTTAGGTTTTCTCCCACTTTTGTAATCGGAGTGTCAACGGAGTAAAGGAGCAACTGCCGCTCGATCTCCATCGTCCCATTCTCCAGAATTCTTTTTTGTACTCGGGGATCCTCAGCACAGGATCTCTCAGGCGTACTCGATTTGTGGTACCTTACGCCAATAACAACGGCTCTATTTCTAGTCGTTACTGTAGTCCGGATAATCCGTCGGATCTCCGCAAAAATTCGTCGGATAATCCGGCTGTCGGCTAAAAGCACTTTATGCCTTTAGATTTGTATAAATAAGCATTCTCTCTCTTAAAAAATACTTATCCATTTGAGCTTTAAAATTTTCAACTACCAAAAGAGCTCCACCATTACTCTGCAAAGCTTTCACTTGTCACCCAATCAAAAGTGCTAGAGTATTCAAGTGTTGTAGATCTTCAAAGTATTCAAGAAGATCAAAAGCATTTTTCCTTTTCTCTCAAGTTAAATTTGACGAGCCTTCAGAAGAAAACTCGTGTGTAAGAAGTTGGCGAGCTCTTCGGAACCAAACTCGTGTTAGAAGTTGACGAGTTCTTCGGATCCAAACTCGTGTGTAACTATTTACTCAAATAGTGGATTAAAGTCGGAGAGAGTTCCAGGACTGGAGTGCCCCTTGGGAGGATACCAGGATATATCGAGTGTTTGATTCTCTCTCTCTCTAATTTATTATCGTTTTAATTGCTATTAATTTTTTGGTTACTTTTTTATTACCCTATTTGTGAGCACCCTGAATTTTGGGCTAATTTTTTTATTTTTATTTTATTTTCTGATTGTTTAGTTTCAATAAATAAATTATTCTGTTATTTATCTTTAAGTGTACTTTCCCGTGCCATTGATATTTGGAGTGTCAGGGATGTTCAACTCTGAAAATCTTCTTTACGAGTTTTGTAGTGGACAGAATTACCTTCATGATGGTATATAGTGTCTCATCCAAACTTGTTCCCTTGTACTCTTTTTGCTTCGCACAACTTCGGGTCGATTTAGACCATTTGATTATTAATTAATTTTTCCACTATTTTCCTTAATCATTTTTAGCACGTTACTGTGACTTTTCATTTGGGAGCACAAGACCAGTCAGTTTCTTGAAACCAACTTCTCATGTATGATCTACTCGAGACGCTCGTCACCCATGACCTTAGTGTCCCACTCAGACACGCCATTTTGTGCTCCATTTACTTCGCACAACTTTCCTGACATGTGACCCGATTTTATTTTACTCCACGGTGTCACATTCATTTTCCAACTTGATTTGTGGGTACCCTGTCGACCAAAACCTGTCAGTAACCTGTCAGCCCCAATTACGGTCATGGCCCACATTGAGCCTACTACCCGCATGCCACTTGTGACTCATTTATTGGAATCCCCATGTGCTACTTATTTACTCATGATCATCAACACCTATTTTTATTCGATTATTTTGCCATGTCGGATTTAGACCCAATCCGGCTCCACCAAGTCCAGCCCAGCTTCGTGTTACCCTCCATCATGACACCCTCACTTTCCTCGTCCAAAAATAATATTGAATCCTATTTTACTATTTATTGGAATTTCTATTTATTTAAATCCCCATAGGAATGGTCATTTCCCTCTAATTTAATCCTAGCCATTAGATTATCTAATTAAATCCTCACCACCTATTTCCCTCACTTTTACACTCACAGCCACATGTGGCCGGCCTAAATTTTGAGAGAATAACTTTCTCTTTCTTTCCCTCTTGTATCCCATACATTAAGTTACATCTCTTTCTCTCTCTTACATGTATTTTCTCCCCACACACAAACAAATACCAACAGCAACTACTACATTTCCACCACCACTACACTCGACCATCTCCTCCACCTCATTTGAGCTCAGCCACACATGGCTATGGCTCCGGCCACCCCTGGCCGAGCACGTCGCACCACCTACAGCAGCCTCCAACTCCTCCTCCTTCCTCCTCTCCACCAATCAAACCACCACCATCACCACCAAGCCATCACCACCACCTCCACCACCCAGTCGACCATCCCGCCGCTGCTAAGCCGGCCATCGCCGCATTCGTCGGCCACCACCACTGCTGCTGCGCCCGGCCAGCGCACCACCAGCGTACGGCAGCAGCAGTCGTACACATGCAGGCGCGCACGTACGCGCGCACGGGCCGTCGTCGTGCGCCGCCGCGTCGCCGCACGGCCGCCGTGGCCCTCCTGGCTGGGCGCCCCACTCCGGCGAGCAGCCCCCTAGCGGCCACCGTCCTCCGGGACATGCCGTCGAGGCGATTCGTGCGTTTTGCATGAAGTCCCGTCGTGACGAGCTCGGGCACGAGGCTGAAATAGCGTTTCATCGTAGCAACTTCGCACACGTTTTTCTGGAAATCCGACCGTTGGATCGGTAATTTCTTTGCTCCGTCACAATCTCGGTATATCCACCTTCATTCCTGTCAATTTTCGTCCGTTGATTTTATCGTTTGATGCCTCAAAACCGGCCACCAAGTTGACCGTTTAAATTGTATTAATTTTGGACAGTTTCGTGGGGTCAACTTCGTCAGCTTGTATCTCCTCCACCGCAGCTCTATTTGGCGTGCTACTAGTTCCTGGGCGAAGCTGGTATAACCCTCTTACTACCCCTCCAGTTTTGTTTTATTGTGAGCTTGTTTGATTGGTTGAATTCGACGCCAAAGTTGGTCGTCCGAATTCGTAATTTCCAACTTGTAAAATTCTATTTTTGAGCACGGGACTCCAGATTTCATTTCTGACACTACCATTAGACTCATGGCGTCGTTTTGGCATGTTTTCATATAAAATTTGTTAGATTTGGAGAACATGGGCCCTGGCACATTTTTCGGTGCAAAGTGGGTCCCACATTCTGGGTCAACGGGAATTTTTGATGCCGGCTCATCGGAATCCAATTTCGGATATACTGTTGAGTTCGTATCATCATTCTGGACTCGTTGACATATAATTTGCTATGTTTTGGTGGACATTGGATCCGGCACGCATTTTGGTGCAAGTCGGATACCAATATCCGGGTCAACGGATCATTTTGAGATCGGCTCATCGAAATCCAATTCCGGATATACCGTTGAGTTCGTATCGTCATTCTGGACTCGTTGACATGTAGTTTGCTGAGTTTTGAGAACATTGACTCCGGCACACATTTTCGTGTAAACCGGAATTTCAAGTTCTGGTCAACGGGCCAAATTGAGATCGGGTCAACGGAATCCAATTCTAGAGATACCGTTGGGTTCGTATCGTCATTCTGATTTCGTGGACATATAGTTGGTTATATTTTATAGACTTGTTTTCTTGCACATATTTTGGTGCAAAACGGCTCCGACACGGACACCGTTTTGACCCAAATTTACCTTTTTGCCCTTGTATCCAAATTGGACCATTGGGTAGGCTATCCTAGCTAATTTGACCATTCTGGACACGTTGGCGATGTTTATTTCATCGTCCGACAATGTTCGTTGATAATTTCTCTAAGTTTAACCTTTTTATAATTAATTAATAATTAATTCTTATAATGTTCGTATTTCGGGATTAGTACAATGAAACTGAGATCAGTCAATTCCAGTGATCTCACATCACTGAAATTGACAAGTTGGACACATGGATCATTATAATAAGATTATTAACTTTACCGTTGATCATCTCATCTCGATTTGCATGTCATAAGTTTCAACGTACCAATAACGAAGTATACTTTATATCTTTAATAATTAGACTAGAATTGACTCTGTTTGATTAGAGTTGACCAGTTGACCCAAAGTCAACTGTAAGTCAACACTTGACCTAGTTTGACTAGATTATTGGCCGAAGTCGACCTAGAGTTGTTTTGACTTAGAAGAACCTAGGATAATATAGATTGCTTGTAGAGATTCATTTATTACAACTTGAATACCTTGTAACCTGTGTTGCTTTAAATAGGACTCTGTGGCTTCAGTTGGACCCCCTATACTTATCAGTTGTTCATGTTATCAGGCGAGTACATTCTCTGATCATTTCATATCCTGCTTAGAATTATATTCCTGCTTTAGATTACTATACTTGATGCTGTCACGGCATTATCACGGATTAGTACTATATGGATCTCTTTATGCGATGTTATCCCCCTCGGAAGCATCGGGTATATTGTGTTATGTGCATTTCACTTTCATCATGTACTCCTGTGCTTTCACCATACATGTACACTCTTATGAATCATGTACTCTCATGTCCACAGAGCCCTCATGTATACTATCATGTGCACCCTTTCATGGGCTCCCATGTGATATCATGTACAATAACATAACCTGCTTAGATCCTTATGTATTGATTGGAGAAAACGGGGGAGTGCTAGTAGTCATGTGAACAATTCCATAGTAGTGTAGATCATGTGAAACTCTTTAGTGTAGATCATGTACAAATCTGTCCTGTTCATATGTGCTATCATGTACTCTACATCACTAGCCACTGTTAGTTCTCTATTTATAGTAGATATTTCTATTACAGTTCTCTCTCCGTTTACATACTGTATTTCTTCAGATCATGTATCTTACTTTACTGCATGATTATATTTTCTAACCTACTATGATTTGTTGAGATATATTGTGCTCGCTCCTGTCCTGACTGGACCCGTTGATAAATTTTACAGATAGCTTGGAGGTTGCCTGCTAGCCTAGAGGAGACACAGTAGAGGTTGTATAGGTAGCTAGGATTTTGCTCAGTTTATTTCCAGTTGTCTTGAGTTGTATTTATGGATTTCTGTATTTGAGTTTTGAGATGTATTTTTGGGTTGTGTATCTTAGACACTTAGACTTCTATCTGCTGTATTTCTTTTGGATTTCATGTTTTATCTATCTTCCATTATGCTCTACCTTAGATGTGATTGAGTTTACATTCTGCTATGTCACCCCCATTCGGGGAGTATAAACTGCTTAGTCTTATACTGTTAGATGCATGAGACCTAGGACAGCGTTCTACCGTCGACACTGCGGCGTAGGCTGGGCGTTTTTATGTTCTCGTGCCCTTACTCTAGGGTGCGGGTCATGACACATTTTTAGTTGTGGCCCATGCAGGTCGAGACTAAAAGTGTAGTGGTATTCGAACTAGAGTACCACTACAGCCTGTAGTAGGATTAGGATATATTTTTGAAGGTACTCAATCACAGTTAGGCCTCCTTGAGAGATTCCTGGAACGACCCTTGAGAATCTTATTTTAACTTCGATTTGAAAACTCTTCTTCCCTTGATTTGATTTACCTCTACTTTCTGTTGTTGAATTTGATTTTGATGGATTATTGTTGAATTGAGTTTGTATTTATTGATTTTGATGATGATTGTTGATTTTGAATCTTGAAGTTAGATGTTGCATCCGAGTTTGTATTTATATGACTTGATGGATTTTTGTTCATTTTGAATCATGATGTTCGTTGATAAATTTGATTTGATTTTTGGGTATTCATTGTTGATTTAATTTAATTTTCGTCAAGATGAAATTATATGGGCTAGGTCATCTAAGTTATGGAAATCTAGTCTACTACGGTCACATTAGTCAGCATGGTGAGGACATATAGTCTGACTTTGGATATATTTCTCGGGTGTGGGAATTTAAGGTTTTCGCAGCCAAGCTAGCGACACCACGAAAATGTTAAATACCATGATTCTAGAGGTATATGCATAAGTCAAGGACTCTGTGATTATCGTAGCCTTGCTTACTAGTATGACGAGGATTTAGAGTACCATGATTTTGGATAGACGCATATGATTATCAGATTGTACTTTAAATATTTTTTAACATGTTTTCTCTACTTTTGTTTCAGTCATTCAAAAAAAAGAATTATTATTTGTTTGTTTTATTCAGTTTCTTATTATTTAACTTAGGAGTAGGTTTAGATGTTTTTATATATAAACCTTTGTGTAACTTCTTGCTATAGTTCTTCATAATACAAGGAATCAATGATTTTGTTAGACCTTATCTTGGATTTGATATTTTAGCTCTGGGTTTCAAAATGGTTCCTTCTTTAAGCAAACAGATTTTATTGTTAATTCTTTCTTACTATTATTCTTGTATTAAATAATAATAATAATAATAAAACTTTCGTGATTACGTCAATCACCTGTTTTGCAATCTTGGTAGGAATCTAAATGTTGGTCTTAACGTAGAATTAAAATTTTATATTGGAACATGAGAATATATATATATTGGACACAGACTCTTTGCCTGACACGTATGCATACTACACTTGATTTCCCACCTGCCTAAATACATATTAATATGTTGTTGATGTTTAAATTGTCAAAAACCCCAATATTTCTGGTTCTCTGTTTTTTTTCAGTTTAAATTCGTAATTCAAATATAGATTTCATGTTATTAATTATGTTTACATCACTGCACATGTATATTATACGTAGGGTTGCAATTCAAAAAATTTAGTTGAGTTTTGTGTTTGAATTTGTCAAATCTAAGACTGTATGCATATTAACCCTTAATACTGGATTTCAATGTTTAGTTCAATTTGTTGTTTTGTTTTGAGCTATATACATTGTGGTATGTAGGGGTATAAATTTAGGTTTCATATTCTTACATGTTAGGTTGTGATAAACATTGAGTTGATGTTCAAATTTTTTTCCGAAATCCTGAAAACTGAATACATGTTAAAAAATTTACATTGATTTCAAATGTTTAGTTCAATTTCAGATTTAACATGTAATATTGAACTGTATGCGTAGATAAATGTATGGATAGTATGTTAGGGTTTCATTTCTATTACGTCAGGATGTATTGGGAGCATTGAGATTAGTTGTGATGTTTCAAAAACCCTAAAATCTGAAACTGCGTTATGTTCATATTACCCTGGTTTAAATGTTAGCTTATTTTCAGATTTTGTATGTAAATGCTGAACTAAAACTGGGTTTAACCTTTCATTACTAAAGCTATAATCCTGTACAGTGACACCCACACTCTAACATAGTATATACTGCCATGTAACCTAACATTTCCTCTCTATGTTATGTTCATATACCTTTATAGATATATATAGAGTTTATGCATACATGTTATAATGTATATAGATACATAACTAAATCTCTACCTCTTTATAGATGTATATGGTTAGCCATGCATGTTATGAGTAAATAGGTTGTGTATTGTAGATTGTTTAACCAATATGCCATGAGTAGTGTAACTTGATAGCTGTTGTTTTGAAACCCAAATCCTCCTATACACATGCCTACTATCTAACCATATGAACATGTCCACATACACCCATACACACATGAACCACATGACCTTTACATAATGCTAGTTTTCCCTCTCTAACGCTCTCTCTATATATATATTGTGATTGGCTTTCAATGCAAGTGACTTTCAATTCTTTAACTTTTGAATTTGATTTTTCTGTACCCTTTTATAGATAATTGGTAGTTACCTTTATTTATTTTTTTGGTAAGTACCAGTTTTCATATAGGATAGTAGACTGCCTTACAGTTTTGATAATTTTTTATTTCTGTACCTTTTCTCGTTTAGCACCCTAGATTGCTTGTGTGTTTTGATACCCTATGACCGTTTTGGTTAGCATGACTAGTATACCTAGATGAAACTTAACTACCACCGTATGCCATGATCCTGTATGTCGTCCTTTTGATCACATGATTTGTTTTAATCTGGGACTTTGATTTTTGGTGTTTGACCTAGAGGGAGTATGAACAATTTTAATTTCGAGGACGAAATTTTTATAAGATGGGTAGGATGTGAGCACCCTGAATTTCGGGCTGATTTTTTTATTTTTATTTTATTTTTTGATTGTTTAGTTTCAATAAATAAATTATTCTGTTATTTATCTTTAAGTGTACTTTCCCGTGCCATTGATATTTGGAGTGTCAGGGATGTTCAACTCTGGAAATCTTCTTCACGAGTTTTAAAGTGGACAGGATTACCTTCATGATGGTATATAGTGTCCCATCCAAACTTGTTCCCTTGTATTCTTTTTGCATCGCACAACTTCAGGTCGATTTAGACCATTTGATTATTAATTAATTTTCCTACTCTTTTTCTTGATCATTTTTAGCACGTTACCGTGACTTTTCATTTGGGAGCACAAGACCAGTCAGTTTCTTGAAACCAACTTCTCATGCATGATCTACTCGAGATGCTTGTCACCCATGACCTTAGTGTCCTACTCAGACACGTCATTTTGTGCTCCATTTGTTTCGCACAACTTTTCTGACACGTGACCCGATTTTATTTCACCCCACGGAGTCACATTCATTTTCCAACTTGATTTGTGGGTACCCTGTCGACCAAAACCTGTCAGCCCCAATTATGGTCATGGCCCACATTGAGCCTACTACCCGCATGCCACTTGTGTCCCATTTATTGGAATCCCCATGTGCTACTTATTTACTCATGATCATCAACACCTATTTTTATTCGATTATTTTGCCATGTCGGATTTAGACCCAATCCGGCTCCACCAAGTCCAGCCCAGCTTCGTGTTACCCTCCATCATGACACCCTCACTTTCCTCGTCCAAAAATAATATTGAATCCTATTTCACTATTTATTGGAATTTTTATTTATTTAAATCCCCATAGGAATGGCCATTTCCCTCTAATTTAATCCTAGCCATTGGATTATCTAATTAAATCCTCACCACCTATTTCCCTCACTTTTACACTCACAGCCACATGTGGCCGGCCCTAATTTTGAGAGAATAACTTTCTCTCTCTTTTCCTCTTGTACTCACTCCCACACATTAAGTTACATCTCTTTCTCTCTCTCACTTGTATTTTCTCCCCACACACAAACAAATACCAACAGCAACTACTACATTTCCACCACCACTACACTCGACCATCTCCTCCTCTTCATCTGAGCTCAGCCACACATGGCTGTGGCTCCGGCCACCCCTGGTCGAGCACGCCGCACCACCCACAGCAGCCTCCAACTCCTCCTCCTTCCTCCTCTCCACCAATCAAACCACCACCATCACCACCAAGCCATCACCACCACCTCCACCGCCCAGTCGACCACCCCGCCGCCGCTCCGCCGGCCATCGCAGCATTCGCCGGCCACCGCCGCTGCTGCCGCGCCCGGCCAGCGTGCCACCAGCACACGACAGCAGCAGCCGCACACATACAGGCGTGCACATGCACGTGCGGGCCACCGTCGTACGCCGCCGTGCCGCCGTACGGCCGCCGTGGCCCTACTGGCTGTGCGCCCCACTCCGGCGAGCAGCCCCCTGGCGGCCACCGTCCTCCGGGACGTGCCGTCGAGGCGATTCGTGCGTTTTGCACGAAGTCCCGTCGTGACGAGCTCGGGCACGAGGCTGAAATAGCGTTCCGTCGCAGCAACTTCGTACACGTTTTCCCAGAAATTCGACCATTGGATCGGTGATTTCTTCACTCCGTCACAATCTCGGTATATCCACCTTCACTCCTGTCAATTTTCGTCCGTTGATTTTATCGTTTGATGCCTCAAAATCGGCCACAAAGTTGACCGTTTAAATTGTATTAATTTTGGACAGTTTTGCGGGGCCAACTTCGTCAGCTTGTATCTCCTCCACCGCAGCTCCATTTAGTGTGCTACTAGTTTCTGTGCGAAGCTGGTATAACCCTCTTACTACCCCTTCAGTTTTGTTTCATTGTGAGCTTGTTTGATTGGTTGAATTCGACGCCAAAGTTGGCCGTCCGAATTCGTAATTTCCAACTTGTAAAATTCTATTTTTGAGCACGGGACTCCAGATTTCATTTCTGACACCACCATTAGACTCGTGGCGTCGTTCTGGCATGTTTTTATATAAAATTTGTTAGATTTGGAGAACGTGGGCCCTGGCACATTTTTTGGTGCAAAGTGGGTCCCACATTCTGGGTCAACGGGACTTTTTGAGGCCGGCTCATCGGAATCCAATTTCGGATATACCGTTGAGTTCATATCGTCATTCTGGAATCGTTGACATATAATTTGCTAGATTTTGGTGGACATTGGATCCGGCACGCATTTCGGTGCAAGTCGGATACCAATATCCGGGTTAACGGGTCATTTTGAGATCGGCTCATCGGAATCCAATTCCGGATATACCATTGAGTTCGTATCGTTATTATGGACTCGTTGACATATAGTTTGCTGAGTTTTGAGAACATTGACTCCGTCACGCATTTCCGTGCAAACCAAAATTTCAAGTTCTGGTCAACGGGCCAAATTGAGATCGGGTCAACGGAATCCAATTTTGGAGATACCGTTGGGTTCGTATCGTCATTCTGGTTTCATAGACATATAGTTGGTTATATTTTATAGACTTGCTTTCTTGCACGTATTTCGGTACAAAACGGCTCCGACACGGACACCGTTTTGACCCGAATTTATATTTTTGCCCTTGTGTCCAAATTGGACCGTTGGGTAGGCTATCCTAGCTAATTTGACCATTCTGGACACGTTGGCGATATTTATTTCATCGTCCGACAATGTTCGTTGATAATTTCTCTGAGTTTAACCTTTTTATAATTAATTAATAATTAATTCTTATAATGTTCGTATTTCGGGATTAGTACAACGAAACTGAGATCAGTCAATTCCAGTGATCTCACATCACTGAAATTGACAAGTTGGACACGTGGATCATTATAATAAGATTATCAACTTTACCGTTGATCATCTCATCTCGATTTGCGTGTCATAAGTTTCGACGTACCAATAACGAAGTACACTTTATATCTTTAAAAATTAGACTAGAATTGACCTTGTTTGATCAAAGTTGACCAGTTGACCCAAAGTCAACTGTAAGTCAACACTTGACCTAGTTTGACTAGATTATTGGCCGGAGTCGACCTAGAGTTGTTTTGACTTAGAAGAACCTAGGATAATATAGATTGCTTGTAGAGATTCATTTATTACAACTTGAACACCTTGTAACCTGTGTTGCTTTAAATAGGACTCTGTGGCTTCAGTTGGACCCCCTATATTTATCAGCTGTTCAGGTAATCAGGTGAGTACATTCTCTGATCATTTCATATCCTGCTTAGAATTATATTCCTGTTTTTAGATTACTATACTTGATGCTGTCACGACATTATCACGGATTAGTACTATATGGATCTCTTCATGCGATGTTATCCCCCTCGGGAGCATCGGGTACATTGTGTCATATGCGTTTCACTTTCATCATGTACTTCTGTGCTTTCACCATACATGTACACTCTTGTGAATCATGTACTCTCATGTTCACAGAGCCCTCATGTATACTATCATGTGCACCCTTTCATGGGCCCCCATGTGATATCATGTACAATAACATAACCTGCTTAGATCCTTGTGTATTGATTGGGGAAAATGGGGGAGTGCTAGTAGTCATGTGAACAATTCCATAGTAGTGTAGATCATGTGAAACTCTTTAGTGTAGATCATGTACAAATCTGTCCTGTTCATATGTGCTATCCTGTACTCTATATCACTAGCCACTGTTAGTTCTCTATTTATAGTAGATATTTCTATTACAGTTCTCTCTCTGTTTACATACTGTATTTCTTCAGATCATGTATATTACTTTACTGCATGATTATATTTTCTAACCTGCTACGATTTATTGAGATGTATTGTGCTCGCTCATGTCCTGACTGGACCCGTTGATAAATTTTACAAATAGCTTGGAGGTTGCCTGCTAGCCTAGAGGAGACACAGTAGAGGTTGTATAGGTAGCTAGGATTTTGCTCAGTTTATTTTCAGTTGTCTTGAGTTGTATTTATGGATTTCTGTATTTAAGTTTTGAGATGTATTTCTGGGTTGTGTATCTTAGACACTTAGACTTCTATCTGCTATATTTCTTTTGGATTTCATGTTTTATCTATCTTCCATTACGCTCTACCCAAGATGTGATTGAGTTTACATTCTGCTATGTCACCCCCATTCGGGGAGTATAAACTGCTTAGTCTTATACTGTTAGTTGCATGAGACCTAGGACAGCGTTCTACCACCGACACTGAGGCGTAGGCTGGGCGTTGTTACATTTTCGTGCCCCTACTCTAGGGTGCGGGTCGTGACACTATTCACCCCCCAGGGTTCTACACAAATGAGTATTAATTACTGATTTTTTGTTTCAACACTAGAGCGTACTTTTTACCATGCCCCGATTCCGAAGAATCGATAGTCGTCCCCCGGACATGATATCGTGCGAACCTAAGTTTCGATCGCACAATGCATAGTCATAAGCTTATCTGAAACACAACATTAAATAGAGTACGTAGAGAAATTGAATAACACATTTGAAATGGAAAAAAACGTTTGTTTTCATTGATAATAAAACATCATTTACATGACTCCATTACAATCATTGTTGCGTAGGCTACAACATGAATCGATTACAAAATGAATCGCTGATGAGATAGTCGTTCCATATATTATATCCCTATTTACCACAAAATATTTCCAAAGACCTAGAATTGTGGGGAATCGAGACATCATTTCTTCTGGACTGAGTGTGGAGTCTTCAAAAGGATCAAACAAGCCTTCAACACACAGACAAGGCTTCAAATGTACTTGCGTCGCCTTGAACTTAAGTGGCACGCCCTTCTTGGTTTGGGTACCTGTAGAGAGCGAGGATCAGTATATTACACTTTGTACTGGTGCGTGGCAAATTAAGTTTCGTGCTCTCATTTGGTTGAAGAGTTTATATGACTTAGTTTGTGAATCTTTCTAACCATCCTAATGAATTTTAGACAAGCATATGACAGACATTATGTTAGAACTTCCTACGGCAGCGCATGCCGTGCAATGTGAGACTTACCATGTTCTTTCCTGTCAATTGTTATCGCTAGCATAGCGTATACAATTTATGTGTGATTGGTCACTGACACCACAAGCCATCCTGGACTTATAGCTTTGTTAGTCATGGCCCTTTTAACGCAAGTAGCGAGCCCCGCTGAAAGTCCCCGCCTAACCCGTGCTATTATCCAGCACAGCTATACCGTGTCCTCCTAGGCCGAAACGGTCTCGTAGCCCCGGGATGCCACTCGAGAAAACTTTTACCTTGTTAACAAGTTGTCCATGACCGTGTTATAACAACTTAGTTACTAAAGCATAGCCTATATTTTTGAGAACTTAACCATTTTATCGTGTCCCACCTTGTCGTGGCATCAATTTGTTCGATGAGTCAATCTTTTGTTCAACACAGTTTTATAAGATAAGTAGACATGTCCGTGCCCTTGCATCTATCATTTCATTTGCAATAATGTTATCGATTGAACTAAGAATGGGGTCGAAAAGAGAAGGGTCAGCCACTCACCTTGATTTTTGTTCGAGGCGAGAGACTTGTTAGTCATACTAGTCGTCGCCTACACGATTGCCTAAAATTGCACAAGCAACTGATTAGAACACTATATCATTCAAGGAGTTCGATATGTAAATACGAGTTCAAAAATGCAAGCCATGAAAATTATCGAAAATATTTACGAAAACGCATTCAGAAAACCAACGCCAAAGAAGCAAGTGCGGCATGAAAAGTAGAGCAACAGGAGGTCTCTTTCGACTCAGCCATAGAGTCTATCCTCGAGGCACAACCCGCTAAATATGGGACTTGATTCCATAGAAGTCTTTCCATAACGAGAAAATGATCTTAATTTAATTGTTCCCGTTCGACCGTTTCAATCGATCCCAATCTATCGGTTCCGACTGAATCGGTAGCGACAGTGTTCCTTTCTCGCGTACCCCGTGGACAGAATTGGGGCATGATATAGGGACGGAGCACTACACCATAACCAACTAAGAAAAAGTTTTGACCTCGAAACTTAAGAATATAACCTACCTCTAAGAGAACAATGAAGGAAATTTCTCCTTTATCTCCAATTCACGCTCCCAGGTCGATTCCTCGACCGAATGGTTTCTCTAGAGAACGAGGACGAGAGGGATAGCACGATTTCGAAGCCGTTTATCCTTGTACTCCAAGATTTGCACAAGCTCTTCTACATATGAATAGTCTGCCTGCAGATCTAACTGACCAAAATCTACCATATGGCTCGGATCATGCACGTACTTTTGCAATTAAGAGATATGGAAGACATTGTGCACATTCGACAGTACTGGCGGCAATACGATCTAGTAAGCTACTGGGGTGACTTGCCTTAATATCTCGAAAGGATCGACAAATCTTGGACTCAACTTTCCTTTAGCTCTAAATCTCATGACTCCCCGCATATGTGTGACTTTAAGAAACACGTGATCGCCCTCCAGGAATTCAAGGGGCCATTGGTGGGTGTCGGTGTACCTCTTCTGCCAACTCTGTACAATCTTCAGTCTTTCCCGAATGAGCTTTACCTTCTCCACGATCTATTCCACCAGCTCCGGGCCAAGAATCTGTCGTTCCCCGACTTCATTCCAGCAAATGGGTGATCTGCACTTCCGGCGGTACAAGGCTTCGTACGGCGCCATTTGGATGCTGGACTGATAGCTATTATTATATACAAATTCGGCCAATGGTAAATGAACGTCCCAGCTTGACTTCAAGTGGATTACATAGAGGCATAACTTTGAGAATTTGGTTCACCTATTCTATTTGGCCATCAGTCTGAGGATGGTAAGGTGAGCTAAACTTCAACTTGATTCCCATTGCTGACTAAAAACTATACCAAAAGTGTGACACGAACCGCCCATCCCGATTTGAGACGATGGATACCGGTATCCCGTACAGCCGAACTATTTCATCAAGATAGATCTGAGTAAGGCGATCGACGCTCCAAGTGACTTTATTGGCAATGAAGTGCGCTGACTTGGTTAATCAATCGACGATAACCCGGACGACATTGTTCCCCCGTGGCATCTTCGACAGGCCAACAAAAAAGTCTATAGTGATGTGATCCCATTTCCATTCTGGAATGGCAAGGTTCTGTATCTTCCCACCTGGTCTTTGATGCTCAGCTTTCACCTGCTAATAGGCTATGCATTGTGACACAAAGAGCGCTACATCTCTCTTCATTTTGTGCCACCAGAAGGTCGTGCAGAGGTCTTTGTACTTCTTAGTGCTGCCAGAATGCAAGATATATTTTGCAAAATATGCCTCTGTCAATATCTCCTTTCTAAGTTCTAAGTCGTCCGGAATGCATAGTCGGCCTTTCAATCATAGCACGCCGGTGTCATCTTTCGCAAAGTCGATCGTCTTCCCTGTTGAAATCAGCTCTCGCATCTTCTTCAGGTACGGATCGTCCTTCTGAGCGATCTTAATCTTTTCTCGTAAGCTCGACTTTGACTGTAACTGTGCCAACTACACATCTCTGAATCGAACTTGAACGTCGATGCCCATCTCTTCAAGGTCCCATAGTAGTCTGCTGTTGATGTACAATGAGGCAAGATATTTACGACTCAAAGTGTCTGCCACAACATTTCCCTTACTCGGCGTATAGTCGATCGTCAAGTCATAGTCTTTGATCAGTTCTAGCCAACGTCGTTGTCGTAGGTTCAGCTCCTTCTGAGTGAAGAGATAATTGAGGCTCTTATGATCGGTATAGATCGCACACGCCATGCCATAAAGATAGTGACACTACAATTTTAACGCGAATACAATCGCCGCTAACTCCAAGTCGTGCGTAAGATAGTTCTTCTCCTACGGTTTCAACTGTCTGAAGGCGAAGGAGATCACCTTGTCTCGCTGCATAAGTACACATCCCAAGCCCTAGCCTGAAGTATCACTGAATATTTGAAAATCCTCTACCCCATCCGGAAGTGCGAGTATAGGGGCCGAAATGAGTCGCTACTTCAGCTCCTGAAAGGAAGCTTCACAGTCGTTTGACCACTCATACACGACTCCCTTTTAAGTGAGGCAAGTCAATGGCGATGCAATCTTCACAAAATCTTTCACGAAGCGTCTGTAGTATCCCGCCAAACCAAGGAAACTTCGAATCTCACTAGCCGACGCAGGCCGCCTCCAATCAGCAACGGTTTCAACTTTCTTCGGATCGACTGTAATACCTTCGGATGAAATGATGTGTCCAAGAAAGGATACGCTGCTCGGCCAAAATTTCCATTTGCTCCTCTTTGCAAACAACTGATTATCTCGAAGGTTCTGGAGTACGGTCCACAGATGTTCTGCGTGTTACGCTCGATCCTTCTAGTAGACGAGAATATCGTCTATGAAGACTACCATGAACTTATCGAGGAATGGACGAAACACCCGATTCATTAGATCCATGAAGGCGGCAGGAGCATTTATTAGGCCGAATGGCATTACCAAGAACTCGTAGTGGTCATAACGAGTGCGAAAGGCTGACTTTGGCACGTCGTCTGACTTGATCTTGAGTTGATGATAGCCTGAGTGGAGGTCGATCTTCGAAAATACCGAGGCAACTTATAATTGATCGAATAAATCATCTATACGATGCAATGGATACTTGTTTCGGACGGCGGCTTTGTTCAGCTCACGGTAGTCGACGCACAGACGCATTAACCCATCCTTTTTTTTCACAAATAACACGGGCGCTCCTCATGGCGAGACGCTAAGACGAATGAATCCTATGTCGAGCAACTCTTGCAATTAGACCATGAGCTCTTTTGGTTCTGCAGTTGCCATTCTGTATGGGGCCTTAAAAATTGGTCGGGTATCAAAAAATGTGGCAATGCTGAACTCAATTTTTCGGTCGGGTGGCATTCCGGGTAGCTCGTCTGGGAATACGTGAAATTCTGCCACAACGTCGGTCTGACCCGTATTTGTACCATCTTGTCGCGTATCTCGAACGGATGCCAAGTAGCCTTCGCATCCTGAATACAGCATCCTTCGAGCAGAAATTATCGAGATCACCATAAAGGTCGACGATGCTTCACCACATGAGTAGCAAAATTTGGGCACTCCAGGTATGCGAAAGGTGACCTTCTTTCCTGCGTAGTCAGTGGTGGCTACAAGGGCCGAGTAAATCCATTCCCAGAATGATGTCATAGTCCTTAATGTCTAGAACTATCGTATCGAGATAGACTTTTTCCTCTCCTATACAGATGTTTCCGTCGTTGCAGGCTAAGTTTATGAGCAATGACGTGTCCGACGGTATGTGAACGCTAAGATCAAGGCCTAACGGTGTCACGAGAATTTTGTGCTCGACGGTAAAGTCCGTCGATATGAAACTATGCGTGGCACCTGAATCAAATAGTACACGAGCAGGTTTATTATTGAAAAGCAGTATATCTGTCATGACTGTATCTTAGGCGAACGTCTCGTCTCGAATCATGGCGTAGACGCACCCTTGAGCATTAGGATGACGGTCTTGGCCATTGGGTTGCGTGGCTTGAGGAGGGCGGGGAACCTGTCCTCGAATTTCTTGACGATTTTGATATGGCAAGGTATTGCGATTCGGTCTTCGGGTCATACAGACTCATGATTGGTGACCCCTTTTTCCGAAGAAGAAGCATCCCCCCTCGGGGACAAAGCAGTTGTTGGCATCGTGTCCGAGGTGGTTGCACCTGGTACAACGAGGCAATAGATTCCATCCCTGATAGCTGTCATAGTTTAGTCACTTTGATGCGTGATTGTTGCCTCCCGTATAGCAAGGACGTTTATGGTTGAAATGGTGCACAACGTCGACAGCAACGGAAGGGTACTTCCTCTCAAGGCGGAGAGCATGATTTAGAGCATCTCTTGTGGTCTTGTACTCCGGAACTACCACATGAGCAGTAATAGATGGGCGCAGACCCACTTCGAACTGTCGCATACAATACTCTTCTGTATGAAGAAACGCACCAGCAAATTTGGATAACTTGTTGAACTCTGCGACATACTGTTGTATTGTCCGATTTCCTTACTTCAACTACATGAATTTATTTTCCTTCTCTTGACGAACGGCTGAGGGAAGGTATGTAGGACCGTTGAGCACCTCTAGAGGGGGGGTGAATAGAGTGTGTGCGTGTACAGCGGAAAATAATCACCAATTAAAAACTTAAGTAATAACTATGGCAGTAAATAGGAGACAGTAAATAAATGCAGTAAAGTAAGAGTCAAGAATTCAAACTTAGTGACACAGCGATGTATACTGGTATCCCTCTGAGAGGACTAATCCAGTCTCGAGTACTCTTGCTCGATGTTAATCCACTATGACACAAGCTTTAATTGAGCGCTTGCAACTCTTACAACACCGTACTTGGTGACAAGTGCACGACCGACTTCACAACACCGTGCTTGGTGACGAGCGCACGACCGGCTCCAGAAGGCAATTGGAAAACTGGAACGTTTTCTGAATACAACCTCCGATACAACTCTTCAACACCAAACTCTAGATTAAACAGAAACTGTACTGGCTTGGCTAAGAGTCGTAAAGGCTTAGATATGAAAGTAAAAGCTCAGAACACTTTAGATAGAGAAGAGAAGAGATGAAATTGGATTGTTTTAAATGAATGGTAATCTCAACTCTATTTATAGTGCTTTTGGGGAACTGAACTCGAGCAGAGTTCGGGCAGAGTTCGGATGCTAGGATTTCACATACGAACGTTGGATGCAGATTTGGTGGGAACTGTATTTCAAATAACCCAGACCGAACTCGGACCGAACTCGGTCAGAGTTCTGTCAGAGTTCTGCTGGTTCAGAACAGTAAGGAATAAACCAAATTTGCATAGGTTTTGGGCTTTTTAGAATTGTGGATTTTTGGGATATGTAGGTAGGCTTATTTTTGTTTGTGGACTGAGAAAAACCTAAGCCAGTACCGATCCGATCAATCTCACATTTTTCCTAGACTCAATAAAAGGAAAAATACAGAATAAATATGAAAACCAATAGCCCTTTTGATGACGTCTTTTTCCTGACATAGAAGACGCATTTTTCCTTGGCGGCAATCGTCCAAAGATAAACATATCTGAAAATCTGAATACCTTTCGGGGGCTTCGCCCCCGAACCCCTGACGGGGGGCGCTGCCCCCTCGACCCCTGTCCGCTGACCGGGCAGCGGAACCCCCGATGCGAGGCTCCGGATAGGTCGTTAGGCGGTTCAGAGAAATCTTCTTGTATGACGTCGTCTTTGGCCTATTGCATATGTCCTGGTTTGATCATATTTGATCATGCTTATAGCATGTCTACAAATACATGTTCAGCAAACAAAACAACATGATACAAGCATAGCAATATGATATATAATATTTAGGACAATGCTAACATTAGGACAATGCTAAGTTTAAGTAGTAACATAATAGTGATTACATGAATATTAGTGACGTCGATATGTTAAACTTAATTGATTAGCCATATTCAAAAACATGATATAATCATTGGGCTAACAATCTCCCCCTTTTTGATTATGGCAAATCGGTTAAGTTTAAGATAGATACAATAGATGTATATATCGCTAATAAACACATATTACTAAAAAAAATCTTTGCTAACTTAAACTTATTTCTCCCCCTTTGACATGATCAAAAAATAAGCTCCCCCATAATAAAGAGATAAAACGAACTCAAGCATAAGTATAGGAGGAAGGAAAAAGAATAATAATCATGATCAAGGATTAGGAGAACAGTAAAATGACATGTTTAGAAAATTGCATAACTAAAGTAGAAAAATTTGTCAAAATAGTTGGTTGAACTTAAACAAAGAACATTGAAATCAAACAATATATAGTTTACCAACTAGAAATCCAAAAATGATATTCAAAACTCAATATTATGATAAATATAACTCTAGTTTTGAAATATACCAATAAAGGATTTCAATAAGAAATAGATATCAATATAGCAGAAATTAATCATTGGTCATAAATAATTCATGAGAAATTCACAGATCTAGTATATACCAAATAAAAAAAATAATGAAACTTTTAACAATGATCACAAAAAAAATATGATTCATAATTTGCCCATACAAATTAGTGAATCAATTCCATAAAGAGTATAATCATTGGGAAAAAAAATCAAAAGATGTATACTAGAATCTATGCAAAATCTATACCAAAGTTCATGCATTTGAATTCAATTACCTTAGCATGATATATGTATATCCATAGATAAACATGAAGGTAATGAAGACAAAATACTTGAGAATGAGAAATTCAGTCGACTTGAATGCTCCTCCGCAAAGTATGACCAGTCTAAATATAGCTAATCATGAACTTTAAGATAAAATCTCAATAAGAAATGCCAAATCAGTGTAAAACTCAAAAAGATTATCAATAAATTAAATTAATTTTGGCATGATAACTTTTAGAAACTCGAATGAGATAATTAAAAATAAATAATAATAATCATATATTCTCTCATAAAATACAAATCTAAATATCATGAACAACTCAACAAGATATGTTAGGTAAAAAAAATATGCCCATGATGAACTAGTTATACCACATATTAAGGGCATAAAGGAATTGAAACAATTAATTTGCTCCCCCTTAAATTATGCGTATATAGTTCAAAAATAATTTATATGCATAAAATAGATAAAATAAATAATCACAAGATCTAAGGGATATCCAAGATATGCATCTTTTCTTTCCTTTGATCAAATGCATATAAAATTTCAAACTCAAAACAAATATCATCTTTAGGCAAATAAAAGAAATATCCAATAAATAAATGCTTAAAGATGAAGAAACTATGTCTTCAATAAAAAAATATAACACAAATCATTTCATGTAAGTAAAAGATTTTTGAAGGCTGTCTTTAATAATAACATTGAGTACGAGACAGATTCAATAAATCAAAAAAAAATCAAAAAGACTTTTCAAAAATGTAAAATTTATTACGAAAAACTGTCTTAATAAATGTTCGAATGCATCCATTTAGTCCTCAGACTGAAAGCTGGCGATTCGAATCACAAAAACAATTTTAATAAAAGAATCCATAAATCATAAATAAATCCATTTGAACAAATAAACATAACTAGATAAATGTCCAAAGAAAAGTGTATTCTAGATATATGGCATGTCAAGGGGCTAGTTGACTTCAAACAATTAACTGCTCCACCTTTACATGGCTATATCTAAAAATAAAATTCAGAGACATATTTTTGGAAGTAGAAAGTTAATCCAAAAATATTAGGTCTTCTTATCAAAGTTCATTTCTTCCCTTTTAAAGCCTTAGCACGGTGTCCACCTGACAACCGTAAGGTTAAAGAAAAGAAACGCTTTGAGAGAGATTCAATTCTCCCCTGCAAAGAGTTACTGTTATAGACAGTAAGTAACTTGAATAAGAAGATAATAATATAAAGCTCAAAATCATTAATATTACGAATATTACACAAGCTAAAGATGAAATCACAATACCATAATATTCAATGAGTAGTCACGAATACGAAAAACAATCGTCTTTAGACAAAAGAAGAAATATCCATTAAATGAAAAAAATAATCAAAAGATATTTCAAATTAGCATGATGAATAATCGTATAAGTCAAAAGATGACATAAATCTCACAATCGACAAGATAGATCAACATATGCTACCTTTTGTGAAAAATATAAAGAGAGAATATTATCCATCAAATCTAAAATTTAAAATCCATCAGATAACAATTGCAACTAGATCTCAATAAATCTTTAGTTTATAAAGCATTGATCAATCTTGGATTAGCTGTAGAGGTACTGTCCCAGCTAACAGAGGTTCACCGGGGAACACTTAAGTACCGCTTCGCTTCGACCGTAGTCGTGGTGACAGACAGACCTTTTGTAGGCTTGTACCCAAAATAAATCTCTTCTTTAATAACCGAGGATTTAAAAAGAATTAGTGCAATATGAAATAAATTATATTCTATGGACTTAAAAATCTTAGAACAATGTAGCAAACAGCATAAGATGTATCAAATACATTAATCCATATGTGCTACTAAATCATTGGGTAACAATAAAATATAAAATATTTGTAAATTAAAAAGTAAGACCTAGATACGTTGATGTATTCTGGAACCTAGGGGACTGGGTTCAGTACCTTGGATCCAGAACTAGACGATAGTTACAAGTACACCTTAATAAATCTTAAGTCTATAAAGTATTGATCACTTCGAGCTAGCTGTAGGGGCCGGTTCCCAGCTAGCGGTAGTCCGAAGACTAGTACAACGTGTCGCTTCAGGCTATTTACACCTGTATGACAGAAGGACCCTTTCGGCTTGTTCCCAAAATAATTTCTACTCTTAAGAACTTAGATTCAAAGGAATATATGCAGTATCATCGAACATCATCGAAATCCAGAATCCCTAAAAGTAAATACCCAAGGAATGGTTTATCAAGATCAAGATATTAAAAAATATATCCAAAATGTCAACCAAAAAGCCAAGAAAAACATACATCATTTAAAAAGGCTTTGAGGAAGAAGATAATAAGAGAAGTACATGAATTTGTTAAAAAATAGCTTACATATGAGATAAGCACAAGTTTGAAACTACTTTCCAAAATAATATAATATAGAACTTGAACTTAACTCATATATCCCCATAAAGATATTTATACAAAAATATAAGAACCATATCAGCAATATATAAATGAAAATAAATTACTCATGTATCCTTAATAAGTATAAGAAAAATATCACAAGGTCAAAAATATGCATAAATAAACTTTATCAGACAAAGATGAAATTGATTCGTAAGAAGTTACTCAAAATAAGAAATGAGTATATTATGTAAGCACAAGGTTAACATATATATATATATATATATATATATATATATTTTTTTTTATATATATATATATTTCAAGTAAATAGAAGACTTGTGCTAAACATACATACTCACAAAATACCGATCAAAGTAAATGTGACATGTTAAAGACAAATCGATAAGAAGTGACCAAAAAATATTAAAGGCAAAGAGTCAAAAGATATTTACCAAAACAAAAGCTCCTATGCATGCTTCAAGAATAAAGATTAAGAGTAACTAGCATACATAGACAAATGTGTCACACTAATAAAAAATAAAATACTATATAGTGTGAACTAATCATTTAAGCTAATCAACAAGTCATGCTAGGATTATAACTCACATAAATGATAAACAATTAAAAGATATCAATGAGAGCTAATATCAATACATCAATAAGAACATGCTAGACATTAAAAAACTATTTAGGAAGCATGTTACCAAAGTGGTTCTAGTGACCACACTTATGTTGGTGCAATTGCTTGGAAGATGACCATTGTAGCTTTGCAATCACCAACATGCTCCATGGTTCTATTTGATATAAGAAGCTTCACCTGCAAAATTAGGTGAAGTCTTTGGTATCCAATACTTGGATCCATATTTGTTAGCTTTGGGAACCCATTGGCACAAGTTTATATCAACAAGTTTTCTAATCTGACAATGATTAGAAACATGTCCATTCATACCACAATAATGACATAAAGAATTAACATTAGTGCTATGTGCAGTAGTATGAGAACGTGCAGTGGGATGACATGATGTGCGTGGATACTTGTAATAGAAAGCATGGTTGTGTAAAGCTTTAGCTTTGCTTGCTTCCTTTCTAGATGATCTGTCGTGTGTGACTTTGTGATGTGTCACGTGTCTTGTGTTAGACTGAGTCATAGGTTGTACTACCTGCTTTCCCAGTCTAATCTCTAACTTTTTAGAGTTAGCACAGATCTCATCATATTTAGCAGAAAGAGCATCAATTCTACATGAAGCAATAGAATACTTCTTCTTTTCAGATTCTAGTTCCTTCTTAAGTTTAGCATTTTCTTGAGTGCTTTTCTCAATGCATTCAAGTGCCTCATGCAATCTAAACTCAAGTGTGGAAATCTCAGTAGAATTATTAGAAGTAGAAGTATTTCTAGCATCATTCAATAAGCAAGTAAGCTTTTCATTCTCACGCTTATAGGATTGAATATCCTTTCTAGCTTGCTTATACTTATCTAATACTTTCTTGTGTTCTTCTAACAGATCACTGAAAGCATCAGACAACTCATCATAAGAAAATTCATTCTTTTCAAGAAGGGAATTATTCTGTACCTCGTTAGATAATGCCATTGAGCATAAATTTGCAGCTTGATGAGGTCTCTCTTCTTCTTCAGAATTTGTTGCTTCACTTTCACACCATATGCCCGATGATCTTCCTTTATTTGATTGTTCGTAGTGACTCTCCTTTCTTGTAGTAGTACAATCATCTTGGATGTGGTCTATCTTCTTGTAGTTGTCACATGCAATCTCTTCTTCGTATAAGAAATTGTGTTGTACCTTAAATCCCAATTCCATCATGCACATATTTGAATCATTATGAGGACTATCCTCCTCTCTGGAGTTGCTAGCACTGCTTTCGTACCTGCACTCATAAGTAGCTTCAAGAAGTTTCCAAATTTTATGAGATGTTGTGCAAGTAGTAATAAGATTGAATACATTAAAGTCTACAGCACAATAGAAAGCATGCTTTGCTTTTGCATCAAGGCTAGCTAACTTCTTCTCTTCCTCTGTGTAACTATAATAAGGCTTGTTAATAATAAAGGATGTGAGAATAGAAGTGATAGTAGGCTTTTGGTAGCCATTGACAACAATTGACCATAAGTCAAAGTCTTGAGACTTCAGGTAGAAGCTCATCCGTGTCTTCCAATAGCTATAGTTTGTTCCATCAAATAGTGGGAGTCTATTTGAGGATTGCTCTTCAGTTGTGAAGTACATACTTGCCATGTGTGATATAGTGACCTATGTAACAGCAGTTATATAATAACAATATTACCTTGCTTTACCTGTATAACCCGCTCTGGTAATGAGGATCTGCTCTAAGGATGTTAAGCCAAATAATAGAGTCCTTGCTAGTATACCAATTGAAGGAGCAATTAGTATAAGCAAAAATATCTCTAAAAGGAGCACTAGCTTTGATACCAATTGTAGGACCGTTGAGCACCTCTAGAGGGGGGGTGAATAGAGTGTGTGCGTGTGCAGCGGAAAATAATCACCAATTAAAAACTTAAGTAATAACTATGGCAGTAAATAGGAGACAGTAAATAAATGCAGTAAAATAAGAGTCAAGAATTCAAACTTAGTGACACAGCGATGTATACTGGTATCCCTCTGAGAGGACTAATCCAGTCTCGAGTACTCTTGCTCGATGTTAATCCACTATGACACAAGCTTTAACTGAGCGCTTGCAACTCTTACAATACCGTGCTTGGTGACAAGTGCACGACCGACTTCACAACACCGTGCTTAGTGACGAGCGCACGACCGGCTCCAGAAGGCAATTGGAAAACTGGAACGTTTTCTGAATACAACCTCCGATACAACTCTTTAACATCAAACTCTAGATTAAACAGAAACTGTACTGGCTTGGCTAAGAGTCGTAAAGGCTTAGATATGAAAGTAAAAGCTCAGAACACTTTAGATAGAGAAGAGAAGAGATGAAATTGGATTGTTTTAAATGAATGGTAATCTCAACTCTATTTATAGTGTTTTTGGGGAACCGAACTCGGGCAGAGTTCGGGCAGAGTTCGGATGCTAGGATTTCGCATACGAACGTTGGATGCAGATTTGGTGGGAACTGTATTTCAAATAACCCAGACCGAACTCGGGCCGAACTCGGACCGAACTCGGTCAGAGTTCTGTCAGAGTTCTGCTGGTTCAGAACAGTAAGGAATAAACCAAATTTGTATAGGTTTTGGGCTTTTTAGAATTGTAGATTTTTGGGATACGTAGGTAGGCTTATTTTTGTTTGTGGACTGAGAAAAATCTAAGCCAGTACCGATTCGATCAATCTCACATTTTTCCTAGACTCAATAAAAGAAAAAATACAGAATAAATATGAAAACCAATAGCCCTTTTGATGACGTCTTTTTTCTGACATAGAAGACGCATTTTTCCTTGACGGCAATCGTCCAAAGATAAACATATCTAAAAATCTGAATACCTTTCGGGGGCTTCGCCCCCGAACCCCTGACGGGGGGCGCTGCCCCCTCGACCCCTGTCCGCTGACCGGGCAGCGGAACCCCCGATGCGAGGCCCCGGATAGGTCGTTAGGCGGTTCAGAGAAATCTTCTTGTATGACGCCGTCTTTGGCCCATTGCATATGTCCTGGTTTGATCATATTTGATCATGCTTATAGCATGTCTACAAATACATGTTCAGCAAACAAAACAACATGATACAAGCATAGCAATATGATATATAATATTTAGGACAATGCTAATATTAGGACAATGCTAAGTTTAAGTAGTAACATAATAGTGATTACATGAATATTAGTGACGTCGATATGTTAAACTTAATTGATTAGCCATATTCAAAAACATGATATAATCATTGGGCTAACAAGGTACTCGACTTCAAAGGCTTTGCGGAACGTGGCCCAAAAGATCGGCGCTGAGTTGTTATCACGTCGGATCGCTCGTTTGTACACGGCCTACCAGTCGTGTGCGTTCAAACTGTGCACAGGCGACTTGCTTGGATTCTTTAATGCCGAGGAGCTCGAAGTAATCTTCTAGCTCTTCCAACCAGTCGATTGCCACAGAAGGGCCTTCGGTGCCGCTAAAGGAGGTGCGACACGTTTTCTTGAATTCTGACACTTCAATGTTGTAACTTTTCGGTGCCGTACGTTGACGCTCGGGCTCCTCTCGATCGACTTCAATGGGTTAACCCGTCGGCTCGATGACAGTAGGCACAGTTGTAGAGAATCCATTGGCCACAATCATCTAGACGATCTGTTGCAGAGTATCAAGCTATTTTTGCTGTATCTTGGTTTGGGTAACGAAGCGAGCTTCGAATTGGGCCTATCGTACCTCCGTCTGCTGATGTCGATTCTTGGACTGTTTCTGTTGTGCCGCCATCATGCGCAGCATCCTCTTGATAGCATTGTTAGAAGGTACAGCCCGTGAACTGCTCGAAGCACTTTGTTCTTGCTCGGCTGTGGCTTTTGCCACGGGTTCCAACACTTCTACAATACGTAGACACACATTAGTTTCAAGATATTACAGACTCATTGTATGGAATAACTTATCTCATCGATGCGAGGTCAAAGGTTTGAGACTCTATACGGAAGGCCAAAGGATGAAAAGTCGTACTCTAATACCATTATGTCATGTCCCGATTCCAAAGAATCGATAGTCGTCCCTCGGGCGTGATGCCGTACGAACCTAAGTTGCGATTGCACAAGACATAGTCATAAGGTTATTTGAAATACAACATCAAATAGAGTACACAGAGAAATTGAAGAACACATTTAAAATGGAAGAAACTTTTATTTTTATTGATAATAAAACATCATTTACATGACTCTATTACAATCATTGCCGCGTGGGCTATAACATGACTCGATTGTAAAATGAATCGCTGATGAGATAGTCATTCCATATATTACATCCCTATTTACAACAAAATATTTCCAAAGAACTGGAATCATGGGGAGTCGAGACATCATTTCTTCTGGACTGAGTATGGAGTCTTCAAAAGGATCAAACAAGCCTTCAACACACGGACGAGGCTTCAAATGTACTTGCGTCGCCTTGAGCTTAAGTGGCACACCCTTCTTGGTTCAGGGTACCTGTAGAGAACGAGGATCAGTACATTATACTTTGTACTGGTGCGTGGCAAATTAAGTTCCATGCTCTCATTTGGTTGAAGAGTTTATATGACTTAGTTTGTGAATCTTTCCAACCATCATAATGAATTTTAGACAAGCATGTGCAGGCATAATATAAATTATGCTAGAACTTACCCACGACAGAGCGTGCCGTGCAATGTGGGACTTACCATGTTCTTTTCTGTTAATTTTTATCGCTAGCATAGCGTGTGCAATTTATATGTGATTGGACACTGACACCACAAGCCATCATGGACTTATATCTTTGTTAGTCGGGGCCCTTTCAATGCAAGTAGCGAGCCCCGCTGAAAGTTTCCGCCTAACCCATGCTATTATCCAGCACAGCTATACCGTGTTTCCTCCTAGGCCGAAACGGACCCGTGGCCCCGGGATGCCGCTCGAGGAAACTTTTACCTTGTCGACAAGTTGTCCATGACTGTGTTAGAATAATTTAGTTACTAAAGCATGGTCTACATTTTTGAGAACTTAATCATTTCATCGTATCCCGCCTTGTCATGGCATTAATGTGTTCGATGAGTCAATCTTTTGTTCAACACAGTTTTATAAGATAAGTAGATGTGTCCGTGCCCTTGCATCTATCATTTCATTCGTAATAATGTTATCGATTGAACTAAGAAGGGGGTCGAGAAGAGAAGGGTCGGCCACTCACCTTGATTTTTGTTCGAGACGAGAGACTTGTTGGTCGCGCTAGTCGTCATCTACGCGATTACCTGAAATCGTACAAGCAACTGATTAGAATACTATATCATTCAAAGAGTTCGATATGTAAATGCGAGTTCGAAAACGCAAGCCATGAAAACCATCGAAAACATTCACGAAAATGCATTCAAAAAACTAAAGCCAAAGAAGCAAGTGCGACATGAAAAGCAGAGCAACGGGAGGTCTCTCCAGACTCAGCCACAGAGTCTATCATCGAGGCACAACCTGCTGAATATGGGACTTGATTTCCAAGAAGCCTTTCCATAACGAGGATCTTAATTTAATCGTTCCCGTTCGACCGTTTCAATCGATCCCGATCTATCGGTTTCGACTGAATCGGTAGCGATAGTGTTCCTTTCTCGCGCACCCCGTAGACAGAAACAGAGCACGATATAGGGACGGGGCACTATACTTTTTGCTTGACTTTGTTGAGCTTGATTTATGTCCTCAGTTAATGGATCATCGATCTATCTTATGCAACACATAGTCGGTAAGATCCTTAACTTGTATGTTTAAATTCATAGCCATAGATCATCGTTTGATAGGAGAAATCTATTGGAGAAGATGAATCCATGAATTTCATGTATTCATGTCCTTCAGGAATCCTAAGTGTTGAGTTGTTTTTATGTTTGACACTTGGACTCCTTGTTCAGTCAATCCTCAAGCGAGGTGATCCGTTTGGAAGAAGGTATAGGCCCTGTCTCATTCATAGAAATTCATTTCTTTTGATCCATTCCTCGTCCTTCGAAATTGATGTCACAACTGCTAAGTAAATTGATTCCTAAATGAACATTCAGAAACTTTGTGGCTTGAAGTTGATTTTGGGATTTTCTTTCGCACTACTAAGTAAGTTATTGTTCGATCCAGCAGATCCCTGTGATATTCGGTAAGTTGGGACTTTCTCTCTGTCAAATTTTGTGCTCCAATTTAAGTTTCACTAGTTCATTTGCTTCTCCAAAGATGACTAGTTAAACTGGAGATTATGTGCTTATTTGTGAATTCAAAATTGTGTGTTTTTGGGAAGTTGGTGAATGAATTATGATCAATTCGAAGCTTCGTTGTAATCCTAGTATAACTACATCCCTTTCAGTGAAAATTTTACTCGAATTGATTAATGTTTGACTATTCAAATTCAAGTCCAAAGTTGACCATTGATAATTTTGGTATTCTGAACCTTATTGTTAAGGTAGCAACTTTGTCTATTAATTTTGGAAAATCCAGCCGTTGGATCGGTTTGGAATTTTCTTCCAATAAAGGTGACATATAGGCCTATCATTATATGAAAATTCAACCGTTAGTTATTTCATTTGATCTTTCAAATCTGATGCCAAAGTTGGCAATTTATGGCATCGACTTTGCGCTAAGTTTCCCGTCGATCCAGTCGTTGGATTGACCTAATTCTTTTTTCATAGTAGGTATGACCCTCTTCTTATGTCCAAAATTTGAACCATAAATCATTTCATTTGCTAGTCCGTCTCGTGCCCAAAGTTGGATAGACGTAAACTTTGAAAGTTGTTCAATTCATATCCCAAAATGACGATTTAGAATTTTGATTTCTGAAATACAATTCCGACAATATAATTGGACTCGTAACGTCATTTTGGTCTTATTTCATATATAATTTGCTTAAAGATTGAGATAATTTGGACCGTTTTGGACTTGTGGGCCCGCTTTGGATAACGTCTGGATTCTGAAATGGATTTATATCTTCATCATTGAATATTTGGACTTCGTCATATGGATTCTATATGATTGCTGGATTCTGGAACCATTCATGGTATTATCTTGGGCTATGGGATTTACTTATGGCCTGTTAGGCCTGTCAATGTATAGTCGAAAATTCGAATCCGATCCGATTCTGTATTCGAATTTTTAGATATTATTCGAAATTTCGGATATCGGATTCGGATATCCGAATGTTTTTCGGATATTACCCTTTTTCGGATACGAATTCGAATATTAAGATATTCGATTTCATTAATATTCGATCCGGTTTTAAAATAAAAAATTTTGGATATCAGATTCGGGTATCCGAAATTTTATATAGATTATAATTTGATGTATATATAACATATATTATATATTAATTACATATTCAAAAGAAGATGAAAGGGTATGGATTAATATAAGTATCATCCGGAAAATATTAATTATAATGCCATCTTTCCTGTTACTGACTTTTCATCTACTACCACTCCATTCTCCATATTATTTAAGTAGTATTTATTACTCTCAATTCTCCAAGTCCAAGAGAAAGAAGTCTTCATCTGACTTCATCTTCTCCAACAGTTGGATATTGAGGTAGTCTTTTCACTTAAGTAGTCTTTATTACTTTCACCTTAATATCCGAGTTGGAGTTCAACTGAGTGACTTTTGTGTCTCCAATTTTCTTACTCTCACCTTGATATATATGACTGTTGGAGAAGATGAGAAGTCAGTCAGATTATTTAAGTAGTCTTTATTATTTATTAGTCTTTATTACTCTCACTTAAGTAGTCTTTGTTAGTTAGATAAGAGGATTGGAGTCCAATTGACTTCTTAGTATAAGTATCAATCCAGATTCATTCACCCTTCTCCATAGTCCATTCTTTTCTACTTTATATTCTCTATTCTCAATTCTTAGCTGATTTCTTAATATAAGAATCACCCTACTCTATTATCTTCAACAAACGATGAGAGCATAAATTGTAGGACCGTTTGAGCACCTCTAGAGGGGGGTGAATAGAGTGTGTGCGTGTGCAGCGAAAAATAATCACCAATTAAAAATATTAAGCAATTATATATTATGGCATATAAAAGACGGTAAATAAAATACGGTAAAGTAAGAGTCAAGAATTCAAACTCAGTGAACACCACGATGTATACTGGTTTCCCTCTGAGAGGACTAGTCCAGTCGCGAGTACTCTTGCTCGCTGTTAATCTACTATGACACAAGCTTTAACTGAGCGCTTGCAACTCTTACAACATCATGCTTGGCGACAAGTGCACGACCGACTTCACACCTCGTGCTTGGTGACGAGCGCACGACCGACTCCAGAAGGCAATTGGAAAACTGGAACGTTTTCTGAATACAACCTCCGATACAACTCTTCAATACCAAACTCTAGATTAAACAGAAACTGTACTGGCTTGGCTAAGAGTCGTAAAGGCTTAGATATGAAAGTAAAAAACTCAGAACACTTTAGATAGAGAAGAGAATAGATGAAATTGGATGATTGAAATGAATAGTAATCTCAACTCTATTTATAGTTTTTTGGGGAACGAAACTCGGGCAGAGTTCGGATGCTAGAATTTCGCATACGAACGTTGCATGCAGATTTGGAGGCAACAAATATTTGAATTTAAACAGACCAAACTCGGGCCGAACTCGGTCAGAGTTCTGTCAGAGTTCTGCTGGGTCAGAACAGTAAGGAATGGACCAAATTTGTATAGGTTTTGGGCCTTTTGGAATTGTGGATTTTTGGGATACGTAGGTAGGCTTATTTTTGTTTGTGGACTGAGAAAAACCTAAGCCAGTACCGATCCGATCAATCTCACATTTTTTTTATACTCAATAAAAGAAAAAATACATAATAAATATGAAAACTAATAGCCCATTTGAAGACGGGGCTTCGCCCCCGAACCCGTGACGGGGGACGCTGCCCCCTCGACCCCTGTCCGCTGACCGGACAGCGGAACCCCCGATGCGAGGCCCCGGATAGGTCGTTAGGCAGTTCAGAGAAATCTTCTTGTATTATGCCGTCTTTGGACCATCAAATATTGTTCATTGCATATGTCCTGGTTTGACCATGCTTATTGTTTGTCTGCAAGTACATGTTAGACGAACAAAATAATATGATGCAATATGATATAAGCATAGCAATATGATATAGAACATTTAGGACAATGCTAAGTTTAAGTAGCAACATGATAGTGATGACATGAATATTAGTGACATCACTAGTTAAACTTAATTGATTAGCCATATTCAAAAACATGATGTAATCATTGGGCTAACAATCTCCTCCTTTTTGATTATGGCAAATCGGTTAAGTTTAAGATAGGTACAATAGATGCATATATCACTAATAAACACATATTACTAAAATATTCTTTGCTAACTTAAACTTATTTCTCCTCCTTTGACATGATCAAAAAATAAGCTCCCCCGTAATAAGCTATAAAATAAAATCAATCATTAAACAAGGAAGGCAGAAATAATCATGAACAACGATCCGGGTAGAAATTGGAAACAAACCATTCAAAACACAGTCTAAGAAAGAATATAATTATAGTTTTAAAGGATACCAATAGTAGAAATCAATCATTAGTCATAAATAATCCATAATTAAAATTCACAGATCTAGTATACCAATATAAAATACCAAATATAGAAAAATAAGACTTTTAACAATGATCACAAAAAAATATGATTCATAATTTGTCCATAAAATTAGTGAATCAATTCCATAAGGAGTAAACTCGTTGAAAAGAAATCAAAATAGATATACTAGAATCTATGTAAAATCTATACCAAAATTCATGCATTTGAACTCAATTACCTTAACATGATATATGAATATTAGATAAACAAGAAGGGAATAGAGACAAAATACTTGAGAAGGAGAAATTCAGTCGACTTGAATGCTCTCTCGCAAAGTATGTTCAGTCTAAATAAGATAATCATGAACTTTGAGATAAAATCTCAATAAGAAATGTCAAATCAGTTTAACTCAAAAGAATCATTAAATTAGGATAATTAACTATATTTGGCAATATATTTTAAAAAAAACTCGAATGAGAGAATTAAAAATAAATAATAATAATCATATATTCTCTCATCAAATACAAATCTAAATATCATGAACAACTCAACAAGATATTTAACTAAGACAATATAAGTCCATGGTGAATTAGGTATACCACATATTAAGGGCATAAAATAATTGAAACAATTAATTTGTTCCCCCTTAAAATATGCACATATATATAGTTCAAAAATAATTTAATAGATAAAATAAATAATCATAAGATCTAAGGGATATCCAAGATATGCACCTTTTCTTTCCTTTGATCATATGCATATAAAATTTCAAACTCAAAACAAATATCATCATTAGGCAAGAAAAAGAAATATCCAATAAATGAACACTTAAAGATGAAGAAAATATGTCTTCAATAAATATAAAAAATATTTCAAGATATTAAAAGATTTTGAAAGCTGTCTTTAATAATAACATTTGAGTACCTAATAGATTCAATAAATCAAAAAGAAATCAAAAAGACTTTTCAAAAATATGGAATTTATTACGAAAAATTGTCTTAGTAAATGTTCGAATGGGTTCATTTAGTCCTCAGACTAAAAGCTGGCGATTCGAATCACGGAAACAATTTCAATAAAAGAATCCATAAATCCATTTGAACAAATAAAAATAACTAGATAAATGTCCAAAGAAAAGTGTATTCTAGATATATGGCATGTCAATGGGATAATTGATTTGAAATAATTAACTGCTCCACCTTTACATGGCTATATCCAAAAATAATAATATTGACAAAATTTTAAAATAAAATTCAGAGACATATTTTCGAAAGTAGGAAACTAATTCAAAAATATTAGGTCTTCTTATCAAAGTTCATTTCTTTCCTTTTAAAGTCTTAGCACGGTGTCCACCTGACAACCGTAAGGTTTAAAAAAAGAAACGCTTTGAGAGAGAGACATTCAATATGCATGACTTCTCTCCTGTAAAGAGTTACTGTTGTAGACAGTAAGTAACTTGAATAAGAAGATAATAATATAAAGCTCAAAATCATTGAATATTACACAAGTTAAAGACAAAATCACAAGACTATAATATTCAATGAGTAGTCACAAGATCATCAAGTCTGAATATCGAATAGAGTGACAAAAAAATAAGTATATCAAAAGATGACAAACATTAACCTATACAGATCAATATATGTTACTTTTTGTAAAATTAAATCATTAAATAATATTATCCATCAAATTTAAAATCCAAAATCCATCCGATAACAATTGCAACTATATCTCAATAAATCTTTAGTTTATAAAGCGTTGATCAATCTTGGGTTAGCTGTAGAGTTACTGTCCCAGCTAACGGAGGTTTACCGGGAAACACTTAAGTACCGCTTCGCTTCGATCGTAGTCGTGATGACAGACAGATCCTTTGTAGGCTTGTACCCAAAATAAATCTCTTCTTTAATAACCGAGAATTTAAGAAGAATTAGTACAATATGAAATAAATTATATTCTATAGACTTAAAAAAAATTTAGAACAATGTAGCATACAGCATAAGATGTATCAATTATATTTATCCATATGTGTGCTACAAAATCATTGGATAACAATATAAAGCATTTATAAATCAAAATATAGGGCCTAGATATGCTGATGTATTCTGGAACCTAGGGGAATGGGTTTAGTGCCTTGGATCCAGAACTACATAATTATTGAAAGTAGACCTTAATAAATCTTAAGTCTATAAAGTATTGATCACTTTGGGTTAGTTGTAGGGGCCGATTCCCAGCTAGCGGTAGTCCAAAGACTAGTACACCGTGTCACTTCAGGCTATTTATACTTGTATGACAGAAGGACCCTTTCGGCTTATTCCTAAAATGATCTCTACTCTTAAGAACTTAGATTCAAAAGAATATATGCAGTATCATCAATCAGCATCGAAATCCAGAATTCCTAAATATAAGATAAGTAAATCCCCAAAGAATGAACAAGGAATGATTATCAAGATCAAGATATTAAAAATTTATCCAAAATGTCAACCAAAAAGCCAAGAAAAATATACATCATTAAAAGAGGCTTTAAGGAAGAAGATAATAAAGAGAAGTACATGAATTTGTTCAAAAAAAATAGCTTACATATGAGATAAGCACAAGTTTGAAACTACTTTTCAAAATAATATAATATAGAACTTGAACTTAACTCATATATCTCCATAAAGATATTTATAAATATAAGAAACATGTGAGCAATATATGATTGATAATGAATTATTCATGTATCATTAACAAGCATAAAAAAATCACAAGATCAAAAATATGCATAAATAAACTTTATCAGACAAAGATGTAATTGATTCATAAGAAATTAATCAAAATAAAATATAAAAATCAATAGTGAATATATTATGCAAGCACAAGGTTAACATAAAAGTATATGTATATACTTTTCAAGTAAATAGGAGACTTGTGCTAAACATACATACTCACAAAATACCGATCAAAGTAAATGTGACATGTTAAAGACAAATCGATAAGAAGTGACCATTAAAAATATTAAAGGCAAAGAGTCAAAAGCATAAACCAACAACAAAAGCTTCTATGGACTAGAGTGGCATGCATCTTCATAGATAAATACTAAGGGTAAAGAGCCTAGATAAATGTGTCACACTAATAAAAGAAAGACTATAGTGTGAAATAATCATTTAAGCTAATCAACTAGTCATGCTAGGATTATAACTCACATAAATGATAAACAATTAAAAGATATCAATGAGAGCTAATATCAATACATCAATAAGAACATGCTAGATATTAAAAACTATTTAGGAAGCATGTTATCGAAGTGGTTCTAGTGACCACACTTATTTGGTGCAATTGCTTGGAAGATGACCTTTGTAGCTTTGCAATCACCAACATGCTCCATGGTTCTAAGGTTCAGCATAAGAAACTCCACCTGTGTGAAACCCACAAATTCTAATTATGTTTTTATAATGCATGTTTGTTATTAAGTAATTTTCAGATTATTATTATTAGTTAAATAGAAAAAATTCTTTTCAAAGTTAAATAATTTGGAATTTTAATTTCCTGGCCCAGACCCGAACTCAATTTTGAATCTAAATATATTTTTATAATTTTTGGAATTCTAAATTATTAGTAAAAAATTCTTCCTAAAGAAAATGATATCTTTAATTCATTTATCCTCATTTAGCCATTAACCTTTTTAAAGCCCAATCACCATTAAGACCATCAACCATTTTGTTTCTTATAGCCCAAAGACCATTTTAATTTTATCAACATAGCCCATACCATTGAAGCCCATTTCCTTTGCAACCCAATAACCCTTTAAGCATAGGTTATAACCCATTAAAACCATTCTCTTAAGAAAACCCATTTTCTACTCTAACCAATTAATAAATCCAACCCAATAGGCCCAAACCCTTAACTCTTAAAGAGATGAAAACTCTTTACTCATCCATCTCTCTTTCTCATTACTGTTCTGATGAAGAACCGAAGAGAACTTCGGTTCTCTTGGTCGCTTCCTCTCCCGAACGGCTCCGAACCCCCTCCGTTCACCTCCCGTGCGACCATGGCCGATCAACTCCGGTAACTCCCCATCCTCCTCCCTATAAAAGTCTCTACATCCTCACAGCTCTCTCACCATCCCACTTCTTTTCCCCAAAATTTTCCAAATCCCTAGCCCCCATTCCCAGCTCCACCCCCGACATCCTCGGCGCCCGACCCCCGACGAACCCGACCCAGCCCGGCCGCCCCTTCCGAGGCCGACGCCCCACCGACGATCCAGCCTCCGCCGCTGCCATCCCTGACCGTCGGCGCCACCCCGTGCGGCCCCCGTCAGCTCGGCTCCATCTCGCGGAGCTGTCGTTCCATGCCCCGTCGGTTTTCGTTCCCGATCTGGTCTGCGGTTGCGCAGCCGAACTCCGGCGAGGTACTGTTCCGAGCCGATCCGTTGTCAGTGGAATTCTTTTCTCTATTTAACATCCGAGAGCTCTAGCCGAGCAACCCAAGGTATACTTCGTTTTCCCGTTTCTATTTTCGATAGTCGATGATGATTTTTGGTCCCCGATCCCGTTCTGGGATTCGGGTTTGTGATTACGACTTTTGGTTTCGAAATTTCCGAACTTCCTTTCGGAGAAGTTCTGTAATTTTGGTTATGCTTTGGTTTCTCGGAATTTCCGAGTTAACTCCGGAAAAGTTTCTGTGACTTTTGATGTCTGTTTAGTTTCAGATTTTTCCGAAAACTATTATTCTGGTTCTGTGGGTTTGATTGTTGGTTTCGGAAATTCGAAGCCACGTTAAGCTCCTGTGAAGTTTGGTTGTGTGATTTTCGGGATTTTTCTTATATATCTTTGACTAGTAAATATTAAGGTTCTATTGGGTTTTCGGAAAATTTCGGAAAAGTTTTGGGTTTTTCGAATAATATTTCGGAAAGAATTCTGTGGGTTGGTTTCAATATTATTATGTGGTTTCCCAGTATTGGGTTGTCCCGAATATAGAGGGAATGCTGCCCAAATTTTTTTATAAAGTTTTATAATTGAATTTTAAATCGGTTTTCGAAAAATAATTTATTAATTGGATTTTTGGGCAACGACCGTACCGGTCCATGGGCCCTAGCTAAATGCAAACAAAATCAGGATTTCCGGACGTTGAGGCATTAGCTATTTTTGTGATGATTGGACCAAGTCTGAGACTCGTAATTTAATTTAATTTAATTTAATAGTTTTATTTTGTAATTAAATTGTAGGACAATTTTAAGAGCTAACAAATATTTCTTCTTATTTCAATTTATGTAAAATAATTTGTAAGGGCATAAGTCCAGCTTTTCTATTTCTTTCTCTGTGGCCTGTAATTATTGTAGCATAGCTTTTTCTTTCTTTTTCTGGTTTTGCTGGTTTTAGCGTAGACACGTAGAATTAAAATAAATACTATTTGATATAAAAAAATTAATGAGATTTTCTCACGTTAAATTACAAATTGGTAGTTTAACAAACTCATGATTTCTCATTTAAAAGAAAGTCTAGTTTTATATATATATTATCAAAATACAAAGTTTTGCCAAATAACCGGTAATTGCTATTTTTTTTTCTCCAACTAAACCAGTAAAATGTTTATTCCATATAAATGACAACGAACGCATCTTATGACATTAGACGGTTTTTCTGGTAATTAATTATTAAACTAAAACTTGATTAGGATCAATTCTAGAGATTGCAACTAGCACACCTAGATATGGTTCAACTTTGGTTCTAAGTCTGGAATCTCAAATGTAGGATTTCGAGGAAGTGTTTGACCTAGTTCCCCGGTACAGACTCTCGATCCAGTCACAATAACAAAGGCAAGTACAGTTATGTCTATTTGATAATTTATCTAGTAATTGTTTTATTGTAATTTTAAATCACATTGCTACACGGAACTCTCTCCTAGAGTATTGATTGTGGAACTCTTTACTAGAGTTCGAATATTGACTCATTGATTGAATCTGATTTGACTCGGGATATTGGAGGAGTAGTGTAGCGTCTATGACCAATACCCCCATATTGCATTGATTGTGTGAGCTGATTCCTCCTATACACGAGGATAGGCCGGACCGTATCATTAGGATATAATTGAATCATCCCAAGCCGGTCATAGTTCGTTGCCTATTCAAATCACATTGTTTTGATTGTAGAATTATTGGAAAATATTGCTCAAGTATTTCAAATTGTTTAATATTGCAAATTTCAAAATTATTATTTGAATTGTTGAATATTCATAATTGTACTTTGCTCCCTCCTGACTGGAGACCAATATTTTTAGGTGATTGCGTCGTCGAGGATCTGATGTCTAACTCTGGTCCCACAGAACTTGGAACCCCAGAATCTTAAGAGCTGGATTAGTATTTATTTTTCTTTTGGAAACAAGTATAATAATTGAATGTTGTATTAATGTTTGTTGTATTTCAGCTGGCTTTTCAAATTGAATAAAAGATTTTATATTCGTTAGAATTTTATCTGCATATGTTTCACTACTGAATACAGCTTACTGCCGCCGTCTCAACAACGGTGTAGGCTGGACATGATCCGATTCGATCCAAGAAATTGGGACCGGGTCGTGACATGTTTTTAGTAGTGGCCCATGCAGGTCAGATCTGTAAATTTGTCTAGTCAACTTAGTCTAGACCATCGCGCAGTTCTGTAACTTGACCTAAGGATAGTTGAGACTTTAGGAAAACAGACTTTAGAAACAACTAGAACACTTAGATGATATACACCATGTTACATTATAAGGCCAAAAATTATTTACTTAAAAATCTATTTTTGCCTGCTTATAGATTCGTAGGATACCTTGTTTGTGTTTGTACCTAAAACCTTATCTAGATTAAGCTGATTGTACCTTTGATACCTTTGACTTTCGAGATTATATTCCTACCATAATTTTCAGGTTCTAGTATACCTTAGGATTCATTTCTTTTTGGAATAAGATTGAATTCTTCGGTCTTCTTCTTCTTTATCAAACCTAATTTTGAATTCTTCATTGGTTGATCAAATCTTACTTCTCTACCTTTAATTGAAATCATGATTCGTTCGATATGTAGAATTTCAAATTCTCTTAGCAACCCTGATAAATTCTTATCTACTCAATATATATCCATAACCATCATCCAATCTTTTACCTTGATCTCCTTTCCAATTGACTGACTTTCTCGGAATCAATCCTGAATTAAATTCTTCTGGGACCATTAAACCTCAAGGTCAGTTATTGCCAGAAGAATTAAGTTCAGTTTAGTCAGTTCATGATTCTCTTAAAGGAGTTATTTTCAATTTCAATATTGATTGTTATCTCCTAAGTTATTCCAAAGACCGAGAATATTCTCATCTGTTGACTTCCTTCATTCATCTTGAAACCCTACTCTCTCTATGCAATTTCTTGATCTTCTATGATCATGAAACAGGAGCGGTCAGAAAATTGATCACATTTTGAATCCATTCTATCCTTAAATTTCCTTTAGTCATGGAAAAATGATTATAATTGAGTTGTCTCAAAGATATTTCATTCTTTGCTAGACAATCTCGACTTAACTTCTTTTCAATAAGACTTGCCTTCTCTCAATTATCCAGCAAATTTTCAATTTTCCTTAGTTGTGAAATTATTCTTAAAATTCTGTATTCCCTGAGTGATTTGTCGGGAATATTTTAATTGGTCTTTCTTACTTAATCCGAAGATGTGATGCTTCTATCTTACCTTGTATCTAACTCAATTATTCAAATCAAGGTTGATCGTTTTATCTTTGGAAAAGAATATCGGAGAACAGATACTCCTCTTGATTTTAGCCCCAGTCTCTTGAATCTCAAACACATATTTTGATAAATCCCTTGATCTCAGAAGAACAGTCATCTACATTTTCCATCCTGTTTAGAACTTTAAACTCGTTTGAATTTTTGAAATTCCTCTGAAATTCACATGGACAAAGCTGAGGAAATATTTAGCAACCTAACATGACTCCGCACATTTACGTGATAGTCATTTATCGGAATTATGGAAAACTATGAGTTTACTGCAGCTAGTTGTGCACTAGTGAGGCATAAACTCTAAGTTGAAGTGATGACAGGTAATAGTTAGGTTTCCAAATATTATTGAGACTTTGCCCTATGTTGCTTAGCCATGAAATGGATAAAGTTGGAAGATTACTCGGTAAACTAAATTATTCAAGTTATGGAGTCAAAAATTCATTGTAGTCAGGTGCACACTGGCGAGGCATGAATTTAAAACAAAGTGACTTGAAAATAATTGGTTTTCGAATATTAATAAGACTATATTCATATCATGGTTATCTTCAATCATTCTGAGGATTTGTATCCTAGCACTTACTCCCACTTCCAGAAATGATCTATCGAATTATATTCTTGTCATGGCTATTTTAATCACCTTCACTATCTTAAAATCATACAATTTGTTGATTTCTTCCTGAGTCTCAAACTTCATACCTCATCCCAATTTGAATTAAAAAAAAATTGTCCCTCATTTCGAAAAATTACATTATCTTTTGTTCCTCAAATAAATTATTGATGTCGTATTCTTTTTGACCTTTCTGTTTTATTTGATCTCATTTTAAAACTTTAAACTTGTTATGATTATTTAATTTATACCTTGATTTTACTCGTGCCTCAAATGATTTTGATCATAACAAATATTCTAACTTTATCACAGATGATTTTAAAACATGCTTATATTTTATCTAGCAATCATGTCTCGAATTTGAGTAAGCCAGATGATTTAAAATTGGAATGATCCATTTCAGAAAAATTATGGAGAACATGAATTTTGAGATATATATATATATATAACACTTGTGATTGAACTTAAATCTAAGAAGGAAAATTAATGAAGATCAAATATTGACATGGTAGGTTAGAGGTTGTTGAATGATAAGTATGGAGATGCACTTTAGGAAGATGCATGATAAATCAGAAAATATATAAAGGATGACCAAAACAAGAAATTTAGATTTAAGGCGTAATTAATTAAGGATGAAGGGTACCAATATTAGAAACCCGAAATGGAAAGAATATACAAGTTGAAAGATGTAATAAAATATACTTTTGACAGAGAAAAGTTTAGTCAAAGTAATACAATAAAAGCAAAATGAAGGATTTGAGCTTAATCATGATAAATAAAATTTTATAGGGAGTTCAGGAGCAATGAGGAATCGGAATCAAGATATATACATGTTAGTCTAAAATCACAAGAGTGATCACTTATGAGTAAGAAATGATAAAACTTTACGGATCATGACAAATAAGAGTGTTGGACTTTAAATATGATATTGGGTACCGAGGCTTGATACTGAAGTAGTATGACAAGACATAGTCATAGAGTTAAAAATTTGAACATGTTAGAAAACTGAAAGAAGTACATACTATATTGCAAGATAGATGATATGTGAAAATATGGAAGACAAATTTTCTAAGGTGATTGACAATTCAGGAATGGAAACGAGAACTCATAATCATGGAGAACGACTTTATTCCTAAGGAGGGAAGAATATACGATTGATATATGACAGTTAAGTCTAGTTAGACATGAAGATATTGAAGAATAATACTCAGACTGTTTGAGGCATGATTGCATGATTGTACCTCTGACCCTGCCTTTAAATTTCGAGGACGAAATTTTCTAAGGAGGGAAGGTTGTGAAACCCGCAAATTCCAATTATGTTTTTATAATGCGTGTTTGTTATTAAGTAATTTTCAGATTATTATTATTAGTTAAATAGAAAAAATTCTTTTCAAAGTTAAATAATTTGGACTTTTAATTTCCTGGCCCAGACCCGAACTCAATTTTGAATTTAAATATATTTTATAATTTTTGGAATTCTAAATTATTAGTTACAAATTCTTCCTAAAGAAAATGATATCTTTAATTCATTTATCCTCATTTAGCCATTAACCTTTTTAAAGCACAATCACTATTAAGACCATCAACCATTTTGTTTCTTATAGCCCAAAGACCATTTTAATTTTATCAACATATCCCATACCATTGAAGCCAATTTCCTTTGCAACCCAATAACCCTTTAAGCATAGGTTATAAACCCATTAAAACCATTCTCTTAAGAAAATCCATTTTCTACTCTAACCCATTAATAAATCCAACCCAATAGGCCCAAACCCTTAACTCTTAAAGAGATGAAAACTCTTTACTCATCCATCTCTCTTTCTCATTACTGTTCTGATGAAGAACCGAAGAGAACTTCGGTTTTCTTGGTCGCTTCCTCCCCCGAACGGCTCCAAACCCCCTCCGTTCACCTCCCGAACGGCCATGACCGATCAACTCCGGTAACTCCCCATCCTCCTCCCTATAAAAGTCTCTCCATCCTCACAACTCTCTCACCATCCCACTTCTTTTCCCCAAATTTTTCCAAATCCCTAGCCCCCATTCCCAACTCCACCCCTGAGATCCTCGGCGCCCGACCCCCGGCGAACCCGACCCAGCCCGGTCGCCCCTTCCGAGGCCAATGCCCCACTGGCGACCCAGCCTCCGCCGCTGCCGTCCCTGATCGCCGACGCCACCCCGTGCGGCCCCCGTCAGCTCGGCTCCATCTCGCGGCACTCCGCTGCTGTCGTTCCATGCCCCGTCGGTTTCCATTCCCGATCTGGTCTGCGGTTGCGCAGCCGAACTCCGGCGAGGCACTGTTCCGAGCCAATCCGTTGTCAGTAGAATTCTTTTATCTATTTAACATCTGAGAGCTCTAGCCGAGCAACCCAAGGTATACTTCATTTTCTCGTTTCCATTTTCGGTAGTCGATGATGATTTTTGGTCCCCGATCCCGTTCCGGGATTAGGGTTTGTGATTACGACTTTTGGTTTCGGAATTTCCGAACTTCCTTTCGGAGAAGTTCTGTAATTTTGGTTATGCTTTGGTTTCTCGGAATTTCCGAGTTAACTCCGAAAAAGCTTCTGTGACTTTTGATGTCTGTTTAGTTTCGGATCTTTCCGAAAACTGTTATTCTGGTTCTGTGGGTTTGATTGTTGGTTTCGGAAATTCGAAGCCACGTTAAGCTCCTGTGAAGTTTGATTGTGTGATTTTCGGGATTTTTCTTATATATCTTTGACTGGTAAATATTAAGGTTCTATTGGGTTTTCGAAAAATTCCGGAAAAGTTTTGGGTTTTCCGAATAATATTTCGGAAAGAATTCTGTGGGTTGGTTTCAATATTATTATATGGTTTGGGATGATTTTGTTGGAGTGGCTTAGCATTTTCCCAGTATTGGGTTGTCCCGAATATAGAGGAAATGTTGCCCAAATTTTTTTATAAAGTTTTATAATTGAATTTTAAATCGGTTTCAGAAAATAATTTATTAATTGGATTTTTGGGCAACGACCGTACCGGTCCATGGGCCCTAGCTAAATGCAAACGAAACCGGGATTTCCGGACGTTGAGGATTAGCTATTTTTGTGACAATTGGACCAAGTCTGAGACTCGTAATTTAATTTAATTTAATTTAATTTAATAGTTTTATTTTGTAATTAAATTGTTGGACAATTTTAAGAGCTAACAAATATTTCTTCTTATTTCAATTTATGTAAAATAATTTGTAAGGGCATAAGCCCAGCTTTTCTATTTCTTTCTCTGTGGCCTGTAATTATTGTAGCATAGCTTTTTCTTTCTTTTTCTGGTTTTGCTGGTTTTAGCGTAGACGCGTGCGTAGAATTAAAATAAATATTATTTGATATAAAAAAATTAATGAGATTTTCTCACATTAAATTACAAATTTGTAGTTTAACAAACTCATGATTTCTCATTTAAAAGAAAGTCTAGTTTTATATATATATTATCAAAAATACAAAGTTTTGCTAAATAACCGGTAATTGCTATTTTTTTCTCCAACTAAACCAATAACATGTTTATTCCATATAAATGACAACGAACGCATCTTATGACATTAGACGGTTTTTCTGGTAATTAATTATTAAACTAAAACTTGATTAGGATCAATTCTAGAGATTGCAACTAGCATACCTAGATATGGTTCAACTTTGGTTCTAAGTCTAGAATCTCAAATGTAGGATTTCGAGGAAGTGTTTGACCTAGTTCCCCGGTACAGACTCTCGATCCAGTCACAATAACAAAGGCAAGTGCAGTTATGTCTATTTGATAATTTATCTAGTAATTGTTTTATTGCAATTTTAAACCACATTGCTACACGGAACTCTCTCCTAGAGTATTGATTGTGGAACTCTTTACTAGAGTTCGAATATTGACTCATTGATTGAATTTGATTGACTCGGGATATTGGGGGAGTAGTGTAGCGTCTATGACCAATACCCCCATATTGCATTGATTGTGCGAGCTGATTCCTCCTATACACGAAGATAGGCCGGACCGTATCATTAGGATATAATTGAATCATCCCAAGCCGGTCATAGTTCGTTGCCTATTCAAATCACATTGTTTTAATTGTAGAATTGTTGGAAAATATTGCTCAAGTATTTCAAATTGTTTAATATTACAAATTTCAAAATTATTATTTGAATTGTTGAATATTCATAATTGTACTTTGCTCCCTCCTGACTGGAGACCAACATTTTTAGGTGATTGCGTCGTCGAGGATCTGATGTCTAACTCTGGTCCCACAGAACTTGGAACCCCAGAATCTTAAGAGATGGATTAGTATTTATTTTTCTTTTGGAAACAAGTGTAATAATTGAATGTTGTATTAATGTTTGTTGTATTTTAGGCTTTTCAAATTGAATAAAAGATTTTATAATCGTTAGAATTTTATCTGCATATGTTTCACTATTGAATAAAGCTTACTGCCGCCGTCTCAACAACGGTGCAGGCTGGGCATGATCCGATTCGACCCAAAAAATTGGGACCGGGTCGTGACAACCTGAAATATTAGGTGAAGACTTTGGTATCCAATACTTGGATCCATATTTGTTAGCTTTGGGAACCCATTTGCACAAGTTCATATCAATAAGTTTTCTAATCTGACAATAATTAGAAACATGTCCATTCATACCACAATAATGACAGAAAGTATTAATATTAGTACTATGTGCAGCAGTATGAGAACGTGCGGTGTGATATGTCTTGCGTGATTGGCTATAATAAAAAGCATGGTTATGTTTAACCATAGCTTTGCGTGCTTTCTTTGTAAAAGATATGTCGTGTGTGATTTTGTGATGTGTCACGTGTCTTGTGTTAGACTGAGTCACAGGTTATACTACCTGCTTTTTCAGTCTAATCTCTAACTTTTTAGAGTTAGCACATATCTCATCATATTTAACAGAAAGAGCATTAATTCTACATGAAGCAATAGAATACTTCTTCTTTTCTGATTCTAATTCCTCCTTAAGTTTAGCATTTTCTTGAGTGCTTTTCTCAATGCATTCAAGTGTCGCATGCAATCTAAACTCAAGTATGGAAATCTCAGTAGAATTATCAGAAGTAGAAGTGTTTCTAGCATCATTCAATAAGCAAGTCAGCTTTTCATTCTCAAGCTTATAGCAGAGAATATCCTTTCTAGCTTGCTTATACTCATCTAATACTTTCTTGTGTTCTTTTAATAGATCACTGAAAGCATCAGATAGGTCATCATAAGAAAATTCACTCTCTGCAAAATTGAGTTATCTTCTACCTCGTTGGATAATGCCATTGAGCATATATTTGTAGCTTGACGAGGTCTCTTTTCTTCTTCAAATTCGCTTGCCTCACTTTCGCACCATATGCTCGTGGTAGCGTACTTGTGAGATGATGATCTTTCTTCTTTTGATCGTTCGTAGTGACTCTCCTTTCTAGCAGTAGTACAATCTTCTTGGATGTGGCCTATCTTCTTGCGGTTGTCACATACAAGCTCTTCTTCATATATAGGGTTGTGTTGAACCTTAAATCTTGATGCCATCATGCACACATTTGCATCATTATAAAGACTATCCTCCTCTCTGGAGTCGCTAGCACTACTTTCGTACCTGCACTCATAAGTAGCTTCAAGAAGTTTCTAAATTTTATGAGATATTGTGTAAGTAGTAATGAGATTGAATACATTGAAGTCTACAGCACAATAGAAAGCATGCTTTGCTTTTGCATCAAGGCTAGCTAACTTCTTCTCTTCCTCTGTGTAACTATAATGAGGCTTGTTGATTATAGAGGATATGAGAATAGAAGTGATAGCAGGCTTTTTGTAGCCATTGACAACAATTGACCATAAGTCAAAGTCTTGAGACTTCAGGTACAAGCTCATCCGTGTTTTCCAATAACTATAGTTCGTTCCATCAAATAGTGGGAGTCTATTTGTGGATTATACTTCACCTGTGAAAATTGAATTCACGACTGCCATATAAAAATACTCTACAGTGTTATATATGAATATAACCTGCTCAATTGATAATAAGGATCTACTCTAAGGATGTTAAGCCAAATAATAGAGTCTTAGCTCTGATACCAATTGTAGGACCGTTTGAGTACCTCTAGAGGGGGTGAATAGAGTGTGTACGTGTGCAGCAAAAAATAATCACCAATTAAAAATATTAAGCAATTATATATTATGGAATATAAAAGACTGGTAAATAAAATGCGGTAAAGTAAGAGTCAAGAATTAAAACTCAGTGAACACCACGATGTATACTGGTTTTTCTCTGAGAGGACTAGTCCAGTCACGAGTACTCTTGCTCGTTGTTAATCCACTATGACACAAGCTTTAACTGAGCGCTTGCAACTCTTACAACACCGTACTTGGCGACAAGTGCACGACCGACTTCACAACACTGTGCTTGGTGACGAGCGCACGACCGACTCCAGAAGGCAATTGGAAAACTTGAACGTTTTCTGAATACAACCTCCGATACAAACTCTTCAATACCAAACTCTAGATTAAACAAAAACTGTACTGGCTTGGCTAAGAGTCGTAAAGGCTTATATATGAAAGTAAAAAGCTCAGAATACTTTAGATAAAGAAGAGAAGAGATGAAATTGGATGATTGAAATGAATGGTAATCTCAACTCTATTTATAGTGTTTTTGGGGAACCGAACTCGGGCAGAGTTCGGGCAGAGTTCGGATGTTAGGATTTCGCATACGAACGTTGCATGCAGATTTGGAGGCAACAAATATTTGAATTTAAACAGACCGAAATCGGACCGAAATCGGACCGAACTCGGTCAGAGTTCTGTCAGAGTTCTGCTGGGTCAGAACAGTAAGGAATGGACCAAATTTGTATAGGTTTTGGGCCTTTTAGAATTATGGATTTTTGGGATACGTTGTAACGCTCCGTCCCAAAATACGTAGGACTAGGAACGTAGACATGCCAGCTGTATTCATACGAAGTACATAGGCCTCGTATGGATACATAAGCTGTAAATGCAGTAAAACCATGACTAATCTCATCCACACAAAAATAAAAGAATAAAAGATTTCAAATAATGATTATGAATTATCTTGATACAATATGTTGGGCGGAGACAAATCCACTACCAACAAGTGAGGAAAGAAATACATGGAAATGAAATGAGTTTGGCGAGCGAAGCGAAGATGATCCAAGTGCAGTCATCCTCGAGGAAATAGCGATGATCACGGCTAGAGCTAGAACACCTGCGAAAGTCAAGAGCACACACCTGGCGAGATTACCAGGTCCTCAGAGGGACGTAACAAGACACATAATATCATGCCAATAACTGAATAAATAAAGCTCAACAGAAAAGTATATGTCTAAACAGATAAAGGTCCTTAACCATTCTATGTGTAAATGCATTTTAAAGACAACGTTCCACACAAGGGCTCTCGAGACTAGAAACACGGCGCGTTAGCGTTTCAACCAAGGCACTAGTGGCGTCTAGAGAAAAGTAAATGCACGGCCCATTAGCACTCGAGTGAGAGCTAAGGGGCATCTAGAGAAAAATAAATGCACGGCCACTAGCTCTTGGGTGAGTCACTAACGGCAGCTAGAGGAAAGTAAATGCACGGCACATTTGTGTTTCAACCAAGACACTAGTGGCATCTAGAGAAAAGTAAATAAGTGCACGACGCACTAGCTCTCGGCTGAGTCACAAATGACAGCTAGAGAAAAGTAAATGTGTGAAAGTCCCTGCGCCTAATAACTGTCTTCACCCTCCCCATGCACTACTCGTGTTGAATCCACACCACGATATTTCTAATAACCGCTAAGTCTTCTAGACAACTATATTAGCAGTTATATCCTAACGCTCGTCATGTACGCACCGATGTACGGTCGGTACGCAAGTCCGAATCTATATGAGACACATGACATCGTGGCACACAGGTGTCGGGCCAATGAATGCGGCACAAACAAAGTTGGTCCCTTAACTCTAGGCCAAATGTATAACAAAAACTAAGTATAGTAATTTGCAACTACATAAAGTTTTGAAATAATAATTTATATTTGCTAGAAATAAATAATTATAAAGCATGCATGATATTGAGCAAGAAATTTAAACAGTAAAGGCAAGGTGTCTTGCCTGGTAGGACGCCTGGTGTACTGCAATGATCAATATGGCACGAACTGCGACTTCGATAACAACTATGCAAGGTGACCTCTGATGATGGCACAGACAGTCTCATTGGGTCCAGAAAGGTCAAATTAGTTAGGGATGACATAAAGTAGTCTAAATTCGAAGAGAGTAGGAATATGATGGTCGAGAATCAGAAATGATGGAATTGGAGGAAATAATATATATATATACATTTTAGGAAAGTGCTTCTATTATGAGAAGTTATATTTACTAGCAAAATAATATTTGAAAATAGAGAAATAACTCGATTTAGACTAGAAGCCAAAGTCTGTATAAATACGCTTATAAATAATAACTATACTTCATAAAATATTTTAAATAGATCTTTGAAAATATTAATAACTCGTTTAGGTCAAAATTATATTTAAAATTTGCAGGGAAAATAATATAAAAATAATTTTATAAGTTTATTTTGAAAATAGGCGTGGACTACACACATTATTATAAATCAAAATATTTTAAATAATATTTTGGAAGTCTACAAATTTATTTGGCTAAAAATCTTACTTTTATCAAATAAAATAGTCTGGACAAAAACTCCTTGAAATAGCTAGAATATGGAATAATAAATAATTATATAATAAAACTATTGTCAATAACTAATTTATCTAGCACCACAACAATATCAAGAAATATAAAAACAAAGATAATACTATTTCTACTACTATTAATAATAATAATAATAATAATAATAATAATACTAATAATAATATTACAAGTATCAAAATTATGTTGTTGTCCTTTCTTCTATACTAAATAAACAATTAAAATAATAATAACAATAATAATAATAATAATAATAATAATAATAAATAAAAAAGAAGAAAAAAAATACAAAAGACACAAACAACAAAAAATCAAACCCAAACAGTGGAAACACTAAAGGGGGCTGCTCTCCTTTCCTTTTCGAGTGAGAGAGAGAGAGAGAGGAGCTGAGAGGGAGAAAGGAGTGATCGGGAGAGAGAGAGAGGCGGTCGAGAGTGATCGGAGGGGCAGCCAATGCGAGGGTGGTGAGGAAGAGCGGAGGGGGAGATGAGACTCGGGCGTGGAGAGCTACAGTGGAGAACGGGGACACAGAGAGGGAGCGAGGAGTAGATCGAGAGGGTGCGGGGTGTCGGCCGGCGACGGAGGCGGCGGAGAACAGAGAAAGGGGGGTTCTCGAGGGCGGAGGTCGGCGCTTGCGGTGAGGGTTTCGGCGGCAAGGGGCGGCGACGTGGCGCCGAGATGGGGGAACCGTACGGGGAGATCGGGGTCGTCCAGATCCGGAGGAGCGCGTGGGTGGCGCAGCCCTTCGCCGGCGGGTGGTACGGCGGCAGAACAGAGGGTGAGAGAAAGAGAGAAGGGGGCGGAGTCTACACGGTCGAGGGGTCAGGGTACTATGCCGGGGCTGGCAAGGTGGGCGGAGTGCGGAGTCGGGCGCTCACGGCAGCGGTGAGCCGGAGGCGGCGCTGCGGAGCGGAGAGAAGAGGCAAAGTGGAGAAGCTCCGGCAAGGCAGTGCTCGCACGAGGAGGAGTCCGTCGGTGGAGTTACCGGGCTGTGCGGATCCGCGGGTGGCGCGCTGCAGGGAAGCGCGACTCCGGTGATGGGGAGCTCGCCTATGGCGGTGGACAGCGCGGTGTGGTGTGGCGGCCACGCGGCTCCGCCTGAGCGGCCGGAAGGAAGGCGTAGGCGGTGGTCGTGCGTCCAGGGACGAGAGCGACGTTCGTCGGACTCATGATGGTGGAAGCGGCCAGTGCTGTTTCGGTGATCGGGGCAGCGAGCGGAGGGCAGGTACGATTTTCTACCTCTCCTTTCTCAACATGTGGTGGTTGTGTCGTTGGCAGATTTTGGGTTTTGGGGTGGTGGTGCGAGGGGTGGTGTCGGGAAGCCTCGGCCAGGGAGCTGCCAGGATTAGGATTTAGGGTTAGAGATTTGGCTGGTGTCGGGGTTGTCGACACGGAATAAACGGATTGTACATGTAAATGAATAAAAAATTTAATGGGAAGGAATTACACGGACACGATGCACGCACGATGAGCTGTTTGTGGTATTGATGGAATTTGTGGAGTAATTATATGGAGGAGTACCTGCCTATTTATAGGATGTGAAAATTCCCATTTGGATAGGATTGTGGGGGTTTTAAATCCCGTTAGATAATTCAATTCAAATCAAATCTAAATTCAATTTAAATTCTAATTTTAAATCTAGATAATCTAGACTCAAATTAAATATAATTTCTACCTTTAAACTTTTTAAATTAAATCCATAAAATCAAATCGAAATTTAAAATGGCCACAATAGCTTCCAATTATATTTTTTAAAATACCAATAATAATAATTTCGAAAATAATAAATATTTTTAAATGTCTTTTTGAATAATAAAATATTAATATTAATAAATCTCAAAAATTATATTTTTATTTAAAAATAAACTAATAAAATATTTAGGAAATATATATACGTATGCACAAAGAATATTATTTTTTTATTAATAACTATTATAAACGAAAGACTTTTTATAAATAAATAAAATAGTGGATTTGGAAATGTTGGTATGATAGCTAAAATAATTATTACATATATTATTTTAAAAATGTAAAATAATAAATAAAAATATTTTTCTAAAAATATGTACGCTCGCACATATTCGCACTCGTCGAGCAAATTCGATAATAACGAAATTTCGTGCGTGACGTACACTGCAACTACGCAACGTACAAATACAAAAAAAAATTAGTACCAAATTAAAAAAATATAGTAGAAATTTAGGGGTTTTACATACGTAGGTAGGCTTATTTTTGTTTGTGGACTGAGAAAAACCTAAGCCAGTACCGATCCGATCAATCTCACATTTTTTCCTATACTCAATAAAAGGAAAAATACAGAATAAATATGAAAACTAATAGCCCATTTGAAGACGCCTTTCTCCTGACATTGAAGACGCATTTTTCCTTGACGGCAATCGTCCAAAGATAAACAGATCTGGAAATCTGAATACCTTTCGGGGGCTTCGCCCCGAACCCCTGACGGGGGGCGCTGCCCCCTCGACCCCTGTCTGCTGACCGGGCAGCGGAACCCCCGATGCGAGGCCCTGGATAGGTCGTTAGGCGGTTCAGAGAAATTTTCTTGTATTATGCCATCTTTGGACCATCAAATATTGTTCATTGCATATGTCCTGGTTTGACCATGCTTACTGCTTGTCTGCAAGTACATGTTAGACGAACAAAATAATATGATACAATATGATATAAGCATAGCAATATGATATAAAACATTTAGGACAATGCTAATTTTAAGTAGCAACATGATAATGATGACATGAATATTAGTGACATCACTAGTTAAACTTAATTGATTAGCCATATTCAAAAACATGATGTAATCATTGGGCTAACATAAATTGCTTGGAAGAAGATGATGATCAAAGTAAAATAGTAGAAATAAGAGTATTTGTTTTTATATTTCCAAATCCATGAGTTGCTTTGCCAAATTTTAGGTGTTTGATTTCGAATATTCGACTAATAATTAAATTTTTAATATTTCAAATTTTTGATATTTTAATAATAAAACACTAGGTAGATTCAGATTTGTGTTATCTAATCAGATCGAATCGGATATTATCCGATATCCGTTAAGCTAAACGGATACGAATTCAAAGTGTCAAAAAGATATTCGTTCGAATATCGGATCGAATTCAGATATTACAAATAAAAATCGGATTTGGATACGGATATTGGTCTATCTGTACCGATAAGCATCCGTTGACAGGCCTATGGCCAGTTAGTAGCGGACCTATTCTGTATCGGTATGTTTGTGACCGATACGTCGACAATAACCTATCTTGAGGCAAGTACACAATGCTAGTTTGTTGTTTCCATAATTAGGAATCATATTGAAACACGATCTTGACATGATATAATTTATTGTATTGCGCATTGATATCGTTATTGTTTCTTGAGTTTTGGGAGGAAAAATACTAAGTAGATATGTGATCAATCCCCTATCGATTGGATTGATTGATTGATTATTGTAGCCATCATACACTTCAAGTATGACTGAGCCGTACCATTATTGTGGATAACCATCAATTTGATGTGTCGTATTACTCTAGTCGATCACATATTGAAAATAGTATTTCATACACATTAGCTAGTTAGTCCTCTTGTACTTGATTATTAGTTATCACATGTTCACGATTGTAGCATGCTTAGTAGTATTTTTATTTTTTATTGTATCATATTCGTTATATTCTTATTGCATATCTATTATTTAGCTTTATTTTGTATCGTGTAGCGTTATTAACTATTTCTACTTTGCTCCCATCATGACTGGATACGTTGACATACTAGGAGATGATGAGGACTTGTATCCTACTTACTATGGACCATAGGATGATGACGTAGGTAAGGTTGGTCCCAATGCTCTTATGGACCAGAAGGTGATCCCCGGAGGGATCTAGGTTAACATTGTTTTCTATTTTCAACATTATATCATATATTTTGCTTTTTTTTTTAGCTATTTGACCGGATTTGTCTCCGGAAAACTTTACTTGACATGTATAAATAATTGAGGATTTAGACTTGTGACTTTGGAATGATTTGGTAATATTGTCATGGGATTATATTCTCTGTCGTTCATATCTTCCTTTAGTATACTATGATTGAGTAGATGCTTATATTCAATATCGTTGTATTGTTATGGTGACTTGCATTGAGCTTTAGACAACATGTTATCGTCGATAACACGACATAGTATGAACGTACTACGTACTCGTACTCGAACATTCGGGAGCGGGACGTGACATTGGCATTATACTACAAAGAAGTTACTATCATAGTTGGCAGAGTTTATACATATATAAATTGCACTTACAAAAAAAATACTCTCCAATAGTTCTCAATTTCTATCATACATGGCAGTACCTAATATTAAGATAGAGAATTTTTTTTATTTTATGATTTAGTTTGAAAGTGAACCAATATTAAGATAAAAAATTTATGTAGAAACCATTGTATAAATTCTCCATCATATAACATATATGGCCACTTAGAATGGAAATTGAAATAAAAACCATTGTTTTGAGAATTTTTTTTTTAAATGATTTCTACCATAGTTAGAAATAAGAAAGATAAGAAATTCATGATAGAATTTGCAAAAGACCCCAAAACAATGGATCCCAAATCACAACGGCGTCTTGCGTGTCCGTATCCATAGCCGAGTCGTATTGTACCAGAACCAAAACTCGGCACTTTCTCTATTAGTAGTATCGTCGTCTTCCTCTCCAAATCGTTCCTTCTATTCCTCCACCCCCAATAAAGCTCCAATTCCCGAATCCCCAACCCCAAATCTCTGCCGCTCATGGGTTACGACAACGACCCGTAAGATCTGTCTATCTCCAAATTCTCCAATTCCGATCTTTTCAATGGCACAAAACTTAGGGTTAGGGTTTCCTCTCTTGTTCGTTTTTTTAAAAATTTCAGGTCGATGGACGAGGATGGTGAGCCGCTCATGGACCCCGACGCTGACTACGACCGCGAGAACTCCCCCGATCCCCTATTCGACGACGGAGTCGATGATGACGAGGAGGACTGGCGAAGGGAGCGATCGCCGACTCCTGCGTACGACGAGGATAAGGTTGGGAAGCCGAGGAAGCGGCTGGTGAAGAAGAGCGGCGAGAAGGGGTCGGACGGGATCGGCGGGGAGGGGTTGGAGGACTGGGAGGAGGACGCGCCGTCGTCGTCGAAGAAGAAGAAGAGGAAGGCGTCCGAGGAGGAAGGAGGGAGGAAGGAGAAGAGGAAGTCCGTGGGATCGGGGAAGGCATCAGGGGCGAAGGGATCGAAGTCGTCGCTCGAAGGATTGAAAGGGTACGGCGGTGGATCCAAGGGGGACGAAGCTGGGGGCAGTGGCGATCCGGAGATGAAGGAGCTTTGGGATACGATCGCCGGTGGGGATTCGGAGGTATTAGCAATCCTGGTTTTGCTTGATTGGGTGAATTAATCTTTCTAAGATTAGATTAGTTAAGAGCATTTGTTAATCTTTGCTGGTTGTTGGTATGAGTACTGGTGAACTCTGTTTGAGCTGAGTTGTTCGAAAATTACAGTTGGGAAGAAATTTCTCAATGGTTGGGGGCTGGAATAAGAGTTCGGATTAAGTCGTAAAGGGAGAAGCAAATCCCTTCATGAATCATCCCTAGATTTGTGAGATGGTTTGATGGTAATGAAGCCTTTTTTTAGATATGGTAATGTATCTAGTTGAAGAATTGTTTGGTGTCGTCTCTGGAATATAGAACTTTATGGAATGTGAAGAAGTTTGATTCTTTGGAAGGGATACTGGTTATATTTGAGATTTCAGATTAGGGTTCGCCTATTTGTTATATAGGTTGTAACGGAATTAATGATTGGCCTGTCGTCCTGGTTCCCACAGTTCTAGTGCTTGTCAACAATCTAAATGTCCTTGAAATTATGTATTGTCTTCACTTAGGAAAGGAAACACGAATTTGATAAAATTAAGGGTGAGCAATTGAGAGCACAAGAATTATCTTAAGCAGAATATTGGCACCTACTTGCGGCTAGTTGTACATTATCCCCTATTCTTTATGATGGTCTTTGCTCCACTTCACATATGGGAGTTAAAAGAAGAGATTCATTTTTTGTTGTTGTGGATTTCTTATTTTGTTTTGGTTTTGCTTTCCACGAATTACATAATGTACTACTGGGCACATATTATTGCTCTATTGGTTGACATATTACAAAGTGTTTCCTAATTTCATGGTGATTATTTCTTGAACTTTGTTAGATATGTTGTCTTTTGTCCACAAGTTTATGCTGTTGACTTTTTTCTTTGCTGTGTCCATCTGCCATGCATTTTCTTGCTTTTGTTGATTCTTCTGGATATTGCCGTTTCTTTTTTCATGTCTTGTCATTATATACTCTCTCTTTTTTCATATGGTTAATTATCCTAAGTAAGTTTGCTTCCTCCTTATCTGGCATTTCATATTAGGCTCTGATATGGAACTTACTGATGTAAGAGAGTAGTCCTTACTTGAGTTGATTCAGCTGAATCGAAGAAATGTGTTCACATAGTCAACCTCAAGGATCTGTGAGATTGGTTTTGTATATAAACTTTTATCTTCATTGCCTTATTATCCACAGACCTGCTTAAGTACTTGTTTTGGATGCCATGAATCGTGACTTCCTCCATACTTCCAGTATACATTTCAATTCAGATGAGCAAGACATGTATATCTTTTCTGATCATCTGTTTGTTTTCTCAAATCAATGTTGCCTTCCATGAGAATTAGGAGCAGGGCAATTTGACAACTCGCAGAAAATCTTCTAAGATTCACTATAGTAAAAGATGACAATCACACATTAAATCTCCACGTAACCAATTTAATTTAGAGAAGGGATAGATTTTCTTATCAACCTATTGAAGGAAAGAAAAACCATGGGTGGCTTCTTATAACTAGGAAACTATGTTACTGCTCCTTGTTGAATATTGCTAGATTGTTTCCCAAAAAAAGAAAAGAAAAACTATGGGAGTTAAATGCCAAGGCCAAAGTAGTACTTGGTTTAATGAGATTCAACTCGACTTTATCTGGTTGCATTTCAGGTGCCTTGTGGCTCTAGCTGAGCCTGTCAAATCACTTCGCCAATTGCCAGCTTGTCTATGCAGGCTCACTTGAGCTGACTTTTAATTTCTATCCTCTGTTCCAGCTAACAAATTCGGCTGTTTATCCATCTTTTATGTAGTACTTGCGGCATGACTTGACTTGCTTGACTTCCAATCTTCTGCCACTGCAGATGGCGAACCCCATCCACATCGGACTCAAGGTTCTAAATGGCGGTAGGCAGGTCCGCGGCGGATAGGGTCCGTCTGCCACCTAGGCACCACCTAGACAGTTGATACATTTTGAACTTTTTTTAACTATTTTACCACTGTTTTTTCATAATATGCATATTTTAAGGGTGTTTTATGCATAAATAAGTTGTAGAACAAAGATTTATGAAGTTTCAGTCTTGTAAATGTATCTAGGAAGGTAGATGAAGGTTGTTTTAGCTTGAGATGAACAAACCGTTACTAAGGGAAATTGGCATCATTTAATTGTGATATCAAAGTATCTAGGAAGGTAGGTGAAGGTTTGTGGAATATGAAGGCTTGGTTTGGGATTGGGATTGCTGCTCAGGCACCGCAGAAGCAGCTTTTGACAGCAGATGGGAGGCTACTGCCAAAAGCTTCCCCAAAATTGAACCGGCTTTTCAGCAGTTTTTTGATAACTTGTTACCAAACAGCCTTGGACTGCTTTCCAAGAAAAAAAAAAAAAAAAGGCAGCCTCCTATAAGCAATCCCAAACCTAACCGAAGAAGTTTGATTTCTTAGTTAGTATACAGGTATATTTGAGGTCTATTATTATGTAGAACTATGAGTTGTACAAAAGGCTTCATAGATAATTGATTGACCAGTCTACTTGATGTCGACACTTTCACTTCATGCCAGAACCTTATGGTGCACATTTGTAAGCCTTAGGCTCCATAGTGAATCTGATCCGACTGTCAGCCTCACTTGTACTCTTCTAGTTTATGGTGCCAAAATCCTGGTTCGGCATGGAATCATTGAAATTTTGGATGTTCAATAGATTAAAAGTTAGGACAGGAAGTATAAAGTTAACAAAAATAAGGACAAGCAATCGTTTGGAGTGTCCATGTCATATCTAATAGGTTGAAGACACGGATGCAAATTAATTTTGGAGTATCTGTGATTCCTAGGAGAGAGATGTCATAAAAGTACCATCTCTCTTTTTCATGCTTAAGTATCTGCTTGCAAGCTAGTTGAACAATATCCCCTATTTTAGATTATGAACTTTGCTCGACTTTTATTAGATGTGATAGTTAAAGGAAGAGATGCTTGTATCTTGCTTGGGGACTTCTGTAGTTTAATTTTGATCCCCCGTACTCGTGTGGATAGCTTCCTTACCCATTGATTAACATGTATTTGCATTTTTCTGTGAATAGTTTTATCGTATTTGATTCACTATGTTGTCTTTTGCCCAGGAGTAATTTTGTTATTTTCTTTATTGTTGTGTTTATCCATCATAGTTCTTTGATCCTTAGAAGCCGAAAGTGTGGACGGACACGACTACTTAGAAGAGTCTAAAGTTGGGAGCGTGCGCTAAGAAAAAAATTATTTTTATTAATTATTGTTATCAAAATTTATAAATATCTTAATATTTATTATAATTTATAAAATTTAGTTCAAAGTTACAGAGAGATCATTCGCATGTTGAATTTTTATGATGTCAAGGTAAATAATCTTTAGTTTCTTGGTACTTTGATAAACGTATATTAAAATCTTTTAACTTTCTTCCCAAAATTTATGTTCTCTTTTAAAATTATGGTCATATTATGGAAGCGCTCAAGTAGCCGGAGAAACACGCTCCCGTCGTTGGAGAAACGAGCTCCCGTTATCGGAGAAGTGAGCTCCCAAGTAAGAACCGCCGAATCGAGATTCTTACTGAGATCCGTTGACCTTCTAGGAGTTTCTGGCTTCTAAGCTTTGATCCCACATAACTCTTAATGTGCGTATTTCCATATCTTTTTTACAAGTAGAATTCTCAGGTTTTGTCCGTCTATTTGCCCTATACTTGATAGATTTGCCACCTGTTCTTGCTTTTCTTATTAGACTCTAAAGTTTAATGTGGAAGGTACTGATGTAACATACAAGATCTGAATGGAGGAAAAAAGTTGCATCTGTTCTGCAGGCCTAGGGTCGACATATTAGGGTTTCAGTAAAAGGGAAAGGAAGGGGAAAGAGATTTGGTAGACTAATGGCACTCATATCTGCTCTTTATTTGATTTTATTCCACCCCCTAATACAATGATGAACGGATCATTATATAGGCCCGTCGGTTGCTAGAAAAAAGATAAAAAGTAAATAATTAGAAAAATTGTCAATAATGACAAATTATTGAACGCAATTATTAAATCATAACCTATGATTGTGCCGTAAAGATAAAAATGTAAACATCCTCGATATGATCAAATCAACAATTAAAATTTTACCAAAAAGGAAAACAAGATGTTGCGGTGTTGTTTTGAGGGACCAAACGATGAAATTTGACGATCAAACGAAAAAATAGGTGTCTGTAGGACTGTAGTTGCAGTTTGATATCATAGGTCTCCTCCGTATCTTCAGTTTTGCTGTTTGTGTGCCTGAAACAGACTCCGGTTGCCAACCCTTTCCAGCATAGTCTAGTCCCCGGTTTGGCACAGTCTAACTCCTCCAAGTAGGCGAGGGCTGCATCATCTACCCGTGGTGGAAAAGAACTTGTCCACGAGGTCATGCTTTCATTGTCCGATGAATCTATAATAAATGTTTAATGTTGAACATGTCGGATGTCTTTAGGTGGCTAGGGAGCTTGAGCTGGTAGTATGCGTTGTTGTTGATCTTCCTCAAAATATTGCAAGGACCTACCATTTTATTACTCAGTTTACTGTATTCTCCCATAGGGTACCTATCCTTAGTGAAAATAGCCCCAAATAAACTCGCCTTCTTTCAAAACCATGCTCCAACAATGTTGGTTTGTAGCTTATGCTTGGAGTTAAATACTTCAATTTGTTGCTTAACCTGATTATGGATGCTCTTCAGGTGTTCAACCATGTTCAACCATCTGATAGGAAACCAATTTAGATTTTCTGTTATATTTTAGTTCTTTTTGGTTATTTTAGGTAGAAATCATTTATCTGTTTTATCGATTATCATTTTAAATTATATTAGGGATAAGCCTGTGATTGTCTTTATCTTCTTTTTATTTCTTGAGTCTATATAAATAGTCTGTAAGTTCATAAATTATTCATTGAAGAATGAGAAATCTATTTTTGAGTTTGTATGGTATGATGCCAAAATCCGAAAGTAGATCTTTATCTTATTTTCTTCTCCGCCTCCGACGTTGACGCGACTCGGGTCTCGAGTACAAAAGACGTGTAATCGAGATCCAACATAACCTGCATGTTTTCAAACTCGGATATTTTTATTTATAATCAATTTTTATGTTTTAAATTTCTATTATAATTTTTGTGATAAATTTATAATTGTTGATTGTTCACATTTCATTTTAAAGCTTACACATCAAATTTGTCATAAATATCCAATTTCATACTAATTATATTTTTCCCTATGTCTATGTCCTGCATTACCATCTCTTCTGCTTGGATGCTCCGATGCATGATGTGAGGAAGAAGAGCAAGGTCATGTAAACAAGTCATGTTGTTGCCTTATACGATCTCGAAGGATGTCATTTTCATGTTGTGGTTCATGGATTGATTGTTAGGCCTCGGCAGTAGGGAGAGCGAGGTCCCACTACTTGGGATTCTTCTCTTCGAGACTTCGGACTTAGGAGTAGGTTTTTCTGAGGCTTACTTCTGTTTGACCATTATTTTGAGAGTCGTGGAATTGGAGAGAACTTAATACTATTTATGGATAAAATGATGGAGTAAGACAAAACATAGTTCAGATACTGCTATAAAATTACAATCCATCTTTGCTCAATGGGTACAAACATCCATGCTTTAGCACCTGGCGTAATAGCTCCTAATGCAACAACTACTACTAGCTTAACTTAGGGCAGTGGTAAGTTAGTAGTGGGAGGTGACGAAGTAGCTTTATTACTTATTCAATTAGGAATTGCAATTTTTTTGGGTTTGTTACACTCATGCATTTACGATACATTCATGCATTTAGTACCGAAAGGAAGATAATAATGTTATATGCTAAATGTCATACTGCACCAACAAAGTAGCAAACAGATTCTAAAGGCAATAGTTGGACTTCAAAACAAAGTTGGTGGTGGAATAAAGTCCAAAAGGTAATCAAGGCAAAAAGAAATTTTTATAAGATTGACAAAAGTAGACAAATGATAAGAACTTTGAAGGATAAACTAGGAAAGAAGGAAGAAAGTAGTTAATGAAACTAAATCTAAGACGTTATTATTTGCATAACGTTTGAAATTCAGTGAATAAAAGATATTCCCATGATTGCTAAGAGTAGGTAAATGCGTAAAAGGCCTAGATAATATTATATGTATCATGAGTGAAGACCAAAAAGTATTAGTAAGAGAATGATAATTGAGGACTTAATAAATGCTTGTTTAGGAAGAGAGTAATATTTAATTACTTTAAGAGGGGATATAATGTTGGCCAGGTAGATTGTTTTCGTACTAGGAAGATAATGAAGTATAATACTAGGAGAGAAGTTACCCACTAACCATATTGATGGTCTTTAGATATTAGTATTAGGAAATGGAGGAGAAGATACTAATATTAGTAATTTAGTACTAGGAAACGTTTAAAGAAAAGACTGGGATAGCCATAAGATTAAGAACAAGATCATGGAGCTTGGCAGAAAACAATATAATACTATTCAAGGATAAAAGGTTAAGGAAAATGGAACATAGAAGAAGATACTAATTTTATGTGGTACAATGTCAAATTGTATCAAAGTGCCAAAAAAGATTTTAGGTGTTTCTAAAGACAATGGTTGAATAACTTCAACTTTAAATTGTTAGTGGAACGAGGAAGTCCGAAAGATTAAACAACACAAAAATAATTTCTTATCAAGATTGACAAAAGTGTAAAATAGACGAAAATTTTGACAGGGAAACTAACAAAGAGCTAAGAAAGCAGTTAATGAAACTAAGGAGGCACAAGAATATTTATTGGCTTTCTAGGTGTAGCAAAAGGAGTAAAAACCTAGGTAATATTAGATGTATCAAGAATAGGCCTGTCAATGGTAACCGATAACCCGACCTTGATCTTGAATTAAAAAAATGGGTTTGGATGTAGAACTTAAAATCCGAAAGGATTAAGGTCGGATTTGGATACAACAAAATCCGGGTCTGGATCGGGTTGTATGTAACATAATAATCTTCATATATGTACAACATATTGTGTTAGCCCAATTGGTAGAGGGTGGATTGGTTGTTTCTATAGGTCGTTCAAGTCACACCATTTAGAGGGTTTTGAATGTGTTCTATTTTCTTAATAACACATCAACCCTACCCGTTAACCTAAATAAAAATTGGTTTGGGTTCGGATACCATATTTGGAGACCGAATTATTCGTAGTCGGATTAGGATTTAACATAAATCCAAGCTGACCCCGACTTGACCTGTTGACATCCTGATCAAGAGTGGAGATCAAAGAATATTAGTAAGGTAAAATGAACAAGGTTGTGAAAAGCGCTAGGTGCTAGTCGGACGGACACCTGCTGCCTAGCACCTAGTCTGCCTAGGCGGTTCAAAAATAATTTAAAAAGATCCAAAAAATTAGTAAAAATTGCACAAAAGACCATAAAATCCCAAAACATGCATAGTCGGACGTCGGGAGGTCTAGACAGACGTCTAGGCGGACATCGGACAGACATCAGGGGCCTAGCGCCTAGGCGGCCGCCTAGACCACCTTTTAGAACAGTGAAAATGATATTAAGAAGATGACCGAGAGGTGAATATATTTTCAGTAGGTAACTAGATCAACATAGAAAAGTTCAATTTAGAAGTAGAGTTAGTTCGGGATATGTCGTGTTGATATTGTTGGAAATTAAGATTTTTGAAGCTAAGGATGTTTTAAAGAAAATGGAAAATAGACCTGATGATACTTGTATTGAGTTTGAAATTGTTTACATAAGAAATGATTGGTGTGGAAATGTCCGACAAATAAAGTGTTAGTATTGAAGTACCCAAGGTAGTCAAAGGCGCACTTAAGGTGCACGTCCGAGCGAAGCGAGGCACAAATAATATATATATAATCTACTTTTATACTCTATGCACAGGATAACTCTTTGAATTGTAGTTTTAAGATATAAAAAATAGATACACATAGTGAAAATTCAGTAACAAAAAAATTCAGTATTAAAAACATATACACATAAAAAAAACAGATTTTCTTGGGTTGCCATTGACGATCCCATTCCAAACAGTATTCAAGAGAGGGTCAAAAACAGTATTAAAAAACATGATTCAAAGTTCCAAAAAAATCAGTATTAAAAAACAGTATAAAAAAATTAGTTCAAAGTTCAAACTAGTAAAAAAAATCAGTCAAAAAATAGTATTAAAAACAGTATTAAAAGAATATTAAATTTCCATTACAAAGAACATTAAAACAATATTAAAAAGGACATTAAGTTTTCATTAAAAAGAACATTAAAACAGTATTAAAAAGAACATGAAGTTTTCATTAAATTTTCAAGGCGCGCCTTAAGAAACGTGTCTCGCCTGGAGTTTCATGAGGCGCTGCCCCCCGCGCCTAAGGCACGCCTTTGATTACACTAGAAGTACCCATATATAAAAAAAAAAGTAACACACACATATATATAGTTGTACTAACATTAAAAAAATAGTTGTACTAACATGAAGGAATTAAGCTTATGAGCCATACTATGGAACTTTGAGTATAGTTTAAATCTACTGCATAAGCCATTTACTTTCTAAAAAGATTAATGGAATGATTAAAGAGAAAAGAGGGATTTACGTATTTGTATTGACTTAGTGAAATCTTATATTAGAGTTCTAGGGGATAATGTGGTGGACTTTGGAGAAGAAAAAGTCTAGTAGATTGAGACATATTAAGGATGTGTATGGTGCAGTGACGAGGACCATGCAAACCATTGGAGGAGATAACAATTTTCTAACATTGTTGGTTTACATCAAGTATTAACATTAACTTCTTACATTTTTCGGGTAGTTATGGAAGAAATTTCTAAGCATATTCAAGAGGAAGTTACATGGTGTACGGTGTTTGTAGATGGTATCGTGCTTGCAGAGGAGAGTAGAGAAAGTTTATATGCTAAACTAGAAGTGTAGAGAGAAACTTTAGTACCTTAGGGTTTTAAAAATAGTAGGATGAAAGCATATTATATGAAATGCAACTTCAGCATGAGTTAATGAGAAATAAGAGAGTAGACATAGATGGAAAAGAGAGACGTAGGAGCGAGTTTCAATATTTAGGATCAATCATTTATTTTGATGGAGTAATTGGGAAGAATGTCTATATAATTAGAACATGATTGAAATGGAGTAATGTTTCTAGAGTACTTTGTGATGATCACATGATACCTTCATAGTCCAAAGGGATATTCTTTTAAACAAATACCATTGAAGTTAAAAGAAAAGTTCTTTTAGACAGCTATAAGACCGACATGTTATATGAATCATAGTATTGGACAACTAACAAACATGACCAAAAAGTTAGCGTATAGCTAAAATGAGAATATTTAAGATGGATGGATAAGTAATAATACATGAAAAAAATAGGATAAGAAATGAGTATATTCATAGGAAGTTGGAGGTGGCGGCAATTGATGACAAAATGATAGGAAATTGCTTAGGTGTTTTCGACATGCATAATTCAGATCAATAGATGCACTGATAAAAAGTGATACAATTAAAGGAGCCGCTAGGACCAGGGGTAGGCCTAAATAAACATAGATTGAAGCTGTAAACAATCATATGGTTTTTGTTAGTGTTGTAGTGGAAATGGCTCTTGAAAGAGACGAATGGTAGAAAAGGATTTCTGAAAATTTTGGAATCAAGGATTTCATGTTGTAGATGGTTGTTTCATCAAGTTTCCCCTTCCACAGAGTAGGTTATTTATTTGTTAATGTTTTTCAGTTGTTTTTTTAACTTCAGTATGAGCTATTTTCTCGTAAGCATATGTATGCAATTAAATGTTTTAATATCCATATTAAAGTTGAAGTAAAATCTAAGATAAAAGTTATTTGTTTCTCCTGTAACCTGTTAGTATACTGCATGCATCGAGCCATTAAAGTCTATTGTTTGGATTGTGTATTATAGGAGCCTTTAGAGCTGCTTAATATGAATCATAGGGACAATTGTGTTTAATTGCCTCCCAAATATGATTTTGGATGATAGGGAGCATTTGCTTTTCTGAAGCATTTGCTATCTGGAGTATAAAGGTGGTACTTTTAGCCATCTTCAGTTTTGATTTGCCTATCACTTGTTTTTTTATTGCTTATCTTGCCATTTTTTACACGGGCAACACATTCAGCTCCTAGCTTCCTTGACTGGTTAGACGGTACCTTATGTTTGTATCACAAATTTAAGAGGAATTTTTTGGCTGGGGGTTTGTGAATGAAAGGGAGCTGTGAAAAAAGTAATATTGGAAAACATATTTGTGTATTGTATAAATAGTATCTAAATTAAATAAGCTCTCTTGTTTAAATAGGAGGACCAAGAGGGTGTAAGAACTCTGGATGACGACAACTTCATTGATGACACTGGCGTTGATCTTGCTGATCGCTTTGGCAGTGACAATGAAGGTTCTATTGGGCACCACCCACAGGTTGGCTTTTGATTTGCATCTATTTTTTTGTTTCAACTTATATAATACCCCTAAGAAGCCTTCTCATTTGACATGTAACTGTCTAATGTCTATCATGATATCATGGGTTGCAACAACACACTAATCTAACTGAATTTTCTTAGTGCTTGACTGGAAGGATGGTGGCCTTTGGATACTTAATTCTGCCTTAGTGTGGAACAGTTTAAAAGGCTATAAGCTGGTTATATTAAGTAGGATGAAAGCAGTGCTTCAGTCACTGACAAAACATAATTTGACATGTATAGGTTGACAACTATAGGATTATATTTTGATTCTTGCAGGCAGAAGAAGGCGAGGAGGACGATGAAGTAAGTAAAGGTTTCAAGGGGGGAAAGAAAAAGAAGAAAAATGAGAAATCACCTGCTGAACTTGCTTTGATAGTAGAACATCTAATGGCTGAACTTGAGGTTACAGCTGAAGAAGATGCTGAACTAAATAGGCAGTCTAAGCCTGCTATAAATAAACTCAAGAAGTTGCCATTGCTTATAGATGTCCTCTCAAAGTAAGTTGATCCCAAGTCAATATACTTCACATATTCTTGTTGAAGAAACTTTATAGCTTTTATCAGAGTGAAGAATCTGTATTTATAGCTGTTCTATTTTTATTTTTTTTGAACTTTCTTGTGGGTTGCAGGAAAAAACTGCAACAGGAGTTTTTAGATCATGGAGTACTGACTCTTCTAAAGAATTGGCTTGAACCCCTACCTGATGGAAGTTTGCCCAACATGAATATCCGGACTGCCATTCTGCAAATATTGGCTGATGTATGTGCAGAAACTTTCAACTTCCTGCTCTTGGAGAACTCTTTGCCAACTATATGCTGGATAGGCGCGTGTTGTAGTGGCATACCTAGACACCGGGGTGGGAGGGGGTCAAAAGCACTATCTAAATTTTTCTGCAGATACTGTAAGATAGGAAATGTGGTTGTATAAGAAAATTGTGTTTTAACTACAACATTTTTCAGGAAGTCAAGACCAATAAAGCACAAAATCTTCGAAAATATCGAAAAATATTTCATGTACATCAGAAGTCAAACACCGACTATTGGGAAAGTAACTATTGCTTGATTCACTAAATTATTAGGACACACACACACACATACCCCCCCCCCCCCCCCCCCCCCCCCCCCCCCCTTGGCTTTGGCTTAATGTGTCATAGAGATGAATGCAATTCCCAATAGCAAATCGTATCATCTTACTTCGTCTACACTTATAGTCTAGGGGAACTTGGAGGGTGCTCCTTGGGAACATGAGCTTAAATTGCATATCCAAAATGTTGGTCTACCTACCTGCCAACTGGCCGCCTAGGTTCTGTGGCATGACCCTCATGACCCTGTTATGCTCAGTTACCTTGGCTAGGAATTTAATACCAACATTGAGGGTTGACATCACATGGATAGTCGGTCATAAAAACATTGTCAAATCTTTTAAAATATTTTTTATGCTCCGTAGTCGAGCCCATTTTGATGGGAGAAGTATACACACACACACACACACATATGCTCCAAAACCACCCTATGTTACATCACTTTGATTTGAATTGAAAAGGTGAGATTAAAAGGTGTAGGCCCCACCACCTTTTAATCTTATTCACCCAATGTGAATCCAAGTGATGTAACATAGGGTGGTTCTAGATCACTCATATATATATATATATGGACAATAGACATCAAGCTAACATACCACCTAGAATTGAATCTGCTGTCTTCACCAAGTAAAGCCAGCATTTCACCACCAGGCTGGAAAAAAAAAATTGCCCCAAAAATGACCATATATACTATACCACGTACCTATGTACTTCCTATCAGTTTATATATACAATCTGAATTTCTTTAAATTCTTGGACCCGCTTGCCCCCCTGCTTGTCCACCTCTGCATGTATTTTAATGATACATGCATTAGTTATATTTTTGTCTGTAGGTTTAGTGACTTGTGCCCTTTTTTATTGCTGCAGTTTCCAATTGATTTGGAGCAATTTGACAGGAGAGAACAACTTAAAAAGAGTGGACTTGGAAAGGTTTCATGTTGACTACAATTACTTCATATTGCAATGATTAGCTCTAAGATTATAGAATTTGATTTCTCTTTATCCTTTTCTGTCGTACAGGTTATTATGTTTTTGTCTAAATCTGATGAAGAGACTACATCCAACAGAAAACTTGCGAAAGAACTGGTTGATAAATGGGTAAAGCTAAAACTCTAAATTTTGTATCGTATGTATTAGACGGGGATCTTTTATTCTAAAGTTTACCTTCTAGTTTGAACTTAATATGTGAGGTCTTTCTTCATGATGGACGTAACGAGTTTTCTATTCTTTTCCTTAATCAAACACATGCAGAGTCGGCCGATATTTAACAAGAGCACTAGATTTGAGGATATGAGGAGTTATGATGACGAGAGGATTCCCTACAGAAGACCACCTAGTAAAAAGTAACTATTGACTTCCTTCTTTCCAATGTAGAAGGTACTGATAATACATGTTTTGAGCTTCATCTTTTATATTAACTGGTTGCGGCTTGTTGACAGGCCTATGATGAAAGCTTCTGGGTTGGATTCCAGAGATGATGATCTCGACGAGTTCTCACAGTATGATTATTTGTTTTTCAGAATCTCTCGCGTTTGCAGATAATTTTAATTTTCTTGGACATTGAAGATTAATTTTGTAGCATGTTTTTTTTTTTTTGCTGAAATGTATTTCCACACGTTGGATGTGTAGGGGTCCAAAATCTGGTCAGGGAGCTTCTAGACAACATGCCTCTAGGCCAGAAGCACTGGCCTTGGATTTTACAATACGTCCTCAATCTAAGGTAGATGCTGAACAAATCAGAGCGAGATCTAAACAGGTTGTTCCAGATCAGCGTCGAATGAAGGTTGGTAACACAACAAGATATTGCTCTACTCGTGCCCTCTTTACTTAGTAAAGTTAGTTGTTGAATAATTGGTAAAAAAAAACGATCTTTGTGCCACTACCTACTTTGAATGAGAAGTTTAAGACATTTAGTCACTTGCCTTCTAGATTCCTTGAAGTTGGTGGATGTGACTTATATGGCCTGATCTGTTAAATCTATGACTGGGCATATATTAAGTTGTAATAATTCGTCAATGAAACTATTTTCTCTTTGTCCAAGTTATAGGCGGTCTTGAAAATTAGTTGAGGACTTTTTGTCACAGGCTGAGCATCATATGCTACTCGTAGAATAAAAACAGTACTTTATTGCAGGACAGGCCTTAGTTTCTGGAACTAGACTGCAAATATGAAGCATTAGGCAAGGATGGTTGAATAAAGAAAATATGATTTGTAACTAGGTCTGGTTAAGCAAGAAAGCTCGTAGCTATTATGCTTAGAACTAGAATGAAAGGATGATAGGCGTGCGTATAAAGTGTAGACTCATGTGAGACATCCATAATTGACGGCTGATAAGTACTAAAAACAACTGTTCATCTATCTAGAGATGCAAAAAGAGAGGATTTGTGGAATGTTGCTAACATAGTTACCACGACCCCCCTACTCCCTAGGAACCATGTTCTGGATCCCCGACCCCAAATTCGGTGAGTTCTTGGTCCGGATAGCCAAAAGTGGCAACCCGAGCTAGCAAGTTCTTAAATATGAAGTTTGACATATATATCATATCAGTCAAATGGTAATAGAAAAGACGATAAAATTAAGTAATAATTATAAATGGAGCATACAAGAATAGGTGGTTGTAGGATTCAGTGTGAATTCATCCTAGTAGACACTATATATATATATATATATATATATATATATACTAGTTAAGTCTATCCTCTCGTTCTTTCAAGGAAAGTAGCATACCGCATACCCATGATGTGTATTGATGCGAATATCTACGCACACAATTTTGTAATTTGATATGATATATATGTCAAACTTCATCTTTAAGAACTTGCTAGCTCGGGTTGCCACTTTTGAAAGTATAGGTGGTTGTAGGATTCAGCATGAATTCTTCCTAGTAGACACAATATATATATATATATATATATATATATATATATTATATATATATATATATATACTCTAAAGCAAACCACATCATACTAGTTAAGTCTATCCTCTCGTACTTCCAAGGAAAGTAGCATACCGCATACCCATGATGTGTATTGATGCGAATATCAACGCACACAATTTTGTAATTTGATATCCTATACTTTCATATTATACCAGTAAATACCCTCAACTATTGAGTTGGCAAATTGATACTCTCTGTTAGTTAGCACTTAGCAGTCAACTTTTCCATCATAACAAGGAAAATTATATTTTTTCGACCAAATTACCTCCGACTACGTATTTCGTGGCAGTCTCCATTCTCTCATCTCATCCCAATTGTTACTTACCAGGTGATGTCCTAGTCCCTTTTTTCATTGTTTTTGAAATTTCAAAGGCGGATAAATGGGAGAGGGGAAAGCAGTAGAACTGGAGTGGTGGGATAGGTAATGGTAGCACGAGAGAGTGAGGAAACAAAGGAGTGAGCGAGAGAACTGATGGGAGAGATCGGAAGAGAAGAAGATAAGTGGTGGCGGAAGAGAGGGAGCAACAGCAACAAGCTATTGGTAGAGGGGAGGATTAAATGGGAGCTGTAGGAGGACTAGGTATTTTAAGTGAGGGACCTGCTGCCACAAGAAATGTGGGCAAGCAGTGTACTAGCAGTACACTTCTAGTGTACTAGCGGTATACTGTGTTAAACACGCAAATTTTGTCATGCAAATTTTCTTGAAACTGTTGGTAGAAATTCTAAACTTCCAGTACGATTAGACAAATTGTAATTTGGACAAAATAAAACCTAGTCATTGGAACCGAGTTTGATTCATACAGCCACACTGAAACTGGACGTACTTTTTAGTCTGGTATTCACTCCATTAAGGAGTTCTCTCAAAAGTTATAAAAGCTAATAGCAATGTCATTGGATATGTCAAAAATCCATACATCTGGAGGCTTGCAATAACTTACCATTTTGGATGGTTTGATTAGTTTGTAATTGATAGAGAAGGGAAATCATCAAAGCAAAATAGAGAAACTAAATGTAATTTTGATAGTATTCCTTTCTAGCATCAAATAAAAAGAGTAACCCCAAAGTAGATGACTTACTCATGAACAGCTAGAGAGTTCTAATAGCTTACCATTTTTAGAGGCACTTAAAAGAGTTTTACTTTTTCTTCTTTTGATTATAGAAAAATATCAGCAAAAATATAGAGGTCTGTTTCATTATCTCTAGCAACACGGTTGGCTTTTTTTTTTCTGACGAGTAAAAATATATTGTTGAGCACTTAGAATTTTTGTATGCTTGTCCAAATTTTTGCTGCAATTGATCTGTCAAATTACAAATTTCTATATTGTTATTTCTTTGCCTTGTGCATGAAAATTCAGATCATATTATGGAAAATTTCTTTTTTTGTCAGTATGCAAGAGTTGTATGATCCTTTGTTTGATGCCTATTTTAGGACCATAGTTAGGATGTCTGGTCAAAATTTATATACAAAATCACATGTTTTTCACCTTCGAGGTTGTTCTTAGTCTCCTCGGCATTACTATTGTATGAACTTGAACCATCTCCGTCTTTGATTTTTAATCACGTTTAACTAAAAGAAGATGAATGCAATAAAATGGCAAAAAACAAATGTTCCCCTAGACAAGCAATAAACAGTATAATGTACTGTCAATGTATCGTATTACACTGCAAATACTTGTTGGAAAAAATGGTGTTAAGCAGTGTACTGCGGTACACTGGCAATGTACGCCAGTACACTGTTCAAAGTTGAGGGTATTAACTTGCATGACTTAACATAGTTTGAGAGTATATTTCTGCATCACTTGTCATAGTTGAGGGTATAATCTTGTACAAACTATAAACTGCACATATGAAATTGCTACTCAAAAAACACATATTTATGGACTTGACAACACAATATTGATACGTACACCTGGTAATACAATTTTGATACATACACAATTCCATTCACATTCACACATAACACAAGTCTGATACTCACAAAACACACGTTTCTCACATAGCACACAATTTCCATTCACCAAGAGGCCATGATTCAACTGTTTGGTACTCAAAATATAGCCAAAGTATACGTACTAATCTTAGAAGCTTTGATACTAAAAATATATACATACTAATGTTAGAAAAATAAAAAAACACATTTGTAAGTCTGTATTCAACTATATGCATACTAATGTCACATAATTTTTGCACTGAATAAACTTGTCAAAATGAAGCCATATTGTATTCACAAAACCATGTCACTGAACCTTCATCAGAAACTTCATCAAAATGCTACCTCCACTTCACAAGTCACGGCATCCACCTCACTTTTCTGTAAAAAAAGTTATATTGGTGAAATCTAAAGTAAACTTGAGAATTTCTTACAAGATTCATAGATTTAACTTGCTTACATAACAGCAAGGGCCCTCTTACATTTGATTCCTGAGTCTAGGGTTGTGATTGGCTAGTACCAAGTTTTCTAGTGCCCGTGCGAAGGTTCCTTATCTTCAATCACAGCATGTCATCCTTAAATTTTCATTAATTTCCAAACAATATCCAACTTATAAGGTTCATTTCTGAGCTTCCTTTTCCAATAATCTTCTTTGGCCTTAAAAAACTTAGAAAGTTCTTCGTTGAACTATTATAACAAACAGATGACAGGTTTCATTAAATCAAAAGAAAATAATCAACACTTGCAGTCCAACAATGATGAGAAAACAATCTCCAAAAAAGTGAGTCCCATTCTGAAATCTCATTTTCCCATTAATTTTTCATTGAGGCATTAAAACAAACACATGGCATACTTCATGAAATCAAAAATCCAACTTTCTTCCACTTTTGACCGTAAAATAATCTCTAAATTAGTGGGTTGCTCTCTAAATCTTCATTCTCCCTAATTATTTCCTCAAAAGCATTAAAACAAACACATTGCAGATTTCAAGAAATCAAATGCTCAAATTTTCTTCTATCTACAACATTGAAACAATCTTTTGACAAATGGTTAATTTTACTGAGACATTAAAACAAAAACACAGCAAGCATCAACGAAAGTGCGAAAAAGAACGCATGGAATAATCAAAATCCCTTACTTCTTCCATCTATGACCATAAACAATTTATAAACTAGTGGCGACTTACCAAATCTTCATTCTCCCTAATTCTTTTTGGTCATCTTAACTTTCCGTCAACTCCGTCAGGATAGTAAGTTGCCTAATTATATTTGAGGTATTTACTGGTATAATATGAAAGTATAGGATATCAAGTTGCAAAACTGAGATAGTTAAGGGTATTTAGTTGCAATTAAACATTTTTCTTTTCTTTTCTTTTCTTTTCAGGGAAGCAAATATACCTTAATCTAAAGTATCATATAGAATTTGTATAAAATAAAAAATAATGTGGCTAGCATCCTTTGAACCCATGACCTCTTGTTAAAAAGTCATTACTTAACCAAATGAGCCAAATAATTATCTAGTATATAAAGAAATAAAGTTAAATGTATCACAACCAAAAGAGTATATACATGAGTATACATAGGAAAATCAAAAATTCAGGGGTAGAGACTTCTCCCCCCTGGCTACCCAGATAACTATGGTTGCTACTGTACAAGTCGGCAAGCTTCAGTATTATTATGTTCAAGATTAAGTTTTATTCAGTATAAATTATATTTACTTCAACAATATAACTAACATCATTCCTGCTTCACTTCAAGGCCACCGAGTCATTCTGTGTACACAATCTGCAAGATTTTGATTGATATTTAGTTAGACTGGTGTTGAAAAGAAACTATAATGTCTAGTTGAGAGTAGACCGAGGAATCATTACTCTACTTTATTTGAAGATTTTAGCAACTTTGTACTGGAGTTGGTAGAATAAAACTATTCTGATACTTTACTGATATGGCGTGTTTTCGTCTAGATGAATAAGAAGCTGCAGCAGTTAAAGGCACCGAAAAAGAAGTCGCTGCAGGCATCAAGACTCAGTGTGGAGGGCCGTGGCATGGTCAAGTACTTGTGATCAGCATCCTTGGTATTTAAGCATAAGAAGTGACTTATGAATGTGAGCATAAACCACCATGCCATTTTTTTTTAGTGTGAAACAACTTTGGGGTGGCGTGCTGCTTTTATTGCTCGAAATACATTATTTTACTGTTTGGTTGCCTGTTCTGCTGGCACAAGGAGGCTACTGCTTGTGTTGAGGATCCATCTTTCAAGTTTCAGGTTGAGCCTACTTGTACTGGATAGGAGGGGAAGGGAAGTTATTGAGAACATAGTTCAAACTGTAACTTTCATTTGAGTGATATCTGGTCATGAGAAAATTTAGAATTACTTCACTGTTTCATTCTCAATGTAAAATAATAAGTATGATATTGGTACTTACAAATAAAGTCATTAAATGGGGGAAAACTTTGCTCCATGCCTGAATCTCGAGCGTTCATGTAGCTAATAGTTGGCTTATTGACCACATTGTTGTATGTTTGTAGTTGGTTTGTTGACAGTATTCTAGGAGCAGGTTGTGATAAGCTCGCATCCATCTCATTAAGATGTTGCAAGATTATCTAACCATACTTACTATGCTTGCTTTAGTTACATTTTTTTGAAAAATGTTGAATACTAAAAAGTGTGGCATGTTTGGAAAAGCTTGACTCATCATTTACTAATCTTTTTTAATTATATGATATAAATGAAATGGTATCCCACTGATAAAAAAAAGCTTTCAGAATGTATTCTTATATTATTTAAAAATTATGTCCATAAGTCAATACTTTTATTTTCAACAACAACATAAGAAATAGGATAATGGTAGTTATGGTCGTGAGCATAAGCAGCAAATAAATTACCTTGATATGTAGATGTAAGAAAAGTAGTATCAATACTAATCACAGGTAAACAATTACTTAAAAATTTATATATACATGTCTTGAAATAAACAAATATTCTTTCAAATTACTATTTTCTATAGTCTTTATAACACATTTACTTCCGGAATTTATTTTCATAATTGTAAAAGAATTTTTTTCAAAATTACGATATGCATCAATATAACTATTTTAATTTCAACTTAAGTAATTTCTCGTCTTTCCAAGATTTATAATATTTAATATGTATTTGATAATCTCTATACATATTATTTACAATATATGATGGACTATATGAACTGTTCTCTCTAATTTTACTAATTACCTTATTTTTAACACATTCAGTAGACAAGAATGTCGAGTTTCTAATGTACAAATAACAAATGTTTCGCCTTCATCAATGACTTTAGCGTATAATCTCCGGCGCCAATTTGGTTCATCATAAGTATATACAATTTTTCGGACACTGTGTATACTAGTTGAACAAGTAAAATAACATTTAATTGTTATATTACTTATATAACTTTCTAAGTTTAAAACAAGATTCATATATTTTCGACATATTTCAGGAGTGTTAACATTTAAATTATTATGAACATTATCATCCAAATCATCAATTAAATCCTCACTAATTTCATCATCACACTCTCAATTTAATTTGTACTCAATAAATGAAATAATTTGGTAGAACTAGGGCCAAGATTAAAATGTTGGTTATTAGAAAAATGTTGACTACATGAAGTGTTCTGTTAAAATTTGGTAACGGTGGAGTAACATAAATATTTATATGCGTTGAACAAAAATTACTTTGAAACAAGTAGAGAATCATCCAATTTATATTTCGATGCACCAAGAGAACTTGGGTTAAACTTTCCTTGTAAGATAACTCATTTAGCGTGCCTCCATGTAACCATAATATTCTTAAAATTGGATCCATCAAAATGCCACAAAGAATTATGCAAAAGTAGCTTGAGGAATATGAAATTGAGGGAATATGCTTCTGGGAGATGAAAATGAAAACAGGAAATTACATATAGGGGGTAAAGTTTGACAAAATTATAGAAAAGAGGGTAAGTTTTCGAAAATTACAAGCAAAGGGATGTGACGATACTAAGGATGGCGCCACACTTGGCCACCTATCTGGCGCCATTAGTGATGGCGCCAAGGGCCCCCCCCCCCCCTTGGCGCCATCAGTGATGGCACCGGACAAGTGGGTTGGTTTTTTGACTTATAATCAGTGATGTCCACGTTCACGCAATCGTACATCCGACTTATAATCAAATAACTACAAGCGAAACGAACTATGTAAATAAACTCAAATTTAATATATAATAAAATAAAGAATAAATATTAATTCCTGAAAAATTACATCTCTCGTAAACACCAATAGAGATATGTGGCTCTTCCGTTCTTGCTCCTCTCTTTCAGTCGTCGGCCCACCGGGAATGCGACCATCGTTTACTGCAGCCATCCTCTTCAATCGTCGTCCAAGAGAAGCTCCTGCAAAGAACAATGTGAATTTATACATCTTTCTTCACTCTCCTCTCCTTATATAGATTTGAAGAACCGGAAGGGGGGGGGGGGGGGGGGGGGGGGGGGGGAAGTGACATGGAGGGGGGGACAAATTGATTTGGGATAACAAAAAGATGACATAAAGTGACATGGGACATAAATTGACATGGGAGTGGTGGGGGGGGGGGGGGAATGAAGTAAAATCCAACACCCACTTGTCCGGTGCCATCACTGATGGCGCCAAGGGGGGGGGGGGGGGGGGGGGGGGGCCCTTGGCGCCATCACTAATGGCGCCAGATAGGTGGTCAAGTGTGGCGCCATCCTTAGTGTCGTCACATCCCTTTGCTTGTAATTTTCGAAAACTTACCATTTTTTTCTATAATTTTGTCAAACTTTACCCCCCTATATGTAATTTCCTGAAATGAAAATAATATTATTTTGCAACGGGGACTAGATGTGAAAAAAAAAAAACCCTCAACAATTTATATCTAAATATTTTGACTAATGTAATTGGCCCGTTGGGATCTGTCCTTTGGAACTTGGCCATTGCAAAAGAAAGCATAAGAGAGTTTGTTTAAAAATATTATTAAACTTCCAAAACGTTAGACGCTATGGTAGGTTAAAGAAAGCATAAGAGAGTTTGTTTAAAAATATTATTAAACTTCCAAAACGTGAGACGCTATGGTAAGAGCATCTCCAACTCTATTGTCTTGTTAAGTGTTGTGAGTCTTAGGTGGCTCCTATGTGGCATGAGCCACAAGACAATGTCTTGTTTATGTGGCAAAATTATATCTCAAAAGACAATGAGATAGAAAAACTCTCTCCAATGCAAAAGTATTGAGAAGACAATAAAAAGTATTTTTTCCAACTTCCAAGACAACTTTTAAGACAACTACTCATCTTCTTTCTTTTTTCTAATATTTTTATTCATAATTGATGACATGAAAGAGAAGACATTGTCAAGTGCATTGTCTAGAACAAGACAATCAACTTCACAATGTCTTCTTTAATTTTTGCCACATAAGCTTCACAATTGACTTGACAATTGCATTGGAGAAGAACTTTTGAATAAAATTTTGTCATTCCTATGTGGCATTAACTTTTTTCCAAAGTCACAATAGGGTTGGAGATGCTCTAAGTTGGTGATAAAAATGCTAGACGGTCAGACGAGTTGGTGACGAAAATGCCAGATAGTTTGACATTTTCGTTGCAAAACTTGCTCGACAGCCTGACATTATTGTGGTTGAAAAAAGGAAAAACAAAAACAAAAAATGCCATTGGGTGTGGCGAGTTGACTTCTCCAATCAAATTTATGAAACTTGGTATCGTAGAGAGATTTTTCTATATTTTGTTTCTCCACAAAACTTTCTATTAAAATATTCACCGCCGAGCTATATATAGTTGACACTTGTCATATTTTGTGTAGCAGGGTACAATATGGTTGGATTTTGGATCGCTTATCATTGGCCTTTTATATGGACACAACCAAATCTTATCAAGGCTAGTTCGAATTGTGGTTAGTCCAATTTTTTTTTTCTTTTGAAAAAGGCTAGTCCAATATTTTGATTGGGGTTGTCCCAAATTTTCCTCCTCCTCCCAAACCCATCTGAACTGGACTGCCAGAAGAATGGGCAGTTCAAGTCACAGCATGTGTAACTTTGGACTGGCAGAAGAATGGGCAGTCCAAAGTTACACATGTTGTGACTTGAACTGCCCATTCTTCTTGCAGTCCAACATTCAGTCTGGACTGCCAGAGAGTTGGGCAGTCCAAAACTAAAGTTGGGCTCTACCTCCCGCAGACCAGCTCCAAAGCCCACCCCTTCGTCTTCACCCAGTGCCAGGCCATCCACGCCTGCTCCGTCTTCCCCTGCCAGGACACCCCCGCCGTCCGCATCCGCTACTCCGCCCTCCTCAACCTCCCCTCCCCCTTCTCCTCCGTCATGTCCGCCGCCAAGACCCGCTCCCCCCCCCCCTGTCCCGGGGGAGGTCTCCCTCGCTGCCCCTGACGACCTCTAGTGCGCCGACGGCCGCCTCGTCGAGGAGTTCTCCATGGAGCAACCCATACCGTCCTACCTCTTTGCGCTCGCGGTCGGGGAGAGCGGGGAGAGGGAGGTGGGATAGCCATGATAACTTTTTTCAATGGCAAACTTGTAGTTAAAAAAAAAGGGCTAGCCTTGATAACAATTGGATGTGCCCATATAAAAAGCCCTTATCATTAGGGATGTAAACGAGCTGGACGGACACTGATAGTCCACTGTCTGTGATCGGTCCGAAAATAAAAATGAGTTCGAACGGACGGACACGGACAGTCCACTGTTCGAGTTCGGGCCGGATGGACACGGACAACCACTGTTCGTTAATTCAATCGAACAGTTCGCGGACAAATTAAATATATTACCAAAAGCTGTTATTTTATCAAGATACCTTCATAGTTGGTACAAAAAATCAAGTTGAAAGAAAATAAAATTGAAGGTTATAGAATACAACAAACAATGGTAAAAGGTTAACGAAAATCCAGACTGAACAACAAAAATTAATGCAAAACCAAAATGATATGACATAATTGATGCAAAATTGAAACGAGTCTCCACTATCGGACGGTCTGCGGACAAATACGGACCGAACATGGATATGACCGTGTCCGATTTTTAAACGGACCAAAAAAAATCCAAGTCTTGTTCGTTAATTCAATCGGACGGCCTGCGGTTGAACCATTTATGGAGTCGGACTCGTATGGATAGCGGACTGCTTTGTCCATTTTACACCCTACTTATCATGGTTGCTTCCAAAAGATTGTTTACTATCACATTTATTTAGCAATCCGAAAAAGTTGTTTGGTAATAATATCTTAACCAATATTTAAAAAAAAAAAAAGCAAATTCAATTGGAAGACAACTTTTGAAAGCAAATAAGCGACAACTTTGCAAAGGAGCTTTTGCTATCTTTTGAGAAACTTTTTTTTTTTTTTGAGAAACAATATCAATCTCAAACCAGGTCTATATCTGTAAGAAAAGTACTTCAACTCTTCTGTCTACAAAACTCAAATTTTTTGCGTTACGTGGAATTAGAAAACTCAATTTTCTGCATTGTGTAGAAAAATGGGACATTTGACATGCGAACGTCAGAAGATTCTCCCTGTAAGAACTAGTATATAGTACGTGTGTTTTACGTGTTTTACATATTTTAACTGTCTTTTACTTAAGTTTTTTTGTATTTGGAAAGTGTAAAAGGTACCAAGAACAAACCCTTTTTAAAAAAAAAAAAAAAATCTATACGTATTTACCTACTGCTTCTATTAAATGTAACGAACAATTTTAGTTGTAAGTTAGATAATGATATATTTGGAAGGAAAAAAATTTAAGGTTAAGTCATTTTTATTATTATTATATAGTAGTATAGATAGTTTGATTGTGGACCTCTTCATCTTATAATTTCTCCTCAAACACGAGTTCTTAACCGGGGCTTCAAATGGGCCAGGCCCAGTCCAGAGGCAGATTAGTTTCAATTAGGGGTGAGCATTCGGTTTATTCGGTTTAAACCGAACCGAATAACCCAAAACCGAATTGGACCGAAACCGAATAAACAAAACCGAAACCGAACCGAATTGGCCCAAAACCGAATCAAACCGAACCAAATTAAATCGGTTCGGTTTTCGGTTTATTCGGTTTATTCATATTTTTATTTTTTTTGAGCTTTTTTTTTGTTAATATATATAGTAACTAAATATACATAGACATATTTAGTATATACCTATATATATTTAGTATATACCTATATATATTAATACTTATATATATAGTGTATATACACACACACACACACATATATATTAATACTTATATATATAGTATATACACACACACACACACACACACACACACACACACATATATAGTATATATATTAATACTTATATATATAGTATATTAAAATTTCTTATTCGGTTTTCGGTTTTGGACCGAAACCGAAACCCAAAACCGAAACCGAATAAATTTTTTTAGTATTTTCAAAACCGAAACCGAATCGAATTTTTAAAAAACCGAACCGAATCTCTTATTCGGTTCGGTTCGGGTCGGTTTTCGGTCCAAAACCGAATAATGCTCACCCCTAGTTTCAATCCCTAATTCCGGAACCAATCTTTCTATTAAATTCCTTTCGTCCCTTTCGTTCGGTTTCCTAACATCGAAACGACTTCTTCTTCTTCTTCTTCTTCTTCTTCACGGTTTGTGTATTATTCTTGGACGATTTTTTAACCATCGAATTCCTCTCTTAAACGATCTTCAGAAACCCTAATTTCTTCCTTCCCTTGATTTATTTGCAGGTGATTGCAGCGTTTGATTCGATCTCTTTGTGAAGGTCAGTATCTTCCGAAACCCTAATTTCTTCCTATGTCCCTAACAACTCATCAAACTTGAATTTTTTCAGACAATAAACTAAAAAAAAGTCGAAAACAATACGAAATAACCGACAGAAAATAATAATATCATACATAAAGTCATTATGATAGAAGATATTGTTCAGATGGAAAAACAAACATAAGGTAATCAGTGAGTCAATGTTCTACATTCCTAAATAATTTAACGAATCGTTCTTCTTATTCAATCATCCATCATTCATCTCCATCATCCAAGTCTAAGAGATCATCTTGATTCGTGAACATTATCATCATCAAAAATAAAATATTCGTCCTCATTGATTGATATATTTTGTTCATTATTTTCCTCTTTTGCCTCATCATCCTCCATCAAGATCTTCTTCCTTATCTAAGGGTTTGTTTGGTAGGAGGAAAATTGAAGGGAAGGATGTATTTTCTTTTGTTTTGTATAGGAAGAAAAAGTGGAGGGAAGGAAAAGTAGAGGGGTTACTTGTCCTTCCTAACCTAAGAAATTCAATCCGTAAAAAAAAATCGAAAAAAAAGAGTGGAGGCTTATCCTAATTACAATTATACTCCATAGGAATTATATTATTTAAAAATTATTCTATGAAATCAAATGGTAAATAATTATTTTTAGTTGATGATGTAATTGGTAAAGCCAATATTTTTTATTTTCCTTCCTTTCATTTTTTTTCTTCCATACCAAATAAAGGAAAGTGCATCCCTTCCATTTTCATCCCTCCTACCAAATAAATGATGTTTCATTTCCGTATGGAAGGAAAATTTATCTCTATTATTTTTTTCTTCCTCCCACTTTTCCATCTTTTCTACCGAACGTACCCTAAAAGTCTCAGCGATGGTGGTGGTGGTCTTGAAGAGTGATGGTGGTGTTGCTCTTGAAGAAGATGACGGTTTTGAAAAGGACCCTATTGTTGTCTTTCCCTTTGAAGCCTTTAATGTACCTTGAGTTCTCAAATTAGATCTAGGTCAGGAACTCCTAAATCATGATAGGCTTACATTTTTTTTCATTCCAAACAAACAAAAAATGCAATTTCGGTACTCATATGGGATAAAGTGGCTATAGATTTCTAGCACATTCCACTCAAACAAGGCTTCAAATTAGGGCTAGGCTCTACTCTACAAGCTTCATTGACGGCTGCCAATGTCAAGTCATGACCATCATGAAAAAGCAGTGTTCTAAAAATCACTAAGCGGGGACGGTGTGCCAAGGGCCCGCCTAGGGTGCCTAGGCGCCGAACTATATATATATATATATATATATATATATATATATATATATATACACTTGGAGAAGTTGGTTAGCATGTTGGGTATAAGTAATGGGTTGGGAGGTGGGAGGTTCGCTGTTCGAGCGTATCATCAGTTCAATTTTTTTTTTCCTTTTTTTTTTCTTTTTCTTTCCTTTCCTTTCCCTTTATTTCCTTTCCTTTTATTTCCTCTCCCTCTCCCTCTCCTCCCTCTCCCTCTCTTCTCTCCCGGCTCCACCACACCGCCGTCACCGCCGTCAGCAGCACCACCGCCTCCACCGCCGCCACCACCACCTTCGCCCCCGTCAGCAGAAGCACCACCACCACCACCATCACTAACAGAGCCACCACCACCACCACCGGTAAGTTTTTTTTTTGAAATTTTAAAATAGGGTGCCTAGGGCCGCCCAGCGCCTAGACCGGCCACCTAGGTCCTTTTCGGTGCGGCCGATGGCCGCCTAGGCCGATTTTTAGAACACTGTGAAAAAGGTCTTCATTCTCCACACATTTCTCCATATTTTCTGCTAACCACACATTGGCATGGTAAATCTCATTCAACAAGATGGGATCAAGGCTCTCTCTGATGTTAAGTGCACGATTATACTTGATGAAGACCAAGTTACTTAATCTAGAGTGCCAAGCCTATTCCTTCTTTTGTTATGGAGCTGCAAATATTTAAAGCACAAATGAACAAAAGGATAAATGTTTACTAATTCTGTATCTCATAAGTCACAATTTGGGAGCAAATAACTCCAATTTCTTTCGCATCCGGAAGAATTACAAGTTAGATTAAGAACTCTAATTGCAAAGTTTGCAACTCCGGTGTTCCCACACCAAATGCATTCCACCAATCAACTATTATTATGTAAATTAAATAAAGAACAAATTAATATTTAAATCAATCAACTAAATGTTATAATTCAACTTATAGCTTATTATACCTGGTGATCTTTTCTCTGTTTAATGGCCTTAGGAATTCCAAGTTTCCTGTGAGCTTCCTTGTAGTAAGTTTGCATGTGAACTTTGTCTGCCAATTCAAAATCTAGGATCAATCAGGTCCACCTTGCATAATAGATTGAAGGATTCAAATAGTGGGAAGCTGCATGTAAAGGTTGATGGAGTTGGATTGTCCACCTGTTGTCAATGATCTTCCAAATTCACCATACTTTGTTTCATTGCTATCAAAATTTAAAATTGCTTCATTGGCTCTATCCATAGCCTCATATATGTAACCCATCGTCAGCTTCTTCTCATCAACCATCTTGACAAGAGTACCGGACACTTTTAAGGCATACAAGATCTCTCCAAAATAGTGTACTCAACACAATATTCTCTACTCGCTTGCCCGCCTTTCTTTGATCCATGGACTCGATGTCGACTCACTCGACACAAACTATTTTCGCAATCCTTCCCTTTGATTGCATAAGCTCGATAATGTAACGAAGGAAGTGGCAAAGCGAGTCTTTGCATGCAAGTTTCTCTTTCCCGTATAGTCTCTCATCAAACTCAATGGGCGTCTATGGTTATAAATATAACCGCTCATTGCAGTTGCCTTTTTGGTCGTTCTTGCCATTAACAATTAACAGAAGCTTTCCTAAGTCCTCCAACATCAAATCAAGACAATGAGTTGCACACGGAGTCCAATACAAGTGGGGATACGAAGCCCTTAAGTATTTTCCTAACAAAAGAAAAAGAAACACAAGTAAAAGACAGCACAAGTAAATGACACAAGACATAAAGAACTAAAATTCTAGTATAAACTTTAAATAGAAATATGCTTACCGGTTGCAACATTGTTTGTCGCACTATCTGTTACAACTTACACCACATTGACCTCTCCAACTTTTTCCATAGATGATTCCAACAATTCAAGGATTTTACTTGCCTATCTTGTACAAATGAAGATACATCATAAGATTGCATGAAATTGCCCCCTTTGTACTATTTAACCATAAAATTAAACCATCACACATAACCGTCTTAGCCCATTTGACTTTATGGTTTTCCATCAACTTATGAGTACATTCTGCCTTTTTTTAAAAGTCAAGGAACTCGTATATCATGGTAGCTAGGAACATCCATATTTGGGCATTGTTGTCCGATGGCTTCAACCATTGCTTTGAAACTTGGTTGTCCAATTTAAAGACAACCCTGCATCATACCAAAATCTAGCAATCATTTGTCATGCTTTTCCTTTCAACTCCTCCTTTGCTTTATCATTAAGTGTGGTTTCCTTTTTTTTTTTTCCTTTTTTTTGGTTCTTACCAACATAGCTCGGGATCATAGAAAAAAAGCACATTAATTGGACCTTTGACATGTGGTCGTTTCAAACTTGATTGTGCATTGCTCTCACTACTATCATAAGTCTTACCACGACTTGAACCTACGATTTCATCACTTTCAACATCTTCATCTCTATAATCCACATCACAATCATCATTCCTCTTGTAAATTTGTAGCTTATTTCCTCATTTTCTTACCCAACATATAAGCACAAATCTCATCTTACACATATTATGGAACTAATAGGCATCGAGAGACATTTTAATAATTTCCTGAAACATGTTTGTCCCCGACATGCACCTCCATTTGTTATTTTCTTTAGACTCATCTATGCTCTGATGCCATTGCCCCATGGAGTTTGTTCCAGCTCTCTATTGAAATTTCTTCCTAATCTTTTTTGGCATATTTTGCACCACAAATGAAATGAACAAAATGGTTAGTGTCCTTCTCAAAACGTGATATACCGCACTTCCATTGTGGTCATATTTTTACATCACCAATCAAATTGTAAGTACAATTGTGAATATGAGCCTACATCATCATTTCCTCCCTTCTAGATTCCACACCTGTTTGATAACACCTTGCACTTGATCTTGTTTTGTCTTCTCTACGTAGTATATTCTGTTATTATTGTCCTACAATGTTTGTTCTAGCTTGTAATGAGGTTTATTTTCATATCTAATGCTGAAATATTTCACCACACACAAGTAATAAGTGAAGAGTACTTCACTAGATGCGTATCCACTACTGGTAGATTATCACCTTCATTTGCATTCATATTCCTAATCTGTGAAGTCTATCTGCCTACATCATCATTTAAATTTGTTAAGTATTAATCTATTAGTCTTTGGGCTTTAGTCCCACATCGGGTAGAACCAATAATGAGAGGCTAGGCTGACTCTCTTCCTATAAATATATACTCACTCATATCAATGAAATAATCCTATTAAGTTGAGCCATAGCATTCTACATGGTATCAGAGCCTATCCACCAAAAATCCTAACTATGCCACCACCAACCCCTTCCCCCACTCCCTACCCCTCTTCTACGCAGACCGACCCTCTCCTCCGCCGACGCCCCCACATGCCCCTCCGATTTGTCGATGCCCCCCTGCCCCTCTGTTTCATCGCCAACCACTATCACTATCACCCTCACCACCCTTCCTGCTTCCCCTCATCCTGCCCCCGACCCCAACCCCCCTTTCAGCCCCCCGACCTCTCCTCCAGCCCCCTTCCAGGTCCCCACGACCCCCTCGTATTTGACGACCCCCTTTGAGGCCCCCATTTATGAAAACCTTAGCCACCAACCCCTAAATCCTAAAATCCTAACCCTAGAAGCTGCTTAAAAAAGATCTGAAATTTTTTTGCTGGACTTGAGATCTTTAGAGGACAAACTATGGTTGTTTGTGTGAATGTCTAATCCTCGACAACGACATTATGAGTTAACAAAGAACAAACTTGATTATTTGTATGAACTATTTTTTTGATTGGACTTATTGATCGAAGGCTGGATGGTCTGAACATCTACTCCATATGGCGCAAGAAGGTCGAGAAGATGCTTCGGAGAATGCGGTCGTGAAGAAGAAACCCACTCATATCCCTCGACAGCCATCCGTTTGGTGCGAGCCATCATTATGAGAAGATACGCTGGATCCTTGGGCTCTTGCTCTAGATCTGGCCAAACAAAATCAGTGGGGTCAGACTCCAAATATCAAGTGCCGCAAGGAAGCACGAGTGAATGAAACAAAACTCAAGTAATATTGTGCCATAATCATAGGCGTATACCCTATCATCGAGGCAGTATGATACCCCTACACCAAACAAGGATAAGAGGGGTTGTAACACTCCGAGATAGAATACTTCCTCCGACCATGGTCAAGCTATAAATCTCTGTGTTGTAGCTTCAATTTATAGTCTTTCGTATCATGATAGCCCAACCCCATAGTCAAACAAGGACAAGGATTGGACCACAACACAAACAATTATGTTTAATAATCGGCCACCCAATCCTATGACTTACTATGTGATATTTGGGTTATCTTGGAAATGCAATATATATATATATATATATATATATAGGGATCTTCAAATTGTGTTATGTCCGAGCAGGCCTACCTCAGCCAAGTATAAACAACCAGAAGATAATGTATCAGTAACTCATAAGGCCACGACGCTAAACATATCACTAATAATTCTAGTTCTCCTATAGGGAGATACTGGCTCGGCATATAACAACAGTAAGATACAATACTCCACTAATGCGGATGATATACAATATCCGTGCTGGCCAACCTTACACTCCATAACTGATGTCTGGGGATGGCTGACATGTACGATCTCGGGGTCCCGTTTCCTTCCAATGCTTCTACGACTTGTTACTTAATTAACCCTGCAGTTATCTCGAAGCTCGTGTCGTCGACGCACGATCATTCTTTTAAATGTCGTACTTCGGTACGGCTACGTTAGGTATAGATCTACATTGGTTCCCGTGGGCCCAACTTAGATTCATTCTGAACGTAATACAACAATCAATCAAACATCCTATCTACGCTTACTGACCAACTGCCACATAGTCCGTGCAATAATGAGTAGACGATAATATAACATGAATGCATCATTGTATCAGGAACTATGTAGCACCTCAATGCACATGTAGCACCTCGGTACACAGGATCAGGATAACACACTTGGTGCAAAACCAGGAAGTATCAGCATGAATACAAGTAGTCAAGTTAGGATACAGTCTGTGTCTCTACTACAATAGTCTATCAAGTGTACCAGTAGGGTCTATAACGCTATCATCCAACCCCACCAAGCAACGATCATTATTCGAGAAACTTGGAACAACATAAGTCCTCCAAGTCCAAGATTACGTTTGCCTTATACAAGGCCTAGGTATCCTCCAATAATGTCCTTAAACCATGATATTGGGTCCTTAAATATCATAGGAGAAAGTGGAAGTCATCGGGTTCATAAAACTATCCAAACTATACTTGGGGACATCATTCGGAAGATCGGATGGTATTCTGCGAAATTTCGACCGATCATCCATTCAGTCACAACAAGTTTTCCTATGCTCATTTGGAAGATCCAACGGTATTATGCGGAATTCTGACGGATCATCCGTTCAGTCACAAGTTTTCCTATGATCATTCGAAAGATCCGATGGTATTCCGCAGAATTCTGCCGGATAATTCGAAGCTGCACAGAAAATTTCGAAAATTAGATTTTTGGGTTTACACCTCTTCCAAAGCTCAACCCAGCATCTTTCAATAAGTTCTAATGCTACCCATACATACATGTCATTCTAGGCTAGATTCACCAACAAAAACACAAGTATTTCAAGTTCTTCATCAATACATCCAAATTTCCAAATCAAATCCACTCTAAAACCATATTTCAAGCCAATAACTCAACAAAACTCAAATGTCAGTAAAAGAGAGAGAAGCATAGTAATGGGCATATATCAAAGAAATCTAAAAGTACATCAAAAAGGGAAAACGAAAATCCAAAGTAAATACAAGTTCCATTACTCAAGTAAGATATACTTGTCTGAGCTTTAGCTATCCAAGCCTAGTCTTCAACTCCTCCAAGGGGGATTCATAAATCACACCCTAGTTTCCAAAACCTAGCTACTAAGGTTGACGGGCCAAGCTTCAGGGAGGAGAATGGAGAGAAATGGAGAAAAGAGTGAAAAGAGGAGAGGAGAGAGAAAAGTCCAAGTTTTATATAAATGGAAATTAATTCTTGGCCCTTGATCTTACCAAGTCATAAATCTACGACCCTCTTCTCAAATCTCAGCCACCCGAACAAAATCAAGTGATCTATGGGTAAGAGGTTCCCAAAAGTCGGGCTGAGTAAGCAGTCTGCGACCAGTCGAAAAATCCGAAGATGTTCTGCAAAATTTTGACGAATTTTTCGGTTCGATACTAAATTCTCAGTTTTGAGAATTTTTGGGTATTCCGTTCTATGTACGGGTTCTAGTGCTGGCATATAGCAATGCCAATGGGTATTCCACAGGTCTAGGACAATCTCATATATTATTATAAAACTATTAATTAAAATATAGTTGCATAAGTCAATTAATCAATTTATTCCACCCAGGCTGTAAGAACTACGATACATAAACCTGTGTCATAGCATAGACCAACATTCTGTCATCGAAACAGTGAACCACACCTACAACCAGATAAGGATAATGTGTGGCACACTATTCCGAGACGAGGTACTACTGCATGCCATGATCAAATGTGAGAATAATTACAAGAAAGCCAATAATAAGATACTCATCAAGAAACATAAAATAGCAGTGGATCTGGGTACAAGCAACTCGTGTAAGATATCGTATCAAGACAGTATATATGAATCCTATAAAAAAATACATACACAAACTAAGGGAGCAACCTCACCTATGGATCCAGGGAATAAGCTACTCCCCGATGAGGGAATACTAATGACTAATCCCGATTAGTATCGTCGACTGGTTGGAAAACTGATACGCTCGGAATTAGGACTTTGTATCTCGATATTAGTGACGAATCGTTTGTAATATATAGCTAATACCGTATTGTTCCCACGAGGACAATGATTTCCAATTGTTCTTGAAATTAAAAACTAAGAGATATTGAAAAGGTGTTTTTTTGGTAAAATAGTGAATAAAAACAATTTAAATCTAAAGCTTAAGGGTCTGCTTGGCAATTATCGGGGTAGCGGTTATGAGGTATTTTTAGAGTACCGGTTATGGGCGGTTATGAGGGGTCCGGTTTTGGATGGTTTTTAAGTAGCGGCTTTTAAACCAGTCTAATCCATGCTTGGTAATTTACTAACAAGCGGTTCTGAAAGTTTTTTACACGAATAAATTAAATAGGGAAGGGTATCGGTAGTTATAACTATATCTATTTTTGTGAGGATATAAATGGAATAAAAAATAGAGCCGCTCAAAACCCGCCGATTTGGGGTATTTACAAAGCCACCCAAAAATACATTATACCGGTTTTGGGGGGTTTTTGAGCCGACGAAAACCAGTGCCTCAAAAAATTAACAAGCAGGGGTTTTCATAAACGGTCGGTTCAAAAACACCCCAAAACCGGTGAAAACACCATTACCAAGCAGACCCTAAAGAAATTATGAATTTGCAAATAGAGAATAATTCTAAGGCCATAGGTTCACAACTAATAATGAAATAATTTATTATCATTCCAACTTAATTATATCTTAATAATTGTTAATCTGGAATCAAAGCAATTAATTAGTACTAAGAATACTTGTTTTATGATCTAGATGTATTGGATTTTCCACCATAATAACATTATCCACAAAAATATTCTTATATTATTTTGAAATACAAATTATACCGTTGAGACTACGATCCGTCCGGATTTATAGTACGGAACTTGCAACCTCAGGTGTAACTTATTTCAGAACTAATACATGATCATGAAGAACTATGCATTGATAATTACAATAGTATGACATTTCTACTATACTACGTAATTCATATAATAAACCCTTCTCTCACAATCACGGACAATAATGGTTTACTAATAAATCTGATTTTATCCCTTATAAACATCAATTTAGAATACTTCCACAAATCAATACATTAATCATAAAGTCAATTTTATTGAAAAAGATAAGAAAATACATACATTATTAGGCCACAGAATCATGGCCTTGGGAAAGGAAAGTCATTTCTTTCCTATGTTTGGATGTATGAAGGAAAGGGGGAGGAAAGGAAAATGATTCCCAAATAGAGGAAAAATAGGGGGGAATGGTTCCCCCCACCAACCCAAGGATTTACTTTTCCACACTAAGGATTCACTTTACCTTCTAATTTCCTTGGACTTCCCAAACACTGGAAAGGAAAATAGATAGGAATAACACTTTCCCAAAGGAAAGGAAATGACAAGGAATTGATTTCCTTTCCTTTCCATTCCGTGAACCAAACGAGGCCTTAGGGTTCCTCTTGAACCCTAGAAAGAAATTAGTTAGACATACTCTTGGAGAACAACAGCAAAGATGAGTTGGAGATCATACTGACGCTTGTAACTTCTTTTTGCATACTCTTTCTTTTTATACAAGTAGAGTTAGAAAAGGAAAGTGATATCTAAGTTTTTGGATGATTGGTCTTTATATAGGACTTGAAGAGGCATGAAGCATGTTGGTTCATTTAGATTCGTTGGATCTTCATGTTCGTCGAATCTTCGTGGTGTCCTTTCATTACTTTGCATATTGTCAAGTTCGTCATGCTTTTATGAAATGTTGCATTCAATGGTTCATTTGTAATGTTGTCCAGGTTCACTATACGTAGTTATTCGAATCTGGTCCATATTTCATCTCTGCTTGTAGCATGAAGTAATTAAACAAATAAGAATAAAATAAGTTAGTACACATAGAAGTTACAAAATTTAATGAATAAAACATTGCATGCATGGAACAAGTTCATTTGATATATATATATATATATATATATATATATATATATATATATATATGAGCAATTTATAAAACTTAAACCATAGTGTATATCAATACATATTTTATATTATACTTATTGTATTTGTAATTTTTATAAAGTACATTACAAAACTTGTAGCACAAAAATAATGCCTTTTTGTTGTAATTTGTGAAATATCTAATCTTATTAAGCTTTCTACAACCCCTTTATTGAGTGTTGGATTAATGTTCCCAAGCCAGTTGGCTGTAGGACGTTAAGTGTTAAAACACCCATACGGATTTAGTAACTTGAGTTGCATAGGCTACAAGATTAAATTAGATTACTTCTTATGTCAACATTAATTATTATAACTATTTTACACGAATCTCCTTCTTGATTAGACAAGAGTTCCGGTTACTAGACAATAATGGAATTAAAATTACATAAGACAAGAAGTGAGAAAGACATCACATTTTTGTTGACACTCCCCCATACTTGTGCATAGAAACAATTTTTAAACAAATATGTTATTAAGTAAACGAACTATAGAAAATAATAGGCAACAAAACATTTAGATAATATAAATGGACAATCACAACAAATTTTGGTTACAAAAACAACAAGAAGACAACTTGTTAACATACGCAACTGGCAACTAACATAATTTAAGGATCCGGTGTTTGAATGCGAAGACGTTGCCGGCGATGATATTCCCTGAGAATTACAATCGTCTGAGCAACAACGAAAGTTGCTCTAATTGACTCGATGAGATCAATTAGATCATTAATCTTACTGCTTAATTTTTCGTATGCCTCGATTGCCATGTCAAACTGTAGATGTCGAAGAATGGATGGAGACAAAATAGCAATGGACTCCATGATATTTACATCATTGCCCAAGTTGAACTCATAATCGATCATACCATAGCCCTCATCATCTGAAGAAGCCAATTTTTCTTTTTACAAGTAGTGAAAAAATAGTGACTGCTGTAAAATTGTGGAAGACAAAGAATGTACTCTTGGAAGACAAGAGTGTTTGTAAAAAAAATCAGTTTGTAAACACAAAACAGAAGAAGAACTACAAAAAAAACGGTGTGTTAGTCGTGGGAACGAGCCTCTATCAAAGACGAACAATGTCTTGCCTTCCAACAATACATTGTTTGTCTTCCACAATTTTACAACAATCACTATTTTTTCACTTTTTTTTTAAATTGCTTCTTTAGATGATGAGGGCTATGGTGTACTCGATTATGAGTCCAACTTGGGCGATATTGTAAACAACATGGAGTCCGTTGCTACTTCTTTTCTATCTATTCTTCGACCTCTACAGTTTGACATGACAATCGAGGCCTACGAAAAATTAAACAGTAAGATTGATGATCTAATTGATCTCATTGAGTCAACTAGAGCAACTTCCATTGCTGCTCAGACGATTGCATTTCTCTGGGAGTATCGTCGTCGGTAACGTCTTCGCATTCAAACACTCGATCCTTAAATTGTGTTAGTTGCCAGTTGTGTTATGTTAGCCAGTTGTCTTGTTGTTTTTGTAACCAAAGTTTGTTGTAATTGTCCATTTATATTATCTTGTTGTCTATTATATATTATTTTCTATAGTTCGTTTACTTAATAACATATTTGTTTAAAAATTGTTTCTATGCATAAGTATGTGGGAGTTCCCTTACCATTGAGGATAATCTCTTTTAAGTATGGGAGAGTTGTAGGTTACAGAGAAAGTTATGTCTAAAGCCTTTATAATTAAAATTTTCTTTTCTTGAAGCAGATATTTTTTAGTCAGTATATAATGCAAATATATATTATGCTTGATTATTTCCGAACACTTGTCTAATCAAAAAGATATTCGCGTAAGGTGGTAATAATTAATGTTGAAATGAGAATTAATCTAATTTAATCTTGTAGCCTATGCAACTCGAGTTATTAAATCCAATTGGCTTGAGAAACATTGATCCAACACTAACTAAATGGGTTGTGTAGAAAGCTTAATAATATTAGATATTGCACAGATTACAAAAGGCTTATTTTTGTGCTACAAGTTAGGAAAAATCTTAAAAAAATACTTGGCTTAAGACATAAACGTTTTTATCCTATTACTTTATCTATATTTATTCCAGATGTTATATTATCTGGTTGAGGACAAACATAGTTCAAGTATGAGGATATGATCAACACATAAATGTGATGATTATTTTACTATTAAATAAATAATATTAAATTAAATGTGATGATTATTTTACTATTAAATAAATAATATTAAATTACTTTATAATTAAATAATTAAATAATTATATTTTTAATGTACTTTATAAAAATTACAAATATAACAAGTTTAATATAAAAATGTATTGATATACATTATGGTTTAAGTTTTATAAATTGCTCATATATATATATATATATATATATATATATATATAAACCTTAGTCCTTATATAAGAGATGAACTTGTTCCATGCATGTAATGTTTTATACATTGAATTTTGTAATTTCTATTTGTACTAACTTATTTTTTTCTTATTTGTTTAATTAATCCACGCTACGAGAAGAGTTGGAATATGGACCAGATTCGAATAACTACATACAGTGAACTTGGATAACATTACAAATGAACCATTGGATGCAACCTTTCATAAAAGCATGGTGAAATTGACAACATTGATGAACATACACCATGAAAGAGGAGAAATACAATGAATACTTGAAAAGATGCAAAGTAATGAAAGGACACCACGGTGATTCAATGAACATGAATGAACCAACATCTTCATGCCTCTTCAAGTTCTATATAAAAACCAAACATCTAAAGACTTAGATATCACTTCCCTTTTCTAATTCTAATTGTAATAAAAGGAAAGTGTGAGTAAAGAGAAGTTTCAAGCATCAAAATGATCTCTAACTTATCTTTGATCTTGTTCTCCAAGAGTATGTCTAACTAATTACTCCTCCAAGAGTATGTCTAACTAATTCCTTTCTAGGGTTCAAGGGGAACTCTAATAATGTATGTATATTCTTATCTTTTCCAATAAAATTGTTTTCATGAGTAATGCATTGATTTGTGTGGAAGTGATATTATTAGGGGATAAAATCAGATATTTGTAAACCATTATTGTCCGTGATTATGAGATAAGGGTTTATTATATGCATTACGTAGAATAGGTGGAAATGTCATGCTATTGTAATTATCCATGCATAGTTCTTTATGACCCTGTATTACTTCTGAAATTAATTACACTTAGGTTGCACGGTCCGTACTCTAAATCCTGACGAGTCGTAGTCTCTACGATATAATTTTTATTCAAAATAATATAAGGATATTTTTGTGGGCGATATTATTATAGTGGAAATTCCGATACATCTAGATCATAAAACAAGTATTCTTAATATTTATTAATTGCGGTGATTCCGAGTTAACAATTATTAAGGTATTATTAAGTTGGAATGATAATAAATTATTTAATTATTAGTGGTAAACCTATGGCCTTAGAATTATTCTTTATATGACAAATTCATAATTTCTTTAAGCTTTAGATTTAAATTGTTTTTATTCAACTATTTTACCAAACAAACACTTTTTCAATACCTCTTAGTTTTTAAGTTCAATAATAATTGAAAATCTTTGTACTCATTGGGAACTATCCGGTATTAGCCATATATTACAAACGATCCGTCACTAATATTGGGTTACAAAGCTCTAATTTCGAGCGTATCATTAATGTTCGTCGAATTTTCGTGTTTATCAAATCTTTATGTTCGTCGAATATTTGCGATGTCCTTTCATTACTTTGCATCTTTTCAAGTATTCATTGTATTTCTTCTCATTCATGGTGTATGTTGACAAGTTCGTCATGCTTTTATGAAGGTTGCATTCAATGGTACATTTGTAATGTTGTCCAGGTTTATTGTATGTAATTATTCGAATGTGGTTCATATTCCATTTCTTCTCGTAGCATGGAGTAATTAAACAAATAAGAAGAAAATAAGTTGGTACACATTGAAATTACAAAATTCAATGTATAAAACATTGCATGCATGGAACAAGTTCATTTGTTGTATAAAGACTAAGGCTTATATATATATATATATATATATATATATATATATATATAGCAATTTATAAAACTTAAACCATAGTGTATATCAATACATATCTTATATTAAACTTGTTGTATTTGTAATTTTCATAAAGTACATTAAAAATATATATTTATATAATTATTACTTATAAAGTAATTTAGTATTATTTATTTAATTATAAGATCATCGTCACATTTATGTGTCGATCAAAAACTCAACTACCAGAGTACCTGGCAGTCATGACTAGTCCGGTCATTTCTTTTGTTGTAAGTGTTGTGAGTAGATTTATGGCTTCTCTACGAGCTCCGCATTGACAGACAGTTCTCAGAATCTTGCGTTATCTAGCTTAGAATCCGGGAATAGTAATTCAGATAAAGAATTTGGGGTATATTCGTCTTTAGTGCTTTACATATGTTGACTAGTTGCAAGTCTTACAGATAGATGGTCTACATTTGACTATTCGGAACTTAGTGTTGTGGAAGAGCAAGAAGCAGAGTGTGGTCTCACGATCGAGTTCAGAAGCTGAATACCGAACTATTGCTCATGGCACCACAGAGGTGTTATATATGCAACATCTTTTAAAGGAGCTGGGAGAAGAAGCAGGATCAGAAGCAACAAATATGTGGTGTGATAACTATTATCAGTCAACTATCCATGTTGCTATCAATCTCGTATTCCATGAAAAGATGAAACACATTGAAATTGACATCCACTTCGTCTGTGATGAATATAAAAAATGGGTGATAACATTTCACCACGTGAGAACTAACAATTGGATAGCACTAGCAGATATCTTTACGAAGTCTCTTTTGGGAGCTCGTGTTCAGTTTCTTTGTGACAAGCTGGACATGATTGACATCTATGCTCCAACTTGAGGGAGAGTTTTAAGTATTAGTCTATTAGGGTCTGTTTGGATGTGTTTTCTGAAATTTGGTTCTAAAATTAGTTTTTTGAAAGTAAGATATTAAGTTGTTTTCTGAGTATAGAGATTCTGAGTTTGTATTTGGTTACTTTCATTTGAAAAAATAATTTTAAGAAACAAAAGTTGAAAATTTCGTTTGGTAAAATATTTTTAGAAAATAGTTTTCTTAAGAAATTTTTTATAAAATATTTTTAGTTAGGTTAAAAAAATTCCAATTGTGTCCAATCTTTAAACATGTCCAATTTCCAACCGTGTCCACAGTTGTTCGTATCCAACTGTGTCCAATATTTGTAAGTTATACTTTTTTTCCAAATGTCGTATACGATCGTTGTTGCCGGCGAGCGCCTCGTAGAGGGTCAGTCCCATAGTCGACCAGTCCGGCGTCTACTCAACCCAAAGCTCGATCTCGACTTCTCCGTGCTCGACTCCTCTGCCTGAAACACGTACCTTCACGCAGATCGGATGCAGCCGCTCCGATCTCGATCACGACATCTTATTGACAGGAACCCATCTCCTCCGGCGAGATCGCGGTCGTGGTCGAAGAAGGGACCCAGATTCGAAGAAGTGGCGGTGCCTCAGGTGTGGGAGGTGGACTCGGATCCGACGGAGCGATAATCCCACGAGAAGGACCATGAGCTCGCCGGAGGCTTGGAAATTTTTGCGGGTTTTCTTCTCGACCTTGCTGCTGTGAGGAGGGCGATGGAGGGAGGAGTGCGGTGGAGGGCAGAGGAGGTTTGGGTTTTTGTTTGAGAAGGAGAGGAGAGAGAAGAATGGTGTGAGGGAAGTGGGAGTGTGGAGGACAGAGAAGTGTGGAGGGGGACCCTGCTACTGTGATGGAGTGGGGATTTTTTTGTGAAAACTACTTTTTCTTACTCCCAGAAAACAACGTTTAAAAGTAACTTTTGGAAAAAAATTGAAAAAACAAAAAATGTAGTGGTGACAGCCAAACATAATTTTAGTAGGTTTTGAAGTTTAAACTCAAAACATAACCAAATAATAGATAACCAAACAGACCCTTAGCCTTTGGGCTTTAGTTCCATATCGGGTAGAACCAATAATGAGAGGCTGACTCTCTCATATATATATGTACTCACTCATATCAGTGAAATAATCCCATTAAGTTGAACCATAGCATTCCACAAAATTTATAAGATATCCTTGTATTCCTTTGTGCAATCCATTATTCTCTCCAATTCTCTTGTCTCAATCGTATTTCTGGTGGATATACACACTAATCAGTTTTTTATTTATTAATGCCAACTTGATCGCTCTCGCTTTATCACTTTCCTATTGCTGTTATCAGGTTATGATATTTCCACTGAAAATGATTGCTGTCACTCTTGTCATTGAAGCCGCTTCTATGAACATTATTATCTTGATCTTAATCCTTCTAGGCCTCGTTTGGTTCACGGATTCAAGGAATCCGGAAAGGAAACTTGTTCCTTTCCTTTGTTTGGTAGCCACAAATTTGGGAAACACTTTCCTGATATGGAGGAAAATAGGAGGGAAAATGATTCCTCTCATGACCCATGGGATTCATTTTCCCTCCTCCTTTCCCAACATTAATTACCAAACATTATGACAAAAGTAGCCTTAATTTATTACATATTTTACCAATTAACTCTTCATTATAATTATGTTGACATTGGATATTGTTGGAACAATGATATATTTTTTCTTTCCTTTCCTACACCAACCAAACATAGGAAAGGAAATTTGATAGGAATTCTACTTTCCCATCCTCATGGAAAATACATGGGAATTGATTTCCTTTCCGTGAACCAAACGAGGCCCTAGTGTTATTTCATTTGGAGCCAAGTCCTTGGGCAAAACAATGGGGGAAAGTAGATTGGCTAAAAATGTAGTAACTATTATTAGTAATGTTGCAAAATATTTGTTTGGTGATGGTATTGTGTCATCAAATACCCTACTAAAAACTATTAAATCTATGTAAACTTTTAACAGCCAGTTACAAGCATTGGTGATGGATGAGGAGGGTGAAGAATTATATTTGTCAGTGTCTTGTTCTGTTCTAGAAATGCTTAAGAGTGATCGTAATTTCTATATACTTTCTATATATGCGCTATGCAGTTTATACGATACAGTTGTCAAGATGTATTGTTTTACAGCTTCATCATGAGGAGGCATAGTCCATCTTGTTACAGTCCTCCACGAAGGGGCTACAGTGGTAGAGGAAGAAGTCCACCAAGGAGGAAGTATGGTGGGTATGGCGGTCGCAGGAAACAAAATGGTGGGAGCCTTTTGGTTCGTAACATTCCCCTAAATTGCAGGTAAAAGCTTTTTGTTGGTGAAATCATTTCTGTGCTTCCTTAAAGTGTACAGGCTTTTCATTCTTGGGGCTTGTACTCTTACTGCTTATGGGATTACTTTATGTTCCACTTCTTCCCGTCTCTGCAGACCTGAGGACCTTCGAGTTCCTTTTGAAAGATTTGGGCGAGTGAGAGATGTTTATTTGCCGAAGGACTACTACTCAGGGTGAGTTCAGTCTTTCAAGATTATGTTTATCAATTGTTACATAGCTGTCTCAGTCTGACTGCTGTTGATATTAATTGTTTAAAGACAATGTGAATGGTTTTCCTTTTTGTTCGATCTCGGTAACTATTTAAACCATTTGCTTATCTGCTGAAAAGTGCCTAAATCAGACAACATTAATGTGCATAAGTGTCACCTTATGTGATCATATTCTGGTAAGCTTTTCATAGTTTCACTTAGCCTTTATACCTGACGAGTGGAGCTTTTACTGTGGGCATAGGATCAGGGCTATGCTAATAGGTGATTTGGAATAACTAGAGAGATTACTAATGTTGCAAACATAAATTTCTTCAGTGCTATTCACGAGCAGCACTTAAGCTTTTACTGTTTCTAGAGTAAGATGAGATGGAGGAATGGATCATTTACTTCTGTGGACTCAATTGCCAATTTTAACTTGAGCTTTACAGGTTTTGCTGAAACATAATGATACTGGGTCAAATGTATTCAGCTAATTACATATATGTCTTTCTTTTAAAATCCTAATTTCTACAATAGTTTTTTGACAGAATAGTTTGTCTATAAACTTTACATTTGACTATCAGTCGACTGACATTCATTAGCTTATGCATCTCTGTTTCAAAATGTTGTGCAAGAGCGACAATTAATAGTTTGTATTTTTTTTCCACAAATTTCTGCTTTCCTTGGGATCATCTATCAACATTAGAAACACTGGAAAGTTTTCTTGAGAAGAAATTCTTCTTCTGCTATAATATTCTTCTTTCTTGCTTCGATAGTGAGTTTCTTCTTGAACTGGTTCTCAGGGGTATACTGCTTTGAAGTAAATACAAGATGTGCATTTGATGAAGACCACTGTTTACAATTACCTAACTAATTCCTTGGTTGAGAGTGTAGACTTATGTTCAAATGAAGATTTTTCGAATGAAGCGTTTTGCAATCCACATTATATGAGGTTATTGAAGAAAGAATGATGACATTCGGAGTGAATTGCATGACATTTGATCAAAAACATCAAGCTCTTCATACACTTGCGCGACTGAAGAAGTTCAAGTTATATGCACTTTATGAGTTGCTGTGCATCTACAACTTAACTGTAGAAGAGAGAGCCAGACACTATAGCTGGGGGAATGCTAATTGCCTTTTATGTTACTTGAGTGCCTTTTGATGGAAGTGATACTAAGTCCTTATTTGATGAAGATCTTTAGGAAGGCATGTTAAGTGGTGACACTATCATGCTAAGCTTAGCGTGCTACTGTGTCTTTAACCTTCTTCCAGGTTTGGCTTTCCTCTTATTTTTCTTTTGTGTACAGTGATAAAGTTTTACTTGTACCATGCAGTGAGCCAAGAGGATTTGCCTTTGTGGAGTTTGTAGACGCTTATGATGCCTCAGAGGCTCAATACCATATGAATCGCCAGCGTTTTGGAGGCAGGGAGATCACTGTAGTTATTGCTTCTGAAACAAGGAAAAGGCCGGAAGATATGCGCCACAGGACCAGAGTTCGGTATGATGGATGTGTTCATTTGGCTGGTTATGTTTTTTTAACACCTTGAGCATGTTTTCTTATGAATAGTATTTTGCAGTGGGCCTTCTTATGATGATCATCGTTCTTCTAGATATGGTAAGTTCTTTTTCTTATCTTATTATATTACATTTAACTTTTTGCCATTGACTGCACTTGATATTTTCACAAGCCTTCTTATGATGATCATCGTTCTTCTAGATATGGTAAGTTCTTTTTCTAATCTTATTATATTACATTTAACCTTTTGCCATTGACTGCACTTGATATTTTCACAAGCTGTACTTACTATTGAGTCATGCAAGAGCTGAAGTCTATGTAGTCGTCAATGGGTGGCTAAAACGAACGTGTTTTGGTTTTATGTTTAGAAACTTGTATGTTGTTTCCGATTATGCGCTTCATATCAATGACTATCTAGCTAAATAGATACTGGAAATTGTCCCAATTAACACCATAATGTCTGTTAAATTCAATGAACGAGAGGATAATTTTTGATGTGACCGCTTTTGGGTGTCTGATCGGAATTCCGGCCAGACCAACCGGAAATCTGGTTTGTGCTTACTAAGGGCACCCAAATTGGTGTCAGAAAAACTAGTATTGGGGTTGGCCAAACCAGATTACTGGTTCAAGACGGATGAGGCTATTTTTTGGAGATTTTGGTTGAATCTTTTTGACTATTTTTGGTATTTATTTTTCCTAGTTTGTTTAAAAAATTTCTTGGGGTTTAAGTTAGGACCCTTGTAAATATGGCTACATAGAAGACAGTGAACAAGTTAATTGTGATTGTCTCGAGTTATCAATAAGAGGTAGTTTTCTTTTAATTATCTTGTGTGGGAATTAAGGTGCCGGTCCTCGTATCTTGGGTCGTTTGTTTCAACGATTCGTATTTTCGTGTTGGGTAGGTGGTATCAGTTTCAACGTGTTGCGAGAGATGTCTGGAACCAACAGAACACAAAATTTGGACCGAAAGGGAGATTCCTGGGGGTAAAATAGGTCTCCTCTCCAACCGTCGAGTCTCGATTAAGGTTCCAGGATCCCTCGCATCCGGCTCCAGAAGGTTAACGGAGTCACTCCAATCGATCTACCGACCGAAGTGGCAAGATAATGCATATTCGTAGGATAGGCGATAGCTCATTTAGTCTATCAAGTTTGCTCTAACACAAATCGGGACTTCTTGACTGCTCTCCCTCCCTCGTGCGTATATCCAGCCATAGACGGAGGGAGGGTGAGCATCTCCCCGTTCCACATGCAGCTAAAGTATGGTATATTTTATGCGCACGCGTCCGCGACGTAGTACAGGTGCGTCCGCATTACGCGTGCGTGGTTAAAGAACGGGCGTGCGTGGTTAAAGAACGGGCACACATGTGCGTGCAGTTATAGTTCTCAACGTGTTGCGAGACATGTCTAGAACCCACAACGTCGACGATGACCAACATCTTCTAAATGAAGGGCGAGAGGATGAATGGTTCTTTGCAGCGATCTGTCGCATTGACGTCTCTTTGTGGGAATAAATCTGTGTCTACGAGTTCAACGGTAGTATGCTTCCAGAAATCGTCAAGGAAACCAATTTGAATCCAAAAATGTCATAGGTGAGCATCGCCTACGACCTCCGAGAGATGGGCACGAGGTTATTTTCTACTGAGGGCTCGTGTGGATTCGTATAGCACGAGCAAGGAGGGGGTATTGTGATCTCGTCAGGAGGGGTCGTAATGATGATCATGACTATGACATGCCGACTGATCGACGGTGCTATTACCATAGTTGGGACGGCATTCGCGGATGCGATTGCTATGACGACTATGGAAGGAACGACTTTCACGACGAATGACGTGTCGGATGTCGGCCGACAACGGCTATGCTTGTCAATGTGACAATCGTAGGAAGGAATCTAAAAGGGAAGATATTTGTAAGGAAGGTCGTGTTAACATCAGGACATCATAATTCTTCGCAAGAGAATGAGCTATTCCGAACCCGTTGTACCATCAAAGCCAGAAGATTTATAGTCGTGATCGACAAAAACTAAGAAAACTTCATCAGCTGACGGTTAGTCGGAGATGCAAGGTGGCATTAGAGAAACACCCTAACCTGTACTCTATCTAGAAGGTTCAGAAACTGTCGAGCCGGATGTCGGCCGCCGCCGACTATGCTTATCAATGTGGTTGTAGAGAGGAATCTAAAAGGGAAGATCTGTTCATAAGGAAGATCATGCTAACATCAGGACACAATGATTCTTTGCAAGAGGACGAGCTATTACGAACATGTTACCATCAAAGACAAGATTTATTGCATCATTGACAACGAAAACTACGAAAACCTCGTCAGCCGATGGTTGGTCGAAGATGCAAGGTGGCATTGTAGAAGCACCCTGACCTGTACTCTATCTGGAAGGTTCAGAAAGTGCTGAAGTGTCGAGCATCAGGTTGCCCGAGCATTGTAGAGTCCCTTCTTCTATTGGAGTCTATAGAGACGAGATCTATTGCGAAGTGATAGACGAACTCGACGTCTGCTATATGTTGCTTGTAAGGATGTGGCAATTTGATATTGGCATGAAGCACGAGGGGCGTAACAATACGTATCGGCTGGTGAACGACGGGACGAACTATACGCATTTACAAAAAAGTACCAAGCCGATACGTATTTGGTACTCGCTATTTCTTTCAGAACCTGAACTCCCTAAATAGGAAGAGGGGTACTTCCCTAATAGGGGATAATTGCATCGCACCTGAGCGTGGGGGACCTCTCGATACCTTATGTTCACTCCGTAACTAGTGGTCGGTTTCTCGTTGCAGAAGACTTTTTCCAGTACATGGAGCCCCAACGAGACGAGAAAGGGGTTAGTTGTTTCTTATGGAGTCAATAATGCTAATCCCTCTTTTTTGCTTTACAAGACGAGGGGAATACTATTCTATCATTAGCGGTTTCTATTAGAAAATGAAGACGGATTTCAAGAAGATCCGTGAGGTGCATGACTTGGTAGTGAAGGAAGCATAGATATCGATAAGTTTACGGAAGGAGAATACTCGTCGTGCTTCGCGACATTCATCATGAGTAACTTCCTGAAGGACTACCACCCATGTGCAATATTCGACATTATATTGATCTTGTTTCCATAACGTGTTTTCCAAACTATGTTTCACTATTGCATGCATCTATAGGGGAGATTTTTTGTAAGAAGGTGGAGGACTTGTTACAACATAATTTGCAGAGTTCTCTACTAGAGAAGGGAAAAAACAGGGTAGGCATGAGCTTATGTGCAGTTCCTACCCTATGTTGTACTAGGTGCTAAGAGAGATGAGGCGACATGCCACCTGCCTCGCCTAGGTGCCGCCTAAGTTCTCGCCCAGGTTTCATGCATGTTCATTAAACAAGTATTCATGAAGCAAAACAAGAAGTCTTTCTAATAAGTTCTAATAACCCGTATAAATACTGTAATTTTTTACCCTGAGCGACCCTAGGTGGTTGCCTAGGTGACCATCGCCACACCCAGGAGAATTTTTCCAGATCGAGGTGCCACTCCAACCTGCACGCCAAGGCCACCTAGGTGCACCTAGGCGTCGCCTATGACAACATAGTTCCTACCCTATTCAAACCGAAGAAAGATGACACTTGGCGTATGTATGTAGACAACAGTACGATTAACAAAATCATGATTGACTACAAGTTTTTGATATCATGATTGGATGTCATGTGGGATCAGCTGAGTGAAAATCTTCTCCAAATTAGATCTTTGAAGTTGCTACCACTAAATACGCACCGATCGGAAGACGAGTGGTAGACAATAAGGCACGGGTTGGTATTTTCAAGTGGTTGTTCATGCTCTTTGGGTAGTCCAAAGCACCAAACACTTGTTTGCTCCTAATGTGTCAAGCACTAAGACCTTTTTTCGGCGAGTTCATGGTAAGGCCTACTTTGATAACATACTCATCTACTGCAAGGACTACGATGAACACTTGACACACTTTAAGAAAAGTTTTCGATGCGTTAAGTGAAGCCTATTTTACATTAATTTAAATAAGTATTATTTTATGACGCATCGAAAACTTTTCGATGAACACGTGACATACTCATCTACTGCAAGGATTACGATGAACACTTGACACACTTGAGAAAAGTTTTCGATGCGTTGAAGTAAAGCCTATTTTACATTAATTTAAATAAGTATTATTTTATGACGCTAAAGTTTCTATTTGTCGGGTTCATAGTGGGTGTGAGTGGCATCCATGTCGATGTGGAGAATATTCGTACAATCCAGGAGTATTCGACACCGAAGACTGTAGCAGAGGTGAGAAGCTTCCATTGGTTAGCGATGTTTTATCGTCGATTCATTCGAGATTTTAGTACACCATCATGGCGGCTGTTACGGCTTGCATAAAGAAGGGAAGTTTAACTAGGGAGAAAAGCATTAATTATTTTTGCGGTAATTAAGAGAAGCTTTGATGTGGTGCTATCTCAAGAGAGACAGTCCGTGACACTCTTTAATGAGAAGCTTAGCAATACTTTGAAGGAAGTGGTCCATCTACGACAAAAAATTCTATGTAGTGGTGCGTGCCCAAACATTGGTTGATAAGAAATTTGTGCTTTATTTTGACCATGAATCTCTTAAGTATATGAATAGCCAGAAGTGCATCATCAACGATATACATGCAAGATGGAACACGTTCCTACAGATATTCCCGCACAACTTTGTACATAAGCCTAGAAGTGCCAATCGGATGTCCGACGTGCTTACTAGAAGGCTCCATTGCTAGCCATGCTTAATTCGAAAACGGTTGAGTTGGAGTATATTAAGGAGCTTTATGTGGAATACGAGGATTTTGCGAAGGTATGGAAGCAACTTTGTCAAAAACAGATAATCGACGACTTCTACTTCCATGACAAGTTTTGATGAAGGGGGATTTGGCTTTGCATCCCTCGTACATCTTTCAGAGAAGTTGTTTCGGGAGCTCTATGGTGGCAACTTGGTAGTGCACTTGGGGCAAGAGAGGACCATGGTTGTCGTTTTCTCACGTTATCATTGGCTACAGTTGAAACTAGACGTGGGGAAGATAGTGCAAAGATGCTGTGTGCCAAATCGCTAAAGACATGGTACATAATACGGGTTTATATATTCCGCTATCAATTTCGAAAATATTTGGCAGGACTTATCCATGGATTCTATCTTTGGCTACGAGGACTCAACTGGGCTCCAATTCAATATTCGTGGTAGTGGACCGGTTCTCGAAGATGACACATTTTATACCTTGTAAGTATTGCATCTTTCCGGAAAGAGTATAACATCCGACCGTGATACAAAACTCTTGAGCACATTTTGACAGCCTTTTGAGCATGCTTAGGCTATGTTCTAAAAGGCGGCCGCCTAGTCCGCCTAGGCGTCGGGTGTCCGTCCGATGCCCGCTAAGGTGTCCGCCTGGTCCTTCCGACGTCCGACTAGGCATGTTTTGGGATTTTATGGATTTTTTCTGCAATTTTTAGTAGATTTTTTTGGATTTTTTTTTTGAATCGCCTAGATCTAAGCGGGCTAGGCGGAAGGTGCCTGCAATACTAGCATCTAGCACTTTTCACAACCTTGTGCTTAGGTCATAATTGAAGTTCAGTAGCACTACTCACAGTGTTGTAGATATCGTCAAGCGGAATTGGTGCGCCTAGTTGCCACATAGGCGGCTGCATAGAATGTTTTTCTTTTTTTTAGAAATTTGAAATATGAATTTTATTTTATTATTTTTTGAATTTTTTTGAATTTTATTTTGAAATCCAGGTTTTTTTTTCTTCTGAAATTTCAAATTAAAAATTCAAAAAAATTCCACCTAACCGAACAGGGGAGCCTAAGGCCGCCTAGGCACCGAACAGGCCCGAAGAGGGCCGAATAGGCCTGAAGAGGGCCGAACTGGCACCTAGGTCGTCCGACTAGGAGGTTTTCGGTGCGTTTGGAGGCCGAACGACGTCTAGACGGCCGGTTGCCTAGGCCGATTTTTAGAACACTGACTGCTCACCTGCAGGCAGACGACCAAACTGAAGTGGTTAATAGGACGTACGTAGCATGATGAGGAGTCGAAGCAATGGGACTTTGCCATGGTGCAAGCAGAATTTACGTATAATAGGCGCCGTTCATTCATCTACAGGGAGGTCCTCGTCTATAGTGTGTTCCAAATCACCTAAGCATGTCTTGATTTACATGTTATGCCAAAAGGATCATAAAAGAGTACATCATTGAAGAATTTATTGAATCAAATCCAAGGAGTTCATGAGGAGGTTCAAAAACTACCGTAGAATGCTAATGCAAGGTACAAATCAATGACAAGTCCTGTGAGGCACAAAGTTTTTAACGTTGGTGATGACGTCAAGGTGCACCTTTGGAAAGAGAGTATCGATTGGACAATACGACAAATTTCAACCGAGAAAGTTTGGACCTTTTAAAGTGTTGCGGATGATTAACGACAACGCCTATGTCATAAACTTACCAACTTTGATGGGGATCTCGTCAACATTGAACATTGCATACCTCTACACTCATCATGCAGAATACGAGATACTTTATCCATACGTTAGTACGAAGAACTCGCGACCGAGTTCGCTACAAGTAGAGGGGTTTGACGCAGACACTTTTAGGGGTCTTACCATAATTCTAGGGGTTTGACCAGAATTCAGAATTCTGGCCAGACCAACCGAAAATCTGGTTTTGTGCTCACTAAGCTCTCAAATTGGCGCTGGGAAAAACAGGACCAACATATTTTTGGAGGCACTTTTTTCTGGTTCGACACGGCTGAGGCTATTTTTGCTGATTTTTCCTGAATATTTTGGACTATTTTTGGTATTTATTTTTCCTAGTTTGTATAGAATTATTTCTTAGGGTTTAAGTTAGATTTCTCTTATAAATAGGGCTATGTAGTAGACAATAGACAAGTTAATTGTGATTGTTTTGAGTTATTAATAAGAGCTACTTTTTCTTTTAATTATCATGCATGGGAATTGTGGTGCCACTTCTGATATCTTGGGTAGTTGGTTTCAGTGATTGAACTTTTCTGTGCCATGTCAATCTGGATCGTAGCATTTCAATATTGAACCTTTTTATTAGGACTTCATATTGAGAAGCAAACCTTTATGTGTTGGATTTTGAGTTGCCTTTATTAGGGGAGAGTGGGGGTATCAGTGGGGTTCTCTCTCAGTTGTGGTTTGTAAATAATTCCACCTCAGTTACGGTTAACTGACATTTATTGTTTACTATTTTCATTAGTTCTATTAATACTATAAGATAAATGGTATTTTTGTACCTGTTTATAGTGGAGGAGAGGACACAGTTGTGTTGAAGCTACATTCTTATAATGTCTATACTTAGACTGATATGCAATATGTTGTGTACCATGGCGCACTCATTTCAGAAGGACCTGAAGCTTAATGATCTTTGAACTATATTTCATTGATTTCCATATTCACTGCAACTATTCTCAAGTAGCCATCATTATTGCTGATGAGTTGCTATTGTTGTCATGGTGTAACTTGTGCTATATTCCATGCCTGCTATAATACAACAAAGAGTGCCATCATGGACTATGCAAAGTACATCCCAATTGCAATCATTTTCACACTTCACATGGATGACCAAGTTGAGGGATTCTCTCTAAATACCGACTTGTATTGTTACTTTTTTTTTTCTCCATACTTGCTCTTGTTGAGTGACATTTGTGAATGTTATTATGTTTGGGTAATAGATTCAATTGAAGTAACTCTTCAAATTACAGATCCAACACCTACGACTTACCAACTAGTGGCTCACATATTGGGTTATTGGGTATTGTCGATGGTCCTGTTACTTTGAAGTTTACTTGTTCTATTTTCTCCTCCTTTGGATGTTTCTTTATGGAAGTGCATGAAAAGTACAGGAAAGTATGAGGTCATTGCTTGTTGTCTAAAGCAATTTCCACTAGTCTATTCAAAATATCTTTTATAATGCATGATGAATTTGTATCAGGCCGCTCCCGAACTCGTACAAGATCCCGATCGCGTTCTCCTTACCACCGTCCTTCAAGAGCTCGGCATACTTCGAGGTTTGTAGAGAAAGGTTTTAAATTTTACAACAATTTTAAGACGCAATTTATTAATGCACAGAGCCAAGCAGTTCACAGTATTGATTCAAGGATTTCAATTGCATGTGGAGTATATTCTTGATACATGTTTCCTTTTCAGGTCATACTCTCCTGCATCAAGACAGCGGGATGATTATTCTGCCTCCCCTAGCAGGAGGCACTCAGCTCGTTCAAGATCTCCAAGGGATTATGTTGAAGGCCGTAAGGAGGAATATAGTTGCAGATCATACTCTCCAGAAGATCGAAACCAAGTTGGTGATGATTATGAAGAGTAAGTTATATATTAGCACCATTGTACACCTCTAGCTCTGTACAGTTAATATGAAATAATTTTACATTATATCATATGCGGATATATTTGTAAATTTCAATTCCTTGCCCATATTCTTTTTAAAAAGATATTGAAACATAAGTAAAATGATATCAGATCAGTGCCATGAGTAAATGGGTCTCGTTATTGGTCTGAAGTAGCATATATCCTTTTCACTATATAGAAATTTTTAGAACAGGTATTGAAGCAATAGTAGCAGAATGTGTGTATGATTATAAATGCCTTACATGTCTGGTAGTTTTTATGCAGAAAGGCACGGCGCTATGATGGTGAAGGGAGAGACGGTGATGTGAAATCACCACCTAGGCATGCCTCACGCTTGAAATCACGTTCGAGATCTGCTGATTCGTCTCCAGGACACAGCAGATGAGTTTGTTGAGATTGAGATTTGGAGCTTTGTACACTTTTGCGATGTGTTACTGGATGATGAATGTTTTGAGATGTTCTCATACGAGTTTGTGTAGACGTGGTGCTTTTGTTGGTTAGATATCATGGTTTTGCTGTTATAATAGCAGAATTGTTGGTACTCTAAGGTGAGTTGATGAACAAAACGAGGCTCTTATCGCGGTAGTATAACAAGTATATCTATTGAAGAAAAAAATACTGACTGACGACTTTTTCTGCTGCAGCATTTGCAACAAATTTTGGTCTCATTAGATGAATCTATCTTCCATTTATCGAAGTTGAAGACAGCGTACTCTCGAGCGAGCAAAGATCGTCCTTTTTCAGTCTCAACCTAAGTTTCTTACGTCTACTTCTGGACCTAAAAACTGACAGACTATCCTTCGGAACTGCTAAACCTTCTGTCTCCATTGAACAGTTTGAAATGATTTTCTCATCGATAGATGTGATTCTATACCAATATATCCTTGGCCTCGCCTGTGCTCTCTTTTTTTGATGCATGTTTGTGTTTTCTAATAGATAAAAACTATTCATCTTCCTTGGTCACTTGACCTGATTAGTTGCCATCAATAACAAGGCCTAATCTGCTGTCAGATGATGAACCCCCTTTGTAGATGTGAGAAGAGCTTTCTCTCTCTCTTTGGAGAACTGGCAAACCAAAGCAGCACGGTTAGGGTGTCATACCCAAAAGTGCGAGGCAGCAGCAATTCTCAGCGAGCAGCAGGTCTGAAGAAGTTTCGACACAATAGAATAGCTCGTGATGAGGACATCATGCCACCGGTCACGAAGAAGACCTATCAGCGTAGAAGACGGTCTCATTATGGAACAACATCTGAGTTTGTTCAGATGTTAGATAGTTTTGAATTGTTAGTTTGTTTTGAGTTGTTTTGGATAGTTCTATTTATATCATTGAATGGATGGGAGAACAATGGATGAATGAAAAATAATAATTTTGATGAGATCAGTTTATTCCAATCTGCAATGATGAAAGCCAAGTCTCTCCCCCTAACATAATCCTCTCTCACCCTCTCCTCTCTGGAAACTCCAGCCGCACTCTTCTCCTTCCTCTCCTTGGCAGCAGCACACTCGCGGCTCCTCCTCCTGCTGACCGCCGATGTAGCACCTGCGACACCCAGCCCCACCTTCGACCATAGGTCCAGCACGGTCTGCCAGCCAGCATCCAGAACAGCAAGAACAGGACCCTTGCCTCTTGAGTCATCCTACCTACAACACCAAATAGAAGTTGGTAATCATTTGAAAGTAAGATTATATTTTCTTTTCGATTTGAGTCTAGTAGTTGTAACAACTGTACATCTACATCTGATATACTATCAATAGGACCGTTGAGCCACAAAAGTAGGATCGAGTGCTTCTTCAAATCAAACTGGAACTACTTGTGATCATTCTAAATATTACATGGGGAGCTATGATTTATGTAGTAATATTTGATCAAATTTCCTACAAAATCTAAGGCTTGCCTGATAGCTTTTAACTTCTTGCTTTATATAATCATCTAATTGGAAAACCTAGAAATTGTCTGATATCTAGCAAAGAATTGAACGAGACTTGTTTCAATTTAATGAAATTGCTTATTTCAACCTCGCATGCATTTCACCTCAATTTTGGTATCAAAGCATGGTTTAGGTTTAAGTCTGCATTAGATTACTTCAATTTATGCATTAGGCACATAGATAGAATCTTTTAGGACCCATATCGTATTGCATGAGCACCCGCGGCGGTAGACAATAGCTACCCACTCCTGATATGGCCCTTGAACAAGAACAAATATTATAATAAGGTATCATAAACCATCTAATTAACATGGAAAAGGATTTCAACGTGCTAAGAATGTCTAATGAAGAGACTAGGGAAAGAATTCAAAGACTCGAACGTGAACGCCGTAGGACTCTTGGCCTGTTGGATGAGGGTTTCCATCACAGCGGCCGTCAAGAGATGGACAGAGACGTACATTGAATTTTGGATCATCGTAGTGATGACCCAGTTGTGCATCAAGACTATAAACAACCTAGAGATCATCTAGATAGGGATAGACCTAGGAGTTTTGATAACCATTGGAATGTCCCGGTCAAACTTCATGACTATAGGCCACCCCGAGACCTCATCAGGATTTAGATGATGAGCGAATAATGAGAAGCATAAAAATAGGAAGCACCTACTTTTGATGGTCAACTAGACCCAAAAGTTTTTATCGATTGGACTACAGACATGGAACACTATTTTCACTGGTATGATATTATTATGAGGCTAGGAAATTCATTTTGTCACAATGAAGCTTGTTGGACAAACTAAGTTGCATTGGCAAAGTGTTGAGTGATTGTCGGTTTAAAGGAGGCAAGAACACTTCTTACATGGGATGAGATGAAAAGGAAATTGAAAGAAAAATACTTGCGAAGAAAAATAATTGCCAACTTTCTACCGACAAAGGCTCTTGGATCAATGATAGAAATTGAACACAATATAATCGTCCTGTCACGGAGTACATTTCCAATTCAGCGAATATTTAATTCGTTGCAAAGTGACAAAAGAGATTGGCATGATCCTTTATAGGTCTAGGTTTAGGCTTCGAGATGACTTATAACGTGATTTATTTATGCGTGAAGTGGCTTCATTAGAGCATGCTTATCAAGTGGTTGAGGATCTTGACCGATTTCGAAGATCTATTTTCAATAGACATCATGATTCTGGACCACCCCTAACAGATCCAATGAGTCGAAGCCTAGGTTTAATCGGTCCCAACCTAAACCAAAGCCTAGTGTACCGTCATCATCTAGAAACCCCAATGAAAAGTGTTTGCTTGGTGAATCTCTCAAGGTCAATCCTCACACTCACTGTTATAGGTGTCATGGTTATGGTCATTACGCATATCCGTGTTCGACTCAGGCCCTCCTCGTAGATGATCAGTTTGATGTCAACGTAGTAAAACATGAACCATAGTTAGGAGAGTCGGAAGATGAACGTCCTCAAGACGATGACTATGGGTCTCATTAGGAGTTCCACGACTATGGCTTCGCACATTCATTTCACCTTTATTAGAATTAGTAATCAATCTTGTAAAGTGATTTTAGATAGTGGGAGTTGTATCAACACTATTGCATCTATCATAGTAGTCAAGACTGGTCTTCAGACCGAACCTCACCCAATCCATATAAGTTAGATGGGTTGATGAGTCATCCATCATCTTTAAGGAGAGATGTCTTGTTCTTGTATAGTTTTTTATTTACAAGGACAAGGTATAGTGTGATGTGATTAAGATGGATGTGGAACATATCATATTAGGAAGACCTTGGCTATTTGATTACACGTCCCTCTCTATGGACGTTCCAACTCTTGCACATTCATGTATAAGGGTCAAAAGATTAGGCTCAATCATATGCAACCAAAGTGTAATCCAAATATTGACAAGAGTGGAACCTCCAACAAGAAGAAAGGATTTTCCTTATATACCCTAAAGAAATGAAAGATGAGATTGCAAAAAAGACTGCCATAGTTGGCTTGGATGCTAGGGAAGTCAATGAGGAGTACCAAGAGCAAGTCCCAACTGAAGCAATTTCCATGCTTAAAGAGTTTAAGGTTTCCATGAGGATCTCCCGAATTGTTTACCATCGATGCGTGACATTCAATGCGTTATTGATAACCTACCTAATATGCCGCATTATAGACTAAATCCTACTAAGTATACAGAGTAAAGATGACAAGTCGAGGAGTTATTATCTAGAGGGTTTATCAGAGAGAGAATGAGTCCTTGCACGATACTAGCCCTTTTGGCTTCAAAAAATGATGATACATGGAGAATATGCATGGATAGTCATTCCATCAATAAATAATAGTTTATTATCATTTTCGATTCCCAGACTGGTCGATATGTTGGATATGATCTCTTGAGCCACTACCTTTTCGAAGATTGATCTTAAGAGTGCTACCATCATATTATTATTTGTCATGGTCCCATAACTGATTGCTTAAAAAGCTACTGGATGCCCCTTTTGGACCAAGATTCCACCTATGCTTATGCATGAAGCATCATATAGAACGTAAATCACCTTCGAAAAATCAGGAAGGTGCATAACAGAGACCTCCGGGTTAGCGACTACCATCATTTTAGCGACTTTCTATCACGGAGGTCTCTGTTATGCACCTTCCTGATTTTTCGAAGGTGATTTAGGTTCTATATGATGCTTCATGCATAAGCATAGGTGGAATCTTGGTCCAAAAGGGGCATCCAGTAGCTTTCTGTAGTAAAAAAATTGAATTAGGCTAGTCGACCCTACTCCACCTACGATAAGGAGTTTTATGCGGTTATTCAATCCCTTCGCCATTGGCGACATTATTTGCTACCGCATGAATACGTTATCTATTCGGACCACAAGGTGTTGAGTTACCTTAACTCCCAGAAGAAATTAAACGCTAGACACGGTAGGTGGGTTTAGTTCTTCCAAGACTACACCTACGTGTTAAAATATAAGACGGGAGTTGAGAACAAAGTCGCTGACGCAACCAACGTATAATTGTACTTTATGGCATGGGTGTCAAAGTTGTTGGCTTTGATAAGGTCAAAAAAGATTATGAGTCGTGTGGTGAGATTACTTTTGAGAGAGAGGTTGACTCATTAGATAGATGACTTCTATTGACGATGGTTATTTATTTGGATTTAGCAAGCTATGTATCCCATTTACTTCATTAAGAGATTTATTGATATGAAAATTGCATGCTAGTGGTTTGTCCGGTCACTTCTGACAAAATAAGACAATAGAAGCCATCGAGGATCAGTATTATTGGCCTAGTGCCGAAAAAGATGTTATAAAGCTTATCGATCAATGTCTACTTGTCAATTAGCAGCAACAAAAACAAAATACAGGTTTTTACACTCCACTTCATTTATCTAACCTCCCGAGAAATCTCTTAATGAAGTACATGGGATACATAGCTTGCTTGGTTTACTAAAGACCCTTAGGAAATACTATTCCATCTTTATGATGGTAGACCGATTTTCGAAGATGGCCCACTTTTTGTCTTGTTTTAAAACAACAGATGCCTCCAAAATTATCAGAATTTATTTTGATGAAGTCGTTAGGTTGCATGGGTTACTGAAAACGATTGTGTCCGATAGGATCATTAAGTTTCAGCTATCCTATGGCGCTTGATGAGAATGAAGTTGACCTTTCCTAATGCCTATCATCCCCAGACTGATTGGCAGACTGAGGTGGTTAATAAGAGTTTAGTAAATCTTCTAAGTTGTTTGGTTGGAAAAAAAGTAAGGAATTGGGATCTCATATTACCTAGAGCCAAGTTTGCATATAATTGTGCAGTTAATATGTCCATAGGAATGAGTCCACTTCAGGTTGTATATGGTTTTAAATCTAGGACCCCCATAGATCTCATTCATATGTCTCAGCGTTATAGGATTTTCGATTATGCATTTGTCAAACATATTCATGACTTGCATAAAGAAATCAACAAAAGAAATGAATTAAGTAATGTTGATAAATATATAAAATTTCTTGAATTCCAAGTTGGTGATTATGTTATGGTACAGAATAGATCGACATGATTTCCTCCATGATCCGAAGAAATTATATGCTCGCAATGCAGGACCGTATGGAATTTTGTAGAGAATTGGACCGAATGTGTATCTAGATTGGAGATCAGTTCCATATTTAATATTGTCGACTTGATAGCTTACAAGGGTCCCCGAATTAGTCCAAATAATCCACTTGTGGATTAACATTAGCCTATCCTTGATATTTTGCCAAAGAGTTTTCCACTACTACCCTTACTTCCATGGTCTCAATCAACATATTACAGTGATAGAATATTAGATGATCATATAATCTTTACTAGAAGATGGTGGTTGTGAATGTTATTTGGTTCGATAGAAAGGTCATAATAAATATGATGATTCATAGATTAGAGCTGCATCTTCTTAATCCTCCGAGTCACCTGCTACACCACCTGCAACAAGTTGGTAATCGTTCGAAAGTCAAATTTATATTTTCTTTTCCATTGAATCTAGTAATTGCAACAACTGCACATCTACATCTGATGTACTATCAATAGGACTGCAGAGACACAAAAGTAGGATTGAGTACTTCAAAATCAAACTAGAAACTTGTTGTGATCATTCTAAATGTTACATGAGGAGCTAGTCTGATTGATTTAGTAATATTTGATCCAACTTTCTACAAAATAATGCTTCCATGATAGCGCCTTTGATTTCTTGCTTTATATAATCATCTATTTCAGAAACTAGGAATTACTTGGTAGCTAGCGAAGAATTAAATGAGACTTATTTCAATTCAATTTAATTGCTTATTTCAAATTTGCACGCATTCCGCAATAGTTCGATTTTTTCCAGTGAATAATAGCTTAAACTTTAAAAAAAATAGCAAGTTCATCAGTTAATCTTAGTGCAGTAACAGCAAAAATTTGCCAAATTTGCAAAGTGAGCTTTCCACAATTGCAGTCTTCTCAAAAAGACTTCCCAAAACTGTTAAAGAATATTGGAGTTATCACAATACTAGCAAGCTTCAGGGAAGCTTATATACATGATAGGGTTAATCTAAGCTCCATTTATGCTGAAGAGAGCTCTCGGTATCGAAAGATACAACAAGCTTAAGGTGTACCGTGTTGTTAATGTTTCATGTCATTCGATGTACTTTAACAGGATCATCTACCTGCACCAAAATCGGCATGTTTCAAGGGAGAGTCCGTCGTCGTCCCCCACCGAGTAACACAATTGAGATTCTGACTAGAACCATTAAATCATCATGCAGAAGATCCTGTTCTAAAGCTGGAGAGAGTTGTGGCTCAGATTTTGATGATTCAAGCAGAGGTCTTTTCTGAAAGTCATTCCTCAGCTGCCCGCAGGCTGCACTTGCATCGAGCCCACGTGTCTGTCGCACAGATGCGGTTATTTTGCGGGATTCCAGGGCCTCCGAGAAGGCTAGCACCTAACAGAAAGAATTGAAAAATACATCAAAATGTCTCCGAAAGAAACACTAGTTCAAGGTTTTTTCAGCTTTATTCTTATGACATGATAAGTAGCACAATGAATTTCAATCTACCTCAGTGAATAGCATAACCGTGTAAATAGATTATCTCTGGTAATTAAATAACAAAATAACCTAATTCTAGTAGATATAGTATTTGCCTATACATAGTTAAATGCCAATGTACCGCTTTTTTATAGGGCCTTCGGTAGTCAGAGCCTTCTATTGGATTGAATGGTATCAGATTCACATGGTAACCACCTCCACATCCATGTAGCAGTTCTGCAAGCTCTTTGGCATGCTCCTTTCCATCATTAATCCCAGCTGGACATAAGAAGTAGTATAAACAGTTTGAAGCTACAAAAACATTTGACAGTAAACACTATATATATGCAAACCAAGTACCTAAAAGTGTATACTCAAAGGTCACTCTCCGCCCAGTTTGGAGAAAATAGTCCTTGCAGTCATCCATGATCGCATCCAAAGGATAGGACTTTGCACTTGGAACAATTGTCTCTCGGAGTTTTTGATTTGGAGCATGTAAGCTTTAGCAACAAAACATTGAACACACATCAGCAATGGAATTATAATTTGCACAATTTGCGGCGCAATAAGCTCTTGGCCTCTTAACCAGGAAAAGAAAATAGTGACTTGATTCATTAGTTTTGCAGATAACGGAGATGAGAAACAATGGGATTCTCCAGCATGATATACTCATCCATTGTGTGAACGCATAAAAATCTTTGATTTGGATAGGAATGTTGAGGGGAAGCATAAATGTACACAATTGCTTATAACTGAAAGGTATTCAACAATTGGTAAAATTGTATTCGATCTGGGTAGGAGTGTCAGAATTTGGAGAAAGCATAAATGGGCATCACTTTATGGGGATCAAATATTACTTAGATTAAACAATATGTGAGAAGTCCTTCACCTGAAAGAATAACATGGTGACCTGAATTCAACATTGTGCCGACCCGGGAACACATTCCAAGATTAGGGAACATGCATTCCAGAACCTGGAACACAGTAGAATTGGAACATGGAAATCTACATTCCAACAAGCAAATACACCATGTACCTACTGTTAGGATTGGCTCATATTATAATAAGGATTGGAGCAAAATCCTATTCCTACCAAATCATTGAGTTCAAATATGGAAATGTATGTCAATCCTACATAGGATTGGATTTCCATATATAGACAAATGACATGCTATATAAAGAGACATAAGGTTCCTTGTGTAGAACATGAATTATACTCAGGAAAAGGTATTTTGTAGCCACCAATAGGTTGCCAGAAAGAGAAAATAGAGTGACTGAAGGAGTGATCTCGCTATTCCGGTGGTTTTTTCAGGTTAGGATTTTTCACTTAATTCTTGTGCGTCTTTATCTTGAATTGTGTGATCTTTATTTTTCTACACAAGTCAACCACTGTGTTTCATGTGGGCGGATATTGGTTCGTCGCGGACGCTCATCTTGGGGAATAGTTTCTGCTTTTATTTCCAACAAGTGGTATCATAGCTTCGGTTGAAGATTCGAAATCGGTAATTGCAACAAAGTTTATGATAATGCTTGGACGATTTGAGGTGGAGAAGTTCAATGGCAAAGGGAACTTCGGACTGTGGCAGAGAAGGTTAAAGATCATTTGGTGCAACAAGACCTTCACAAAGTCTTGTTGAGAAAATTTTTGGGTTCTCTTTGTGTACTTTCTCTGGTAGTTGGGGTTATGAAGTTGTAGCGATCTTGTAAATCCTTGTAATCTTCTTTAGTAGTGATCTTGCTCTTCCTGTGGTTTTTTTATTGGTCATAGTATTTCACCTAATTCTTGTGTCTTTGTCTTGAATTGTGTGAAGTTTACTTTTCTGCATAAGTCGACCACCGTGTTTGACTTGCGGGTATTGGTTCATCGTGGACGCTCTTCTTGGAGAATAGTTTCCGCTTTTATTCCCAACACTTACTGTACTTGGACTTCCAACCAAAGTTTTCGTTCCGCTTTCCAGAGTGTTCAACGTTAGAGGTAACCATGTAGGAGACAAACCTAGTGTTTGAACATTAAAATCCATTAGACAAACTGATGGGGATCAAGTTCGCGTCTACAAGTGTAGATTGTGGTCAGGAGAGTTCCAAATTAGCTTATGAAAGCATCCTAGAGGAGAGGAGTTAATAGGTTTAAACTAATAATTTTAGCATAATTATAATGCTAATAGGCAATTAGAAATGTGCGAAAAATGAGGCAAGAATACTGACACCCGATGTATCCTGATATCCTCCATGAGGCACTCAAGTTATGAAACTCTCTCTGGCTTTAATCCACTATTATAGCAAATAATTACACATGAGCTTTGATCCGAAGGCCCGTTGATTTCTTACAAACGAGCTTTGATCCGAAGGCTCGCCGACTTCTACACAAGCATTGATACGAAGAATTGGGGACTTCACCTCTTAGAAGAAAGGGTTTTGATCTTCTCACAACAATTTGTAGATCGAACTTTACAACTCAATACAGCTTTATCTCAATATTATTGGCAAATGATTACTCTTATATATGTGGAGAGATTTTGGAATATTAGATAAAAAGTTAAGGCTACAAGAAATAGGAATGAATAGGATCAACTTTGGTTTATATAACAAGTCAAAATATTCCAAAAGTTACTCCGTACTTTGCACAGTAACGGCTATACACGGCCTGTTTTCTAGCCGTTGCACTGTAATTAATGCACCGAAAGTTGCCAACCGGTATACCGTCGGTATGTCGCGGTATATCGTTGGTATGTCGTTTGTGGTCACAATGTGATCACAGAACCTGTTGTGATAAACTGCTTAATATTCGGTATAATTGCTTAATATAATACCACAGTTTCAGAACTTGGATATTTGGTTAGATTTTTTGTTTAGCTTTCATTTTGTTTTTCTTTATTGAGTTACAAATAATCATAGAGACTCAATATAAAGAAAGATTACGGAAGCACGATGTCTTGATGTCTTGAAAGCTTGGCTTATTCCTTCGTTTGATTGGTGGCTTTTCATCCCGATGGCAGTTGTCTGAAGCTAAGCACATTAGGAAATCTGAATAGCTTTCGGGACTTCGCCCCTGAACCTCCACGGGGGGCGATGCTCCCTCGACCCCCGAATGCGTGGCCCCGAAGATATCGTGGATGGTTCAGAAAAATCTACGGACTAGCATGTCTTTGGCCCATCATAATTTTTTCATTGTATATGTCCACGATAGATGCTTATTGTTTTTCTGCAAATTTATGTAGACGAACAAAGTAATACACTTAGTAACAAATATGATATACTTAATGCACATTAGGACTATCAAGTTTAAGTATAAACAATGTAGTAATTACATGATAATTAGTGATTTCATAATACTAAACTTAATCGATTAATCATAATAAAAAAACTCAATTGATTCGTTGGGCTATCAGTTTAGTCTATAGTAATTTTTCTTTTCTTTTAGTTTGGGTCTAGTTGAGCCTAGAGTATTGTTGAGTCATGCTTGTATGTGGTTGCAGTTTTTTTATTTTAGAGTTTTACCCAATCCAGGGTCTATATGTAGACGTAATCCATCTATTGAGACCTAATGAATGAATGAAGATTATCTAGGCTGATTTTATTTGTGAGATTGCATGTGATGTGAATAGGTGTAAACTAAACCCTACCCTTAACTCCCTCCAACACCCCCCCCCCCCCCCCCCCCTCTATCCTTTCAAGCTGCCGGCACCTCCCTCTCCCTCCCACCCTTCTCTCTCCTCCCTTATAGCCAATGGCCTCCCCCCCCCCCCCCCCCCTTCCCTCTTTGTAGTCAACCGCCTGTCTCTCTAACGCCTACTTGCACCTGCCTACAACCCCTTTCCCTCATCTATGCTCCCTCCAATAGCCCTCTCCCTCCTTGACCAGCTCTTTCCTCTACATTCTGGCATCCACAAAATCAAGATCCAACCTTTGCATCATGTTTGATCCTTAGATCTCAAAGACAAAGGCTTCAAGGTTGAGGAACCACTTCCAAGTGTAGATCGGGCACGTTTAGATCATGTGGATCTTCTCCACTTTTCTGATGATCCTTGATTTATTGGCTCCATTTGCGTGGATGTCATTTTGTCCCATTACATTTCAATCTGAGTTGCAACTTCACTTTATTGTCTGTTGCATTCACTTCACTTAATTACAACCTTTAAGTGTCTTCTCTAGGATCCTTCTATTAGCTTTACCTAGGGTTCCTAGATCAGTGTTTTTGTGTGACCACTTGCAGTTGTCCCCACTAGGTTTCCCTTTAGATGAGATCTGTGTCATAAACCTGGTGTCTGGTGCGTAAACATTAATGGACATGCATTTAACTACCATTAAGATCGGATATATTCCAAAGTTATTAAAACTGAGATCGCCCTTTACAATGTAAGGCAACAGATGACAATAAATAATTCAGTACAAAGATTTGTGGTTTGATATTGTTCATGTGTTAACCATTAATAGACCTGAAAATGTAGATAAAAGTAAAACTACCAAAGCACCCTTACCCCCACTCCCCACCACAGGGAAGCACCCTGCTATGACCCTTTGGTTGGTGCGCACTTAATTGGAATCATTTGCACTTTCTACAGCATAGGAGACCATAATACTGCAAAGCCATGTATGCTGTGTGTTATGTGTGTATGGACGTATCTATGAGGGGAAAAATGCATCTTCATTTGGAATTTCCTCCAACAAAAATTTCAGTCCTCACTGAAGAAAAAAAAAATCATAGTTTACGTGAAAATGAGAGTGAGCCTGTAGGTGATTGAGATAGTTTGTCCAATCTCTGTCCCAAAAATATAATTCATATATTGACTGTACAATTCTTCATTGACGATGTAAATTACAAACTATAGTACCTTGAAGGAAAATAGAAATTCGCCGATGTAACATACCTTACAGCCAATGTTGACTGGAGCTTGTGTGTTGCCAACATTCTGATAGTATTAGGCACACCGACTGTGGAAATTGTCATCATTCTTTGCCCAATCTGGACATCCTGTAAACAAAATGTTTATCAAACAAGACTCCTATTGAGGAATGTATGAGGAAAAGTAACTGCGGAAAACAGAAATTCTAATACAAAAACACTCCACAAAATTCTGAAAAGGGAACACTGCTCACACAGCACTTGCTTCTTGGAGTTAAGCCAATGGTTTCCACATAAGCATAATTTAATATGGTCATCAGCAGGCACTTTGGAAGTAACATAATCTTGTTAAGATTTGAAGCTCAAAAAAGGAGAACAGGTAGATCAGACTTTTCCCATTTCAGACACAGATTTAGTATAAAATTCATCACATAATTTCTGTGCATGTACTTATTACAAACATACTAGCTGTTTGAAACATTCCCCAAATCCTCTGTAGTGTCCTAGGTTGCATGGATAGGACTGAAGTGACACGATATAGATACAAGATACAATAATTTGTGGGAATAGCAGCAGGGAGATGACAAGGTATAAAATATAAATGACATATTAACCTTAATTTCTTTATCTAAAAAAAGGAGAGGTTTTTATAAGCAAATTAACTTTTTTATCACTAGATCTGAAAAGAACATATGCCACAGGAGGGGAAGAAGTTAATGCATCAATGGAGAGGGTAGTTAAGTTCCTTAATATAAAAAAAGAGAAATGTGACAATTCACACATAATTCAATGTCCTACAATAACTACTACATCTTCTTACAATCATTACTATCAGCGTTCTAAATGGCAGTTGCCTAGGTGGCCGCTCTTCGCACCGCTTTTACCGTTGGCAGTGGAGTAGGCAGCCGACAGAGGTTTGGCGGCGGAGACCGAGGTAAGATGGCATAGGCGGAGGTAAGGTGATAGGCGGGGTGTCTAGGCAGAGCAATACCTGACTAGATGTTCTGGCAAAACAATTTTGCAAGCATTATGAACCTATGATTCACTTTTACAAGAAAAGTAAAAACTAGTCATTATTTGAAAAGTAAGCCAGAGGCTTCATCACCGAAGAAATCCCACAAGAAACCATCTGAAGAAGGCTGGAACTCTGAGACGGAAGAAATCCTAAAAAGAACCATAGAAAAACGAGATTTCACAAAGGAAGATTTCCTAGAAAAAAGTCGAATGAGAGTCGGGGCTTCACAACGAAAGAAAATCTCAGAAGATATCAAAAAAGAGAGTCGGAAGTTCACAATTGAAGAAATTAAGAAAGAAAATTGAGAAATACCGAAAAAGAATATTTGAAATGTCGGGGCTCTAATAGATGAGAAATTCTAGAACGAATCATCCTGAAGAGAACGAGGACGTTGCATGCTAAAGAAATCCAAGAAAGAAACTATAAAAAAAATTGAGGCTTAGCAACAGAAGAAATCACGAAACAAAAAAGAAATAACCAAAAAATTTGTCCAAAGTAGCCATCGAAGATGAGGTCGCGAGCATAGCCAAAGAATTAAGTGATAATCAAGTGTGAAAATCGACACAAAAGCATTGAACACCGCAAACTAAACACCAAGAAGGGCACACTCAGAAAGCCCAACTTGTGAACAATGTTGAAGTTATCAAACAGAAGAACTCAATTGCTGAGGAAGTAGGAGGTTGAAGAAGAGGAAAGAGAGAGAGAGACCCTAGGAAGAGAACATTAGGCTCTAATACCATGTTGATGGTAGAGGCTACATTGTGAATAGAATGACATACAATTTTATTAGAGCCCTTGGCCAACATTTATAGGAAATACAAAGCATATGAAATGACATCACTAACTAGAAGTGGAAAATAAATCAATTAATAAATGCATAAAAGTAATAACTAATCTACTATGTACCAAATTACAGATATCAAATTGGACAAAGTTCTCATTCTTGCCTGATACATATCAAGTAGACCATGTCATTGTGAGAATCTTTGATTCATGAGAAGTAGTAGGGACGGATAGCATTAAATCCAAATATGGCACCACAGGTATCTGTTACTAGTATTCTTGTTACATCAAATTTTGGAAAATTAAAGTGAATCAACAAACTGCAATACCAAGTAATAGTCACAAATAATGACATGAATGACTTCAAGTCAAGCAAATAGGTGAATTAATTGCCTAGTATATGTCACTTTCTGTATGAGAAATCCATTTATCAAATAAATAGACATTACCTTAGCAATCCTGGTCAAGGTTAATTGGCTCCCTGCTAACATGTTTATACTTATTTATCTTTGAACATAAATCTGGTGTAGTCATAGTTCTACTTCCAGTGCCAATATATAATTGCTATTCACACATGATCCTATCACGCTGGGATGGTCTACATACCTGCCAACTATTCGATAGGTCTTATGGCGTGAATCTCCCATGCTCACAATAGATATTTTGGCTAGAAATTTGGCACCAACATAGCAGGTTGACATCTGGTTGATAGCCGGTCACATGAAAAAAAGTTGGCAAATGCTTTATGGAGCTTTCGCTTGGATGATGATGAATAAGATTGATATACATGCATTTGCTTGGATAAAAGAAAAGTGTACAGAACCAAGAAATAAGGACAGCAATTACCAGTCAATTCTATGAAGACTTAATGTCAAGTTGCAAATGATATTCTTCAAAATTCTAGCTAACTGATGTATCGCAACTGTATACCACTCATATTATGACATAATAGCTAACTAGATATGACAAAGAAATGTTATGACAGTAAGATGGTAAACCTTATTCAAACATCTATGTGCTTCTAAAACTGACTTCAGGTTCAACATGGGTTCACCCATGCCCATAAAAACAACATTTGTCACCCTATGTTTGAAGAGCTCCTCTATAGCAAGTACCTACAGGTATAACACCTTAACTGAGAAACCATTAGAGATCGCCAAATCACAAAAACATGTACAGGTTATAAAGCAACCTGTTCAACAATTTCATGTCGCTGCAGGTTCCTTGAGAACCCTCCCTTGCCCGTAGCACAGAATGAACAACGCAAGGGACAACCAACCTGAATATTAGGAGCAAATATATATGAAGCAAGAGAATAAAAAAAAAGTTCACACTGATGGTTATTTAACCAGAAGACATTACCTGTGATGATACACATGCAGTGAGTCGAACAGAACCTTTGTCATCTTCAACTGGTATTCCAACGGTTTCAATCAATCTATTATCCTCAAGTTTTAAAAGTACCTGCAAGACTGATGATGATTAGTGAAGATAATGCAGGTCACGTCTAGAAAGCAAGCAAACATAGCATGCAATAGAGTGTGAGTATCAATTTCACTGTCCGAGTCTTAGCTATGGAATGTCATGCAAAATTCAGTGCTCAAAGAGTATTGAAATTTAAAACATGCAAGCAAGGAGCCCTCTCAAAAAAGTAAGATGACACGGTCTGCTGCAGGGAGTTACACATTCCTCTCTGCGGCACAGATTAAGCAAGGATGTTTATGCAATAGTAAAATGTGTATTTGGCTTTAAAACCAAAATGTTGCCACTTCTCTCTCTCTCTCTCTCTCTCTAGTTTGAATTAAAGGGAGGGAGATGAAAAGAGAGAGATGGGAGAGCAGGGGAAAGGGGAAGAAGAGAGACAGGATCAGAGATTATTTTAATATTTCTAAGATATATTTGCATGCTCATGCAAATATGCACACAAGATGCATATGAAGCCATAAGAGAGAGCAAGCCAGCAAGCAAAAGAAGAAATAAGTTGCTTAACAGTTTCTTTTCATCGGTTTTTTGTCTTACATTGACCTTCTATAGTAATAAATATCAAAAATTAAATTTATTGAGCTGAAACACTGCAGGAAAGACTCCCAATGAAGCATGTGATTTCCACCCTACAGAACTACCACTATGTCGTTGATCTACTGAGCTTGTTAAGACTGTCACCACTCAATTTTGTTGAATTTCTTGTACAGTTTACACATGAGTTGCACTCTGAGAGTTGTTGGGATATTCGAGATCGGTGATTATCTCTGGGGCAGATTATCTTAGCAGGTTTGCAGGAGTTGACAATTGGAGACATGATATTGTAGCGAGTGAGACCAGTAGATACGGAGTACCATGCAAGGAGATAGATCCATGTCGTGTTCTCAGATTGATTAGTCATGACTCATGATGCTTACAAGCTGGAGCTTCCGGGAGTAGCACTGTACTCAATGCCAAAGACTTGACATTCTACCTTGAGGTGCTTCTCCCTACCATGAGCCGTTTCCACTTTTTACCATACAAGATTTGTAGCACTTCATTCTTTAGAGGGACCGTCTACTTAGTTACCTTCGTGACTTTTTAGTAACCTTCAATCCTTCATGAATTTTAGAAGGATCATCTGTTGCGCTCTATAGTATTGTTTCCACCACCACGACCATCTATATCACCGTGGAGATGTCTCTTTCCGGAATTTCTGCATCGCCTCTTCTACCTTACCACCATGAAAAGAACGCAGAGTTTCAGTCACCACTTCCATTATAGCTATCTTAGATATAGCGTGGACTTGATGTCAAGTTCACGTTGGATGATGAGCTTGTTGTTGTATCTCACGGAGTACAAAAGTATCTAGTGTGACGTCGAGGACGTCCTGATACCGGTCTATACCCAAATTGTGGCTCTCCTTCCCGGTCAGTTATGAAAATCAAAATTGAAAGGGGAAAAAAGGAGAAATATGCCAAATACAATGTCGACACAATAATTTTGACTGTGTCGATCAAAATACTCAAATGCATTAATATTATTCCATTCAAAACTATATATTGTATGGGTACTATGTATAAAAGCGAGTAATAAACAACAATATATATATTTGTGGACGAAGAATTCAACAAGGTTGAATATATTTCATTCAAAACTAGCAGAAAACAACAAAGAATACATAAGATTATTCATAAATGTATCAAATATTCAAAATAATTTCTAATTATCTTTTGGTTTTCTAAAACCAATAGTTCTGAAAAGCCGATCCGAAACCACGGATACCGATACTCATAAGAAGCGTCCGAAACCTATTTCAATAACAATACTACTAACTTTGATACTAACAACAAATAACAAGATAAATCCTAAAAATAGATCAGATAACCCATTCAATTATGACAAAAATATAAATATATCTTAATTATCAACAGTATATATATATATATATATATATATATATATATATATATATATATATAGTATGTATAAGTTTGTATTTTATTATATATCTCATTACCAATTATAGAAAAAAAATTTGTTGGAATGGTCAACCCGCAAGCAACCACTATAATGCCAAAGAGCAAGCCCGATCAAACCCAGCCTACGAACGCCTTGGTATTCACCAGGAGGTGAATCTATCGAAGCCAATAAGATAATGGAGGGACCAATTCAACTTATTCAGATTTGGGCTCAACGTCGAGTATGATTAGGATTAATTTGAGATTCTGAGTTATTGGGTCTATTTTTAATTTTTTTGGTGCAGTTGTTTGGATGCATGAAGTTTATTTATTATAGGTAGGCATTGATTTATTAGGGTTTGGTTTTTATTTGGTAATTAGGATTAAGGTTTCTTTCTTGAGAACCAAGATTCTTGTCGCATATATAAACAAGCTATAGGAACAACTGAAGTATAAGTGTGCTGTGTGCCACTGTCTCTTGTTCTGCTTTGCATAAGTTACACAGGCCATCAATTTGTATGCACCATCCACTGAGCCTATCTTTCGTTACTAGCCTATTCCAAATAGCTTTCAATGTATACATACTCATTTTAAGATAGTTCCAACTATACCATATATACATATATGCTTTCATGTCTATATATAATCATACCAATCCCATATCTATATCCTAAATTTTCTTGAAAACAAAATGTCACTTCAACAGTAGGTTGTGGATTCTCCAAACTTGTATAGCCTTTACAAAATAATAAATATTTCAAAGAAATGGAAATAAGTATAGAATTAGGGAAAGGTCACCTTAATGGTCCCATCAGCTGCCGCAACAGCTCGGTGAACCGGAGACCTCCCGACCCGCCACCCAGCCTCCCGAAGATTGTCACGGAATGCCTGCGGGACTGCCATCACAATTAATTACAACTAATATCACTAAATTATATCCAAAAAAATAGATGGAAAAAAAAGTTATACTCACGGTGACTAAATTCATGGATTTCTGTGGCTTTAGTTTTATACAGGAGATGGTGGAGCTGCCTCCCTCTATATTTTTGCTGCAACCAAAATACAAAAACGTAAATTGAAACTTTTATATATATATATATATATATATATATATATATAGCCAATGACCGCTAGCCCAAGTGGTTAGTGTGGAGGCATGTGGCCCTTGTGGGCGGAGTTCAAATCCCAGTGGGAGCGATTCCGGAAACTAATTACCATTTCCAATATATATATATATATATATATATATATATATATATATATATATATATATATATATATCGCCGTATGCCCTTATCTTACCTTATTTAATTAATTTAAATATATAATTAATAATTTAATTAATATCCACTACCATCATTAATATCCACTATCGTAATAAATACTTAGTATCCATTATCATGTCTCTTCCACACTATTATTTCTTTTAATGTTTAAAACTAAACTGTTATAAATATGAATTATTTATAAATATCCCATTTTCTTACCCAAAAAAAAACTTTTAAAATATATTTTATTGCAAATATTTGACTTTTCAAAAGAAAAAAAATAGTATAATAAAAGTTGGTAAAATATAAAATATTTTCTTTAAATAATTATAAGTAACTTTTATGCAACTTATTCAAAAAATTTATTATGTAATAATTTACCATAAAATACACTTGCAAAGCACGTGCACAATTGCTAATATATATAATGCCAAAAGTAGGCTTCACCGTGGAAGTTTTTTCCCCCAAAAATGCCTTTATTATATTTACTAATTGAAAAGATTAATTACAATTAATATAGGGTATCTAGGTAAATACAAAAGTTGTTCTTTGATATTCCTAATTACAACAGCTCTTAAATGCAATGAGTATCTAAAAATGAGGTATTGAAAAATGGACTTTGTTTATCACCATTTATTCGAAAATGAACAAATTTTGACTACAAGTATCATATAATCTTTTTAATAATAAATACGTGCAACGCATGTGCATATATGCTAGTATATATAATCCAAATAGTAGGGATATTGCTGATTTTTTGGTATAACACTTCCTTGCTTAAAATATAATTATTTAGGGATAAAAGTATCATTTACTCATTTATGGTAAAAGAGGCGATCTTGATACAGTTACAACTAAATCTAATTTTTGATATTTTAAATCAAATCCAATTCAATCCCAAAGAAGTTAATTAAAGGATGCTTGAATTTTGTTCTAAATACAAATTGTTACCCATATTAGATTAGAACATAAATTAGATATTTATGAGATCGTATCATTCCATTTTGTTCTCTCCTAGGCAAGAATTCTTCGTTAAAATTTACTAAAGAAAATATTATATCTAATCTAAAATTTATTTTATAACTTGAATATAATATAACTTATCATTAAAATTTAATTAAAAATTAATCAAATATGATAAGGGAGTATTATTTTTTATTGTGATCTATAATCGAGTTAAATAATAACATGATTACATGTCATTGTTAAAAAATACAAAAATATGGACTATATTTATTTCTCTCTTTTTCTCTTCGGCCATGTTCTATTTTCACTAGAAATTACACACAAAATGCATGTGTTCCCTGATCCCTCATATATATACATATATATTGAAGTAGTGATTGGTTTTTGCATGGCGTATATGCTCGAGACTTTGTACAACTGTCAACCTCGGCCTCGAAGGGCCCACTCAGACAACTTGGCCCCTACACCGGAAGGCTTACAACTCGGCCCAAAGGCCTGCTCGTCCACTAGGCCATTTATTTTAAACAGAAGGAATAATGATGCTCCCCATGAGCCCAAGCCCTCAATATATATATATATATATATATATATATATATATATATATATATATATATATATATGGAAAATGGGATGTCACGCCCCGGTTCCCAGGATGACTCGAGGCACGTGATACTTCTCCCCAGGCTACGCAACTGTACAATGAGTACCGAATTGTACCCTGCGATTGTCGCCTGTAAGGTCCGGGATAGGCATAGATATAAGGCATAATCAACAGAAATCCCACAAATTTATATTGCATTCATTGTCCATAAAGTTACATCTTGATCAAGATTCATCAAAACACAATTATACATATTCGATCCATTGTTCTTCAAACACATAATTTACATAACCGAGAAAGTTCTCAAAATAAAAGCTACAATCCATCAGTTCCTCGTCATTCATAGAGTTGGTTCTCGGTGTACTCCAGATCTCCATCATGATCTTCAACAATCCCTAGTGAACAAAACTAGGTCGTCAATACGACGAGCAAGCCCTCAACCAAAGGAGAAGTATGAATACGTAATGATAAGACAAGTGAAATAAGATATAGTATCTAGAGCAATTAAACTCATACCTTGATATCAGTCAAAAAGTAAGTAATTCTCAATTTAATGTCACAAGGACACGACAAGATCTTTCTAGACCTAAATGCAATTTAGAGAAACTTTCTGGATCACACACACTCGCCTAGCATCTCAACAATAACCCCATTTCCCCGGGATCAGGCTCGTACAAAACGGGTTGGTGCTTAGATTCTCCAGCCGTCTGTACTATCACATATTGATGTGATTACAAGCAAGATAACATCATGAGTGGTTTCTGAATCATCTGGGTCGAGTCATCGCATCATATGTTATAACAAGAAGTTCGTATGACTTGGACTTTTCCAAGAATATCGAACCCATTCATTAGAGAGGTGAGCTGAACTCAGGGCCTGGATATCTAATGAATTAATAAGTATTCTGAGCTGAAAACTCATGGTAATGTGCAAAAGGATAGCTGAGCTGAAACTCAGGGCCTGGATGTCCAATTGCGATCAAGAAAGTGAGCTAAGCCTCACCCCGGATATTCGCACGGCCGCACGAACACCGTATCAGGGACTGATCAGTACGAAAATGAAAATTATATTGCAAAGAAGTCAGCCGGGTGTGATCCAACGGTTTCTCTCCCAAACCCCATGCAACCTATTATAGACATTCAGACTTCAGAGAAACTATCTCCCAAACGGGAGTCCTAGAAGTCAAGTCGCATTCAAATAATAGTTTCGTCTTTTCCGAAACTAAAGTAGTCCGAGAAATGTTGGAACCAAGGTAAAATTCCAAGGTATCTAATTGGACATGATTTCCAAAATCTCTCCGATATTATAGGTCGGAGATGGATGGTTCAAATGGTCTAGAACTTGAGTCAAAAGTTTCTAAAGAGTCCGAATTGACGGAAATAGTAACTCTGGAAATTCTCAAAAATTTTGGCAGAGTCTCATTTGTATTTACTGACCCGGAAATCAATCCGATACAAGTAAACACAAAAGAATAATATATGGGCACGCCGACCCCTTCGGTGGAGCAACCCTCAACACCGGCAACACGCAATTATATAACCGGGTACGCCGACCCCTTCGGTGGAGCAACTCTCAACACCGGCAACACGCAATACAATAAAGTTATGCAAAATAATAAACTTTCTTACCTTAGTAAGCAAGCAAGCGTGTTTTTAATTCTTGGTTTTGCAAGTGCTTTATCTAAACGCTATTCAAGTCAAAACAATATGGATATTAGTAACATAACGATGCCAAAATACTATTATTTGCTATAACCACATTAGCTTCTTTTAGAGATACAACAAAAGGTTTAATGTTGAAAACTATAAATACAGGGTTATGCTAACATGTAGGTGCCCATAACCATCGACTTTAACTAGTAAATCATGCTAACACGTGATCATTGAGTAAAATACAATTTTGGACAGATTTAAGGTAGCAAGTTAATTTGCTGATAATCTTCCTAAAAATTATCACAAGTAGACACAATTCATGAAAAATATAATAAACCATACATGTTGAATCTCATTGGAGTGAAAAGGTTAATGTTCTAAGTTGTAACGAGACTTATAGGTTGAGTTCTATAAATATGTCAAAGTGTTAATATACTTGTGTATGTGTATGTCAAGATGTATATATGTGCTAAGAGTATCTATGTGTATACCCATATACATGTACGTAGGTCTCATGCTTAAAGATTAATCCACGGATAATATCTATATGTATATATATATACATATCCACATAAACACAACAAGCTTTGAAATGCAAAAGTCTATACATGGATCTCTACCAATTCTTAGGCTCATAAGCACATTATATATCTTATGGTTGGATTTTGTCAATAGTAACAAAAATTTCAGAATTAAAATGATCCTTATTATTTCAAGAAGATTAAGAAAAACCTAATTTAAACAAATTCTCAAATAGAGAAGGTTACATATAATTTGTCAAGATAAATACATATATATATATATATATATATATATATATATATATCAAGTGTATCTATGTATGCATTCATACATTTGGTTAGGTTTCATGCATAAATATCATTCCAAGGAAAAATCTATCTCTCCCTCTTTCTATATATATATATATATACATACGAATACAATAAAATACTAGCGCATCACATTGCCTAATGGTTGAATTTTTTCATAGTTATGAGAAATTCAGAATATAAACATACTTGTATTTAACATACAAATTCAAGAATATATGACAATTGTTATGGAACAATTCAAGAGAAAGGAGGAGAGAGGGCTTGCCTTGCTCTTAGAGTGTGCTTCCTAGAGGAAAGTTCTTCCTAAAGCTCCAATTCAGAACCTAGGGCACAAATTTAGGAATTGGGGTTAATCACAAAACCTAGAAATATTTTTTCAAAGAAATTGAAGAGGAAAGAGGGAAGGAAATTGGAAGAAAGGAAGAGGAAGAAGAATAAGAAGATGAAGAGGGGGGGGTCGGCCGGTGGCCGACCGGGCGGCGGCGCCGGCGGCGGCGCAGCAGCCGCGCAGCAGCCGCGGCGGTAGCAGCAAATGCAGTAGCAGCAGCGGTAGCAGCCGCAAAAGGAGCAACAAAAGAAAGGAAAAAGAAGAAGGAAGAAGAATAAGAATGGAAGAATGGAAGAAGAAGAAGGAGAGGAGAGAGAAGTACCTGGTAAAATGAGGAGTGAAGATTGAATTTTCTCACTCTCTCTTCTCTTGGTATATAAAAGATATTAATAACTTTGGAAATACCTAAAATACCCCTTAGGACTTGTCATGAGGCATGAGTGCCATTTGGCACTCTACCATGCATGTATGCCACATAATCCTCTAAGTAAGAATGCAAAATAAATTTTGCATGAGGGCATTTTAAAAAGAAATTGAGATTTATTTATTTACACTATTTTTTTTTGAGAAATAATTTTAGGAAAATAATTTTTGAAAGGTTGAAAATAATTAAAATACCTAAAATAAAAATGGAAATTAAGATTATGACACCCTACCCACCTTAATTAAATTCCGTCCCCGAAATTTAAGGATAAGAGAGGTAGCAAAGGATAGGTTGCTAAGTACCTTAATCATCAAAGAGGTAGGGGTACAGTTGCCGCATCTCATCTTCCCTTTCCCAAGTAGATTCTCCCGATGAGTCCTTGTTCCAAGATACTCAAACCAAAGAGATGGTCTTGTTCTTAAGAATCTTCTGCCTCCGATCCAGGATCTCTACCGGCTTCTGTTCAATGCGGAGAGTTGGGCCAACTGTGATTTCCGAATGATCCAGTATGCGACTGGAATCTGGCACATACTTCCGCAGTTGAGATACATGGAAGACGTCGTGAACTCCTTCGAGAGATGGTGGCAAGGCCAATCGATAAGACACGTCGCCGACTCGATCCAGGACGTCGAATGGGCCTATAAACCTTGGGCTCAACTTCCCTCTGGTTCCAAACCGGATGGTTCCTTTAGTTGGTGAGATCTTCAGAAATACATGATCACTGGGTTTGAAGTTCAAGATTCTCCGATGCTTATCTGCCCACATCTTGTGCCTGTCCTGCGCAGCTTGAAGATGACTTCTGATTGCCTTGACTATGTCTACTGTCTGTGTGACCAACTCTGGCCCTAGAAGTTGCCGTTCTCCGACGTCACCCCAACATATCGGTGACCTGCACTTTCTTCCATACAGTGCTTCAAATGGCGTCATCTTGATGCTGGCCTGATAACTGTTATTATAAGAGAATTCTACCAGATGCAGATGGTCATCCCATGATCCCTGGAAATCTAGAGAGCACGCTCTCAACATGTCTTCCAAAATTTGTATCATCCTTTCTGACTGCCCATCAGTCTGTGGATGATATGCTGAACTGAACTTCAGGCGACTGCCAAGACTGTCTTGCAAGCTTCTCCAAAACTTGGAGGTGAACCGAGTATCCCTGTCTGAGACGATACTTACCGGCACCCCATAGTGACTAACAACTTCCCTCATGTACATATCCGCTAGATGTTCCGTAGATTGTCCAACTCGGAATGGTAGAAATCTCGCGGACTTTGTAAGTCTATCCACTATCACCCAGATGGCATTGTTACTTTTTTGTGTTCTTGGGAGTCCTGATACAAAATCCATTGCAATATGCTCCCACTTCCATTCAGGTACTGGTAGTGGTTGCAGTAGTCCAGCAGTCCGTTGGTGCTCAGCTTTCACTTGTTGGCACACTAAACATTTCGAGACAAATTTAGCTATCTCCCGCTTCATTCCATGCCACCAAAATTTTTGCCTCAGATCCTTGTACATCTTTGTACTCCCAGGATGAATGGAGTACTGAGAACTATGTGCTTCTGACATTAGCTCAGTCCGGAGTTCTCCAAATGGTACACACAAACGACTCCCGAACCTCAAGGATCCATCAGAATGCTTCATCAATCCAGTTTGTACCCCAGCTTCAGTTTGACTCCACAGTTTTTGCAGCTTCACATCCTTCTTCTGTGCTTCCTTAATTCTCTCCACTAAAGAAGATTGTACTTGTAAACTTTCCCAAATTTTATCTACAACTGGGCATATCACTTCAATCCCCATTTTTCTGAGGTCATCCAATATCTCCTTGGGCGTGTTCATAAAGAAAGCTTCAGGCCTCCTACTCAGAGCATCTGCCACTTTGTTCGCCTTGCCTGGGTGATACTCCAACTCCATATCAAAATCCTTAAGCAACTCTAGCCATCTACGTTGTCTCATATTTAGCTCCTTTTGGGTGAACACATATTTCAAACTTTTATGATCTGTGTAAATCTTGATCTGTTCACCATATAAGTAATGCCTCCACAGTTTCAGTGCAAACACAACAGCTGCTAACTCCAGATCATGTGTTGGATAGTTCCTCTCATGAACCTTCAACTGCCGCGAAGCATAAGCGATAACCCTTCCGTGCTGCATCAGCACACAGCCCAAACCCTTGCCAGAAGCATCACTGTAAATCTCGTAACCTCCTGATCCTGAGGGTAAAGCTAGTACTTGTGCTGTGACAAGTCTTTCCTTCAGTTCCTCAAACGCCGCTTGACATTTATCAGTCCAAACGAATTTCTCATTCTTCCGAGTCAATCTAGTAAGCGGCTCAACTATTCTGGAAAAGTTCTCCACAAATTTTCTATAGTATCCAGCTAAACCAACGAAACTTCGAATCTCCGCTACATTCTTGGGAGTAGGCCATGATTTAACTGCTTCTATTTTCTTAGGATCTACTGTTATGCCTTCTCCACTGCCTATGTGTCCCAAGAAAGAAATTTCTTTTAACCAAAACTCGCATTTACTCAGCTTCCCATACAGCTTCTCCTGTCGTAGAGTCTCAAGTACTATCCTCAAATGTTCTTCGTGCTCCTCCTCGTTCTTCGAGTAGATCAATATGTCATCAATGAACACGATCACAAATTTATCCAAATATTGATAGAATATTCTATTCATCAAATCCATGAATATGGCAGGAGCATTTGTCAATCCAAAAGGCATGACTTGGAATTCATAATGTCCATATCTAGTTCTAAAAGCAGTCTTTGGTATGTCTTCTTTCTTAATCTTCACTTGATGATAGCCTGATCTGAGATCTATTTTGGAAAATACAGTTGCTTCTCCAAGTTGGTCGAATAATTCATCGATCCTAGGGAGTGGATATTTGTTCTTGATTGTCAGTTCATTCAGTGCTCTATAATCTATCACCAATCTCAGGCTCCCATCCTTTTTCTTTACAAATAGTACAGGCGCTCCCCACGGAGAAACACTAGGCCTGATAAACTCCTTAGCTAGCAATTCCTTGATTTGTTTATTTAATTCTGCTAGTTCCTCCTTATTCATTGGATATATCTTCTTAGCAATAGAGGCTGCTCCAGGAATTAGATCAATGCTAAATTCAACGGCCCTATCCGGTGGCAATCCGAGTAATTCATCAGGAAATACATCCTTAAACTCATCTACAACCCTTGGCCATTCCTCTATTACTTGGTTCATGAGACTCCTAAGTTCAAACCTCTCTAACTCCTCTTTGTCAAACTCCTTCTGAGCTCTAACAAATTCATGCAACTTCCTACTAGGTAAAGAAAACTGAACCTTTCCTTGTCCACAATCAATGATTGCTGAGGTTGCTATTAACCAATCCATTCCAAAAACTATATCATAGTTGTCCATGGGAAAGACTAATAGTCTAGTTCGGAAGCTTGCTCCTCCCATTTTGATTGGACAGTTTCTACAAATTCGACTCACTTCTACTACACCATTGCCCGTAAGGATTTTCAATTTTCTAACTAGAGGTTGAGTCAATATTATACTCAGTTATGAATGATGCAGATATGAAGGAATGAGTAGCTCCAGAATCAAACAATACTGATGCAGGGCTAGAAGAAGCGAGTATAGTACCTGTCACCACGTCCCCTGGTATGCCTGCTTCATTGCTGTCCATCATAAAGGCTTGACCGTGGTTCTTTTTCCTCTTGTTGTTGTGGTTCTGACCAGCCTTCTGAGCTTGATGGAATTGATGCGCTTGAGGTGCCAATGCTGGTCTCTGCTGATATCCTGTAGGAGCATGACCTTGCGCTTGTGGTGCTGCAGCAGCATTAAACCTGGGCTCATTGCTTTGAAAGAAAGGCCTTTGTTGAAATCCCTGGTTTGCAGCTCTTGGTCCCTGTGCATTATTCTGTACTACTGATCTTCTATTGTTCTGGGGACATTGGTTCAACCGGTGGTTGGAGGATCCACACTTCAGGCACTTCCCTTGAAGTCTTCTGCAGTTATTCTTCGTATGCCCTGACTTCCCGCAGTAAGAACAGCTTAGCGTGACTCTATTCTGCTCATGCTGAGCACACTTCTGTTGTCCTTGTCCCGAAGTCCTTCCTTGAGGTGAGCCGGTCTCCAGACTCCGCTTTTGTCCTGCAGCCTTCGAGTTGTTCTTATCATTTTGCATCCTTTCTTGGTCTCTTGCAGCTTCGACCACTTCTGCGTAAGTCTGACATCTGTAGGGGACAACTTTCATCTTCAGCTTATCGTCCAGCCCTTCCATGAACCGGACTACCTTTGCCTTCTCCGTAGTCACCATGCTCGAAGCATACCGGCTTAGTCTTATGAATTCCGCCGAATATTCATCGACAGATGTCTTATTTTGCTTCAAATGTAGGAATCTCCTTTCCAGCTCCAACTTGGCACTTGGGGGAAAGAATCTCTCTTCAAATTTTTCCCATGATACAATCTCATCTGATTCTTCCGGGTGTAAGGAGCTCCACCAGATATCGGCAACATCCTTCAGTTGAATCCTTACAAGAGACACTATGTCATTTGGCGCGATCTTCGTGCCCTTCAGCAACCCTTCTGTGGTCCTAATCCACTGTGCCGCTTCCATAGGAGTTTCAGTCCCCTTGAACTCTGGGGGCTTAATCGTCCTGAAATCCGAAATGGTCCCAGCCTTAGGAGCAGCTGCGACATCCAATCTTTCCAGTAGCTTTGCAGACACAGCTTGGGAAAGTTGGATTTGTTGGGTGTTGGCTGCCAAGATTTTCTGAAAACTTTCCATAGCGTCAGTCGAACGCATCTCGGTGGTTTCCGTTTGCAATGTGTCGGGATTTGGTGAAGAAGACATTTCCTAAATATTAAGGATGGGAAAATTCTTAATGCGAAATTTAAAGGAGAATCTTAAAGAACTTAATTGCTAAAGGAGATAAAAAAGGCAATCGCAATTAAGATAGTTAAAGCCAAAAAAAGCATATTTCATTCATTCACAAAACAGGATTACAATATGCTTCACAAGGAAGTCCTTACGACTTCTATACTCTAAATCCTATACAAAACTATTTACATCTGTTGTAATTTCCAAAATATTATACAACAGACAAAAATTTCTTCTCTGCACCTCCACATCATGTCTTTCTACATATATATACATATATCTGCTGATCCGTCAAAATGTTGTACAGCAGACAAAAAGCTATCCCATTTTCCAGTTATCCTGACTAACCCCTCGTCAGCTTCAGGTAAGTGATCTCCAGAATCTTATCGTAGGGGTTGATCTCTTCCCACTCACTTATGATCCCATCATACCCATAAGTAAAGGGAGATGGACCGTCCTTCGCAAGGAAGAATATAAGACGTAATTCCTTCTCATAATAAACTTCTGCTCCATCTTCAATGTCCCGAATCTTGGGACGCAGGCGATGGAAATATACTCCGAATACTGGAAGTTCTGCATCGTCCACCACTAGCCAAGCTTTCCGGACGAACTGCTCATATCCGTAGAAGGTTCGGTCACTCCCGTCCCAATAAATGCTTGGCATAAATCGAGCCATGACCTATACCCAAAAATTCTCGAATTAGAAATCTATGACAAGAAACAATGCATCATCAATGTTTAAATAAAGTTTAATCAAAATTCATATCCCAAATCCTTGCATAATCCTTGATTCTTTAATTAGGAATTCAATCATCAATTTAAATATTTCTGTCCTAGGGTAGTTCAAGTAAGTCCTTAGAATATCTAATATCTACCTATACAATCTCCTAAACCTATACACTATCCTTAAAGACTAGACCTGCGTGGGCCACCAAACAAAAGAGACGTGTATGAACCAAGGGGGGGTGTCATAATCTTAATTTCCATTTTTATTTTAGGTATTTTAATTATTTTCAACCTTTCCAAAATTATTTTCCTATAATTATTTCTCAAAAAAAAATAGTGTAAATAAATAAATCTCAATTTCTTTTTTAAATGCCCTCATGCAAAATTTATTTTTCATTCTTACTTAGAGGATTATGTGGCATACATGCATGGTAGAGTGCCAAATGGCACTCATGCCTCATGACAAGTCCTAAGGGGTATTTTAGGTATTTCCAAAATTATTAATATCTTTTATATAACAAGAGAAGAGAGAGTGAGAAAATTCAATCTTCACTCCTCATTTTACCAGGTACTTCTCTCTCCTCTCCTTTCTTCTTCTTCTTCCATTCTTCCATTCTTATTCTTCTTCCTTCTTCTTTTTCCTTTCTTTTGCTGCTCCTTTTGCGGCTGCTACCGCTGCTGCTACTGCATTTGCTGCTACCGCCGCCCGGTTGGCCACCGGCCGACCACCCCCCCTTCTTCTTCTTATTCTTCTTCCTCTTCCTTTCTTCCAATTTCCTTCCCTCTTTCCTCTTCAATTTCTTTGAGAAAATATTTCTAGGTTTTGTGATTAATCCCAATTCCCAAATTTGTGCCCTAGGTTCTGAATTGGAGCTTTAGGAAGAACTTTCCTCTAGGAAGCACACTCTAAGAGCAAGGCAAGCCCTCTCTCCTCCTTTCTCTTGAATTGTTCCATAACAATTGTCATATATTCTTGAATTTGTATGTTAAATACAAGTATGTTTATATTCTGAATTTCTCATAACTATGAAAAAATTCAACCATTAGGCAATGTGATGCGCTAGTATTTTATTGTATTCGTATGTATATATATATATATATATATATATATAGAAAGAGGGAGAGATAGATTTTTCCTTGGAAACCTAACCAAATGTATGAATGCATACATAGATACACTTGATATATATATATAAATATGTATTTATCTTGACAAATTATATGTAACCTTCTCTATTTGAGAATTTGTTTAAATTAGGTTTTTCTTAATCTTCTTGAAATAATAAGGATCATTTTAATTCTGAAATTTTTGTTACTATTGACAAAATCCAACCATAAGATATATAATGTGCTTATGAGCCTAAGAATTGGTAGAGATCCATGTATAGACTTTTGCATTTCAAAGCTTGTTGTGTTTATGTGGGTATGTATATATATATACATATAGATATTATCCGTGGATTAATCTTTAAGCATGAGACCTACGTACATGTATATGGGTATACACATAGATACTCTTAGCACATATATACATCTTGACATACACATACACAAGTATATTAACACTTTGACATATTTATAGAACTCAACCTATAAGTCTCGTTACAACTTAGAACATTAACCTTTTCACTCCAATGAGATTCAACATGTATGGTTTATTATATTTTTCATGAATTGTGTCTACTTGTGATAATTTTTAGGAAGATTATCAGCAAATTAACTTGCTACCTTAAATCTGTCCAAAATTGTATTTTACTCAATGATCACGTGTTAGCATGATTTACTAGTTAAAGTCGATGGTTATGGGCACCTACTTGTTAGCATAATCCTATATTTATAGTTTTCAACATTAAACCTTTTGTTGTATCTCTAAAAGAAGCTAATGTGGTTATAGCAAATAATAGTATCTTGGCACCGTTATGTTACTAATATCCATATTGTTTTGACTTAAATAACGTTTAGATAAAACACTTGCAAAACCAAGAATTAAAAACACGCTTGCTTACTAAGGTAAAAAAGCTTTATTATTTTGCATAACTTTATTGTATTGCGTGTTGCCGGTGTTGAGAGTTGCTCCACCGAAGGGGTCGGCGTACCCGGTTATATAATTGCGTGTTGCCGGTGTTGAGGGTTGCTCCACCGAAGGGGTCGGCGTGCCCATATATTATTCTTTTGTGTTTACTTGTATCGGATTGATTTCCGGGTCAGTAAATACAAAGGAGACTGCCAAAATTTTTGAGAATTTCCAGAGTTAGTCTATTTCCGTCAATTCGGACTCTTTAGAAACTTTTGACTCAAGTTCTAGACCATTTGAACCATCCATCTCCGACCTATAATATCGGAGAGATTTTTGGAAATCATGTCCAATTAGATACCTTGGAATTTTACCTTGGTTCCAACATTTCTCGGACTACTTTAGTTTCGGAAAAGACGAAACTATTATTTGAATGCGACTTGACTTCTAGGACTCCCGTTTGGGAGATAGTTTCTCTGAAGTCTGAATGTCTAGAATAGGTTGCATGGGGTTTGGGAGAGAAACCGTTGGATCACACCCGGCTGACTTCTTTGCAATATAATGTTCATTTTCGTACTGATCAGTCCCTGATACGGTGTTCGTGCGGCCGTGCGAATATCCGGGGTGAGGCTTAGCTCACTTTCTTGATCGCAATTGGACATCCAGGCCCTGAGTTTCAGCTCAGCTATCCTTTTGCACATTACCCTGAGTTTTCAGCTCAGAATACTTATTAATTCATTAGATATCCAGGCCCTGAGTTCAGCTCACCTCTCTAATGAATGGGTTCGATATTCTTGGAAAAGTCCAAGTCATACGAACTTCTTGTTATAACATATGATGCGATGACTCGACCCAGATGATTCGGAAACCACTCATGATGTTATCTTGCTTGTAATCACATCAATATGTGATAGTACAGAGGGCTGGAGAATCTAAGCACCAACCCGTTTTGTACGAGCCTGATCCCGGAGAAATGAGGTTATTGTTGAGATCTAGGCGAGTGTGTGTGATCCAGAAAGTTTCTCTAAATTGCATTTAGGTCTAGAAAGATCTTGTCGTGTCCTTGTGACATTAAATTGAGAATTACTTACTTTTTGACTGATATCAAGGTATGAGTTTAATTGCTCTAGATACTATATCTTATTTCACTTGTCTTATCATTACGTATTCATACTTCTCCTTTGGCTGAGGGCTTGCTCGTCGTATTGACGACCTAGTTTTGTTCACTAGGGATTGTTGAAGATCATGATGGAGATCTGGAGTACTGTGAAAAAATTCAACCATTAGGCAATGTGATGCGCTAGTATTTTATTGTATTCGTATGTATATATATATATAGAAAGAGGGAGAGAGAGATTTTTCCTTGGAATGATATTTATGCATGAAACCTAACAAAATGTATGAATGCATACATAGATACACTTTATATATATATATATATATATATATATATATATATATATAAATATGTATTTATCTTGACAAATTATATGTAACCTTCTCTATTTGAGAATTTGTTTAAATTAGGTTTTTCTTAATCTTCTTGAAATAATAAGGATCATTTTAATTCTGAAATTTTTGTTACTATTGACAAAATCCAACCATAAGATATATAATGTGCTTATGAGCCTAAAAATTGGTAGAGATCCATGTATAGACTTTTGCATTTCAAAGCTTGTTGTATTTATGTGGGTATGTATATATATATACATATAGATATTATCCGTGGATTAATCTTTAAGCATGAGACCTACGTACATGTATATGGGTATACACATAGATACTCTTAGCACA